>CM021109.1:118544416-119118586 GCA_007115665.2 Sequoiadendron giganteum
TCTCTCTGTCTCTCTGTCTCTCTGTCTCTCTCTCTCTCTCTCTCTCTCTCTCTCTCTCTCTCTCTCTCTCTCTCTCTCTCTCTCTCTCTCTCTCTCTCTCTCTCTCTCTCTCTCTCTCTCTCTCTCTTTTCCTCTCTCTCTCTCTCTCTCTCTTTTCCTCTCTCTCAAGTCTCTCTCTCTCTTTCCCTCCCTCTCAAGTCTCTCTCTCTCTCCCTCTCAAGTCTCTCTCTCTTTGTCTCTGTCTTCCTCCTGGTTCTGTGTGTCTGTTTCCTGTGTCTTCCTTGTTCCTCAGTTGTGTCCTGTGTGTTTTCCTGTCTCTTTTCCTGTCTCTGTCTCTGTCTTCCATTCTTCCCTCTCCATTCCCTCCTGAGTTCCATATATATCTCTCTCTCTCTCTCTCTCCTCTCTCTCTCTCTCTCTCTCTCTCTCTCTCTCTCTCTCTCTCTCTCTCTCTCCTCTCACTCTCTCTCTCTCTCTCTCTCTCTCTCTCTCTCTCTCTCTCTCTCTCTCTCTCTCTCTCTCTCTCTCTCTCTCTCTCTCTCTCTCTCTCTCTCTCTCTCTCTCTTGTACACCATCCACCTCTTAATTACTCTTGGGTCTATGTGTGCAAAAATCAGATATCTGGTTTGAATGACTTTAAAATGACCTTTTTTGGTTTTATATTAGTTGACCCAAATCGAATATTTGATTTTTTTTACTTTGGCTTGGGCATTCCTATGGAAAATGTAATTTCACCCAACCCAAAAAAAAGTCAACTCGGGATTTTTGCATTTTTTGGCAAGTGCAAAATGCTACTTTTTTTATATTGCCACTTTTTTGGCCCATCATGATCTTGCACATGCCCACATATAGCTGAATTCACTCATCTTGAAGTGTTGTGAGGGATCCTGTGGCTTCCTCCTATTGTTCATTCACTTGCATTATGCAGGGCATTTCCTCATTTCAAGCCTTGAGTTTCGACTGCTGTCAATTCACTATTCCCTTTACATTTGCCAGCTCACCTTCATGCTTTCTCAACTTCTGATCTAGCCACTCATAATCTGTGTATACTACCTTCAGAGTGGTCTTAGCCAAATCTACCTTGTCGAATGGACGAATCTCATTCAAATCCATACCATTGCTCTGATATCATAGTCCTCCATCTGCATCTATCCTTTGGGTTGGGCTACAAGCAACTTCATAGTAGTGATCCACAGAGAATTTCATTCTTCATTAAAAAAAGTTTGGATCTTCTTGGCAGCGGGTAGCTTTGCATTCTTCTCTCTTCTTTTTTGCTTCCTATTTTTTGGGCCAACTTAGTTGCATAAAAAATCTTCTGAAGAGTTTACGGGGAGTCAATGCTTTGTGCCACCATAGAAGCACCAGGGGGTAGACTAAAAAGAGTGACAATAGGGGACACTTCAGATGTATGAGCATGTGGGGAGGCGAATGGGAGAGTAATCATTGAAAATGGAAGAATGCCAAATTGAGATTGGGCACCAGGAGTACCAGTTGGGGTAAAAAGAGTAACAAATGAAATAGGCAATTTCTATCCGAATGCGGACGAGCCTAGGGTAACAGGTAGCATGGATGACTCAACTTTCTCAATGGGGGCCCTAGATAGGGTGATTAAAGAGTCAATAGTGATCAGAGCAGATGCTGCTTGCTCGACACGTGAGGGCACATAACTTGGTAGATTAAGAATTGTAGGGGGCTCATTCAGAACCAAAATCTCAAGGTCAGTAGGTAGAGGATTATTTTCAATGGGTGGGGGCAAAGGATTGACCAAAGATGCAGAAACAAGAAGAAGAGGGGGAGCAAGACTTACATGAACTACGAAATTCTGAACATTTTGTAGAGCAGACTTTTCTTTCTCTTCATTTCCAATAGCTGCATCAGGTATGTCTAGGTCTTAGACTCATCATATCTTCATTCAACCTGAACTAGGTCATTTTGACCCCTTAGCAGATGATCCTACTGAAGCTTGACCTTCTTGCTCTGCGGTTGATTCTCTTTGGGACCGTCAGGTACTTTTCCCTTTACTTCAAACATTGGTAGAATACATAGCTTGTGAGTCCTTAGGCTTAGAGCCTCTCCCTCTGTCAGGATCTTGTGGTTGAGAAGTATGTCATGGAAGTCACTCTTCAGTTACTTCGTGGTTGGACTCTAGGTTGTTATTGTCAGAATCAGCTTCTTGGTCATAAATTTCCTCAAACTATTCATCATGTAGTTTAAAGTCCCAAATTAACTTATGAGTACCTCCCATTTCTTGTTAGAATCTCCAGAAATCTGCCATCTTGCGATTCGACCACCCTTGCCATTTCATCTAAATTTTGAGGGTTTTGCTTATCGTAACCTCCCTTTGATATCTTTCCTATGGAATATAGAAACTCAACCACTTTGGCCTTTTGGTTAGTATGAGGGCCAAGTTGATGTACAATTATGGCTCCTCCTGAATTGGGTGCTTCTTAGATTCCACATATTCCCGTGTCTCATGCTTCAGGGGAAGTTGCCTTGACGAATTATAGTCCCATGTGTCACATATAAGGACTAAGCCTAGAGCCACCAACAGATTGGTCAATTCCTTTTGCACTTTATGCTTCTCCAACACTACCTTACTATTTGCATTGCAAAGAGGAAGTGAATATAACTTTGTTTTGTTTCTTCCCCTCCCATAGGCATTGTCAGAAAGAGTTTCTTGATGGCATGCCTCCAATGCGAAAACCCAATCCATCACAAATCTGCGGAGTCGGAAAGGTTCTCCGAAAATACCATGATATCTGATAAATATAAAATATCCCCCAAATAAATAATCTACCAGGTTTGATGAGCTTTTTATCCATTGTAAAACTTCAGGAGACAAGCACTTATTTGATCGTGGAAATAATTCTTGCAACACCGATCACACAAAAAGATGAAAAAACCAGTTATAACTACTTGTTCTTGACATGACATAAGTCCATACAAAAATTGGCTGAATTAAGCCCTCTTCATCTAACCTAGATATAGGAAAATTTCTTTCCAGAAACCCAAAGTTCGGATGTAGAATTAAGTGAACCAAGAAAGAAGAATACCTGAATTTAGACTCAACTTGGTAATTGTTTAGCTACAACAATATATTTGTAGCTATTAAATCAAAAAAATCAAAATACCTCTGCTCCCACTCCTACTTGAGTATCAGAGCTAAATCCATCTAGAAACGATGGACCTCTTCATCATCATCTAGGCCAAAAATCCAAGCCAGCATAGAAAAAATATCTCGTGTTTTATCTGGGAACTTTTTGAACGCCAAGGGAAAAACAAAATGACCTCTAGTCAGCCTCTCCTCTATCTCATGATAGTAGAAACCCTTTCTTTCATTTGATTCCTCCCAGTAGGTCTCCTTATCTTCTTCAATAAATGGTTCAGCACATTGGTTGGGAGGGATGCACAACATCTCTCGTATAGCTGGAGCAGAAATTATGACCTTGATCCTGTTGCATGTTGTGGTTCTGGTTTCTTCATCGAATCTTCTGGTGCATGCATCCACTAACTCTAAGCATGGATGTATGACAGGTAACATGAAATGTGGTAGACCACAATTCCAAAGCTAGGAAGCAAAAGCCTCAGAGGTAGTGTGATCATTCATTCTCTGAAATGTTCCTTGTCTAAGACTTTTAGGGTTTCTTGCCAACCTTGGCTCAAAAACATTATCGACGATATCACGCACAACTTCTCTTTTAACACTCGTATCTATCAACACCTTTTTACAGAACTCAAATGGTTTATCCTCTGGTACCGGGGCATTAGAAAATGATCTTCACCCAAAGACGTTGGCGAAAACAGGCCTCTTTAGTACAGATTCTGCTCTTCTTCCAGTTATTGATGGTTCTACCATGGCTGCTTCAAAAGTTGTAGAGAGTTTTCATTGGAACAACCACTTGCTTTTTTCTTTCCTTGAAAAAAAATCTACCTTTTGGTGTAATTAATTTCCTCAATAAGTACGTGCAGTTAATACTATATCGTTACCGTTGATCTATTAAATGCTGCCAATGAGGAGATACGTGTGGGTGGGAGATTCGTATCCCTCGGGAATGCCAGAAAATCTACAAGAATGGATTTAGTACATTCCTTTCACTGTCTCTTTTCCCAAATAAGCTCATTGCCTTGGGAAGAGTGCCCTTAATTATGTCAATCTTACTTAGTGATACAAATTACTATTTGAAAAGACGCGCTCATTAATTTGTAAGATATTAGTGCATTAATCCATTTCCTTTCACTTACATGAGCTAGCTGATCCTGATGATGGCTAAGGACACATGTCAGGGATTGGCTTATGCAAGCATTTACTCCCAATGCCCAAAAATTAATTTTGAAACCTTATGTTAGATTTTCCTTATAATTTATTCTTCATTCATCGACTGCTTTGATATTTTCCCGTTGTCATCTGACCAAAAATAGACTGTTCGGTATTTGGGTTTGCCGACACCTCTTTTCTATAAATAACTATGCCACCTCAAGGCTACATTCATTCAAAAAGTAAGACTTTGGAGTTTAGCTAGCTTATTATTTGTCCACATATCACTTTTTCTCTATTGCTTTTAACCATGTCTGTCGGCCTAGATACTCCTGTCCGTCTTCTTCCATGAAGGCCACAATATGCCTTCATTGGGGAGATAACGACTGACATAATAAAATGTCCGGTAAACAGGTGCGACAGACTGGGGGTAATTTCCTTTCACTGGGTAGTTGGAATGGACTTCATCAAAGATGAAAATTAGATGAAAAGCAATTGCAACATCTCGTCTCAATTTGTGGCCTCTCTGTTGGACCTGAACATCACCAAAATCAAGATAGTGGAGTTGTGTCATCGCATGTTCGATGTGTCTCTGCTAGAAGGGATTGGCAAAATTGTGCAAGTCGCCATCCCTGATGTAAAAATTCCTAGCGCAATGGACCTTCGACGGTTCATTGATCGTGGCATGGCGTGCCTTGGCTTCCTTTTTTGAGCAATTTACGCACCATGGATCTAGAGAGCCACCATGCTCTGTCTCTACCTGTCGCCACCTACTTCCTTCGAGAGTATGGCATTGATGAGGCTCTTGGCGTCATGCATTGTGTGTCATGTGTTTCCCGATTTCCTATTTATGAAGAAGAAGAAGAAGAAAAAGAAAATAAAAATGATTATGGGTAACAAGCCCTTGTAACTATGGCCGGAGGCCTATCTTTTTTGTGATTTTTGTAAAAATTCCTCCATTTTTGTTTTTTGCACTTTTGCTCAAAGACCCTTTCTGGGTTTTGCTCGAGAGAGGTTTTTAGTTAAAATTTGAGCCTCAAGCTACCCCACATTTTAAATTCGATGAAAATACAATATATAATACCATTTTATTACTTCTTCTATTTCTTCGCTTTATTCCTACTGGCTTATTTTAAAACTTAAGAGCTACTTACAATTTTTTTACATATGGTACATATGTGAGTGAGTTTTTTTACAAGAATTCTATACTTTAATGGAATAGTTTCAGATAAATACCATTTAATGGTATCTCAAAAGAATTAAGTTCCATATCCTCTAGCTCATATGAATTCTTCTCCTTATACATGCTAATTTGGAAGGCGCCCTTCCATAGTGCTTCAAATTTGGTGTGTTGCCCCGGTTTTGCAGTGCGTTCATCATATTTCAGCACTAGGCTTCCTTCCTGGAAATCTGGGTCAAAAGTATTTTTGTCGAACCATCACTTGACCATCTGTTGGTGGCCAATCACGACTCCAAAATTATTTTCTCTATCTTCCTCCAGTTTGAGGAGTTTGACTATCCATACCTGCATTCCGCCACTTTCTTCTATTTCTAGGGCTTTCAGTAACTGTAAGGTGGGGAGTTCCATAAAAATAGGTAAGACTTCTTTCCCATATACTAATTCATAGGGAGATGTATTCAAGATCTTCTTCGGCATAATTTAGTCTTCCCACAAAGCAGCCTGTAGATGTTTGTGCCATTCTTTTTACCGTTCAAACCCGATGCACTTGATTAACCTAATTAGGTTTTTATTTGTTGACTTTGCCAACCCATTCCCTTGTGGGTAATAGTTCAAAGAGGTCTTGAGATAAATCCTACTCCTAATAGAAAATCTGACACCTTTGAACCTACAAATTAGGCTTGAGCATTATCGGATATGACAGTCTTTGGTGAACCAAACCTAGTCACTAGTCCCTCTAGAAAGCTGACAATCTCACCTTCTATAACACCTTTTAGAGCGATAGCCTCTATCCATCTTGTAAAGTAATTGGTTGTTGTGAGGATCCATTTATGGCCAGCACTAGAGATGGGGTTTATCTTTCTGAAAAAGTCTAATCCCTATTGAATGAAAGGCTCTTTAGTTACAATGGGACTTAAAGGAAAAGTGAAAATTTTTCTCTTGCCAACAAAAAAATGGCACTGAGTGCACTTCTGCACCAAACGATGTGCTTTAAAAAACATTGAGGGCCAGTAGTATCCCGCTCGCATGATTTTCAAAGCGGTATTTTTAGCAGAAAAATGTCCACCTTCATGACTACTGTGGAATTCTGATAAAATAGTTTCTCCCTAGAACTTGTCCAAACATTGAAGCAATACTCCGTCATAATTTCTTTGAAATAAAATTCCTTCAACCAATACATACCTAGTGCCTTGCAGTCGGTAGTATCTTTGTTTGTGGAATGGGAGAGTCATTGGATAGTGTCTTTTTTGCATGTATAAGGTCCGATATATCACCTAGGAGTTGTCAGACTCAAAATAATTTGAAAATACTTGACCAATTTCCTTATCGAATTCGGAACCCGACTCTTGCGCAAGATACTCACACATGCCTCTTCCTCGCACCAGCTTAGTCGATTTGATGTCCACATCGTACTCCAGGATCTTGGTGTTCCAATTGGATCTCTTCTCATATATCTCTCCTTCAATAATTTATTCCCTTACACTTGGGTGAGAAACCAAAATGGTGATCTTATTGGCTGACACTAGGTGTCGGAACTTCTTGAGACTCTTGACAATGGAAAAATATTTCTTTTCGACAAAGTTATATCTGGTTTTGTAACCTTTGAGGGTTCCTAAATGAAAAGAAATCGGATGCTCCCCATTATCATGTTCCTCCCTTTGAGTGAGCACAAAAGCTATGCTATGTTGACCGTTGTACACATATAACAAGAAATCTCTAGAAAAATATGATTTGGCCAGCACCGAAGCAACGAAAATATCCTTCTTTATTTGCTCGAAAGCTTCCTTTCCTTCGAGATTCCATTTGAACATCAAATTCTTCTTGAGCATCAATGTGACGAGCCTTACGATGCCTGCAAAGTGTGAAATAAACCGGCTGACAAAATTGATTTTTCGTAAGAAAGACTGTAGTCCCTTTTGATTTACTGGTAAGGGAAAATCCATTATAGATTTCACTCTTTCGAATCTATTGCGATTCCCTCCTTGGACACTACAAATCCAAGTATCTTACCTTGAGGTACTCCGAAGACACATTTTTTTGGATTTAAAGAAATCTTGAACTTTTGGCACCTCTGGAAAACTTGTTCTAGGTGATCAAAATGATCAACCTCTAATTTTGAAAAAAACCGTCAGATCGTCTAGATAAATCAGAATAATTGAATTGATCAATCTTGCGAAAGCAATGTCCATGGCCCGTTGAAAAGTCAAGCTGACATTTGAGAGTCCGAATCGAATCTTTGCATATGCGAACGTCCCCCACTTGGTGGTAAATGTCATTTTATGTTTGTCATATTTCATGACAGATACCCGATTATATCCTATAAAACCATCAAGCAATGAGAACATCTTCGACTTGGCCACGGTTTGCAAGATCTGCTCCATGGATGGCAAAGGATAGTGACCTTTCAGCGATGCCCTATTCAGGTCACGAAAATCAACACAAAGCTGGATGTCACCATTTTTCTTCCTTACTGACACCGGATTAGACACCCAAGTTGAGTGTTTAATCAGCTAAATGATTTAGGACTCAATTAGTTTAGTGAGCTCTTGTGCCATCAGTGCCTTGACCTTCAGATTGATGGGCCTGTACTTCTGTTAGACCGGCTTCGACCCTTCCACCAAGTCAATGGTATGCTAGATTATACTAGGATCGTATCCTCTAAGATCATCATAGGCCCATGCTATAAACCCGTTGCATTTAGAACATAGATCCCTTAGCCTTTCCTTATCTTCCCATTGGAAATCCCTTCCAACTTTCAGCTTTCTACCTTTTCTGACATCCAACTCTTCATAATCCTTTTCGTCGGTTGTGAACCTTTGCTTACCATTCCTCATGTCTTCACAATAAAAAAGATTCTCAAGGGAAATAAAACCCCGAGGGAGCTTATTTCCTTTTAGTTGAATGACCTACCCTTCTGATGATCGAATCGTTGGTTCCGAATGGTTGGAAGGTCCTTTCGACTTTTGGATAAAAGTGGCTATTTGGGTGCCATCCTCAAACACTTGCCAATTCTAATCATTGTTAAGAATTTATGGTCAGACGATGATGTGAACGACACTCTGCTTTGAATCAGAGGTCGGCTCAAAACTATGAACCAATAGAAGCCATCAGATCCACTTTACTATTCTGGGATCGAGGAATGACCTGCACATTGAAAGCCTCAAAACCTTCAATTAAATCCCATATCTGATGTATTTAGGCCTTCATCCTTGTATTTTTTGCTTCTAGTTTCCCTCGGACTTGACTCACTATCAACTCAGAATCTCCAAACACTTTCAACCTCTTTGTGCCCATCCGTTCAGTAAGAAAAATACCGTGAATCGGAGCTTCATATTTTGCATCATTATTAGAGCATGGAAACTGGAATTGATAGGCCTTAAGAGTATATGATCATGTCAGAGACAGTAATTGGAATCCTGCCCCAGAGCCGACTTTGCATTTAGCACCGTCAAAATACAAGGTCCATAGGCCATTATCCATCAGATGAACATAGCTTTCCCGATCTTTCATCAATTTTGGATGAACCATGTCATCATCAAATATCACATACGTACCTAGTCTCGTGGCATGGAAATTACCAAATGGGTCAAAGTCGATGAACTAGTTGAGGAGAACTTCATCTTTAGGGTTTCGCTCACTTGTATCCTCTTCATCTTCTAACATTTCTACGCAATATCCCTCTCGCCTTGAAAAAGAAGTATGCATTGCTTCAAAACAAAGGACAACATTGTCCACTATATGTTCGAGGTGTAGATATTTTGAAAGAATCTTCATCTTTGCCCCATGCTTAGTTCTCAATATCAAATGGGACCAGTCCAACACCAAATATCTGCCTAGCTTTGTGGTGAAATCTCTTGAAAGACACATCTTGAAGACCGGGGGAATGTCTATTACAACTACCTCTTTCGAGACTCTCTGGCTTGGGCACAAAAAGAGGGTTAAGGATAGATATTTTATCCAATCGACTGTCAGAACCTTCTTTCCATCCAACTATATGATTCCTTTTTCCAAAGGTTCATACTTAAGCATCAAGGCATTAACTACTTGCTTTGGCATGCCTGTTGTACTAGCTCCCAAGTCGATCATATTTTTTTGCAAATGTTTATCTCCCATGATTAATATTAAAAATAAATGAATGGGCTTTGGATTGCTTACCTCTTTCTCTTTTGCTTCATTCGTGTCATTTGTATAAGCTGCAGCCTTTGGAATTTGAGTATCTGATGCGGGCACTTTATCTTTACTTTGATTGCACGACGAAACTTCGTATGTTTGTGGTTTTGGTTCTCCATTCTTCAACACTTCCCAGAGCAATGTCTTTTGCTCAGGGATAGATATTACATCCCATAGAGACACATTAGCGGGTGCCTTCTTCAATTGCTCCACCACGTTGAGCGTTATGATCGATTGAACCATTGGCCTAAATGGAGGAATCTCTCTTGGCTTCAGAGGAAGATGATCTATAGGGAATGAGTTTGATGACTTATCAGGAAATTTGTTAGACAACGGTGGAATCCTTTGTTGCTGAGTTTCCTAAGTAGTTAACTGGGGCAGTTGTCCCTCTCATGACAGTGGCTGGCAGGGCTGAGGATGGGGTATAGCTTGTGGCACATATTCCCCCATCAATCTTCTCTTGGATCTGGTAATGTAGTCTGACTATACCTATGGGGTGCTGGTTGTGGGGGCTTCATTCACAAAAAATGGATCTTCTTCTTCCATACAAGAGAAAAGTGCCTGATCGAGTGCATTTTATGACTCTTGTTCTACAGACATCCCTTGCATTTGCGCTCTAAATCGTGCACTCTCCATCTCGGTAGACTCATACCCTTCTATGTTTGGCTGGGTGCCTTTGTTCCTTTGCTCCACTATCCTTTGCTACAGATTTACTTTGGGGAAATTTTGGGGCATATGACTATCATTGCAGGGAAAACACCATACATTTTCATCATCAGCCAGGTTATTTTGACCTAGAATCAACTCCTTGCTATGGATTTCCCTGATCATCTATAACAACTTGCTGACCTCCCCAACCCAAAGGTCCTTGGTATGCAGTCTGTTGATTTTGTTGATAGAAAGGTTTTCCTCCATGATAGGTTGGAGTGGTCTGCTTCAAAGGAGCTGCTTGTTGTCACTTGATGAGAACTAGCTCATTAGCAAAGGATCACATTAGACTCTTCATATCATTAAAAACTATTGTTACAGAGGATGAACCCGATGTGCTCGGCTACATGGTAGGGTATATGTACATGGACTAGGGTGGAACTAAACCCATCATCTATGGCATGGGATTGTTTAGAGCAGACTCTTCTTGGAGTAGCTTGCCTATGATTTCCATGAAAAACAAGCATCAAAGGTCCTGGTGGAAGATTTCTCTCATCTATCAAACTATTTTCCGCATGTTTCGCCACTTCGTAGGAATTGGGTAGGGTATCTCCTCCGATGGAAGTTATCAGAACCACAATATCCAAATTAATGGCCTTCAAGTAGAACATGAACGCCATGGAAAATTGAGGTTGTGGGGTCATTGGAATCCTCTGCCAGGTTTTGTTGAACCTGGTGTTGAATTCACTCATGGATTCTTGCAGGGCTCTCTTGATGGTATTCAATTGGTGAAATAGAGAGGAATGATCTCCTTTCTCTGAACAACGTTCAAAAATATTTTCTCCGAGGTCATCCCATGAAATGATGGAATTGAAAGTTAGAGATATATACCAATATTGAGCCTTCTCTTTGAAAGAGGTAGCCAACAATCTCATGGTGATATTCTCTTCTATAATATTGTGCACCCTACATACTTCCACTACGTCTTTGAGGTTCTCAGAAGGGGTTTCAAATTCCTCCCTAGAAAATTTTAGAAGAGCCTTGAGGGCGTTAGCAGGTATGGTAGGCCAGACATTGGATGGAGTCAGTGTTAGTAGCAGACTACCACTATCCTAGGTGATAAAGTTTCTGGGAGCAGGAGGGGGTACGTGGGCCATAGAGAAAAAGCTCCTATATATCAGGCAAAATGGTATTCTTATTTGGAAACTTTGACCTCCAGGTGGAGTGGATAAGGCTTTGCACTCTAGACTCTTACTCCTTACTCTACAACTTCTTATAGGCGATATAGAACCTGTGACTCTTCTTCTCCTAGGTACTGAGGATGGTAGCTCGGAGTACTAAAAGTTATCCTTTGAAGATGCTCTTTTGAACCCTGGGCATGAAACTTCCAATTTTCTTCCTTGGTCTGATTTAGAAATATTTATGACCTCTAATCAGGCCTTCAGAACTAGTCCCACTAGGCGTGCCAGAAAAAGAACTATTGATCATCAAAGCTTGTGCCTCTCCGACAGTCTTATGGGAAATTCAGTGAGTGGGGGGACAATATGCACCTCACTAAATACCTCCAAGATTTTTATAGAAATTTGGATCTTCTTTGAGTTTGGGAAAAGAGTAGAGAGAAATGTAAACAGAAAAACATTTAAAATGGTGATGTGCCAACACTTTTACAAAATTTCAAAACCATAAGTTTCCTTCTATGAGTGATATAATAGACACAGAACACCACATCCCTTCATTGTTGGGAAGAGAACGAATGAAAAATGATCGATAGAAGAACAAATGTAGTCATTCAATAGACCCACAGGAAGTGCATATTAAGATCCGACCAAACACAAAAGTTCAAGAACCAATAGAAAACAGTCAAAAGTAACATAAACCCTTCCTCTTAATATAGCATATTATGAATAAATGACAACCCTACAAAGGAAATGGAAAATTCTAATGACATAGTCTAGTTTCTATAGATTATAACTTCATCATATACACAAACAACATGGACATCCGATAATCAAACTATTTAGATTAAACAAGAGACAGTGTTCTATTTCGGACAAAGATATAATCAAAGAAATACTAACAAAGACCATATCATGCACAGTTTCAAATATTTCTTCAAAATAGCTTGTAATTCAAATATAGGTGAAATTTAAAACAGAGATCGGATTCCAATCCGATAATAGTTTGATCATATAAAAGACATAACATGCCAGATTAAAGTAGTGTTCTGTAAATTTCAAAAGAAAATATCTCTACTAACTATGAAAACTAAGGAAATTTTTTTCAACAAGATTTTTTTTGGAACCCTTCCTTCATTTTTTTGTTCCCAAATTATAGCCACCAAGGAGAGAGAAATTTTGACCTCATTCAGCATTAATGACTTCAAGACGTTCACACCTAATAGCTTGGAAATCCGATCCTAGATCTTTTGTTAAGTTGTTGTAATCCTGCTCATCAATTTTCAACTTCCGCATTAATATCATTTAGATATTTCAATAGGATTACCCATCGTAGTTGCTCGGATCCTAGAAATATAGTCTAGAAAAGGTCTTGTCGATCAACCGAGTGTTTTTTGCGGCATCGACTTACGTCCCTTCATTGGAACAAGGAAAAATGCATCCCGACGATCTTTGCATGAAGACTCCCAAGATATAGCTCCTCTAGTGTGAAGAGATGACATGTCACACAGACGCATAATTTTAGATTCACAAAAAGAAGATTTAAGAAATCATCTACCAAGCTAACATGTGGTCCGATTCACAATTGAGAAGAGAGCACTTAACAAAGTGTGCATAGCCACCACATGGCACATTGCACTCCCATTGAAAATATAATATTTTCATGCATGGATCTTCCTGAAGACAAAAAATAAAGCCAAAAACCAAAAGTAGACTAAGGAAAAATTTTCTTCACATTGTGAATAGTAGCAATCTCCTCCTTCAATTTAATTTTTCCTCATCCATGCCCACAAGAGCCTCGAGCTCATTTTCCTCCTTGTCCCAATTGGCCCAATAATCAAACTACTTAGCAAGGGAGGAAAATGTATCCCAATGCCCATTATCCTCAACCTCACCCATCCATGGAGCCTACTGGTCAAACACCTTATTTTCCAGCACCTGGATTTTTTCTTTAGCAGTAATAAGCTAACCGAGAAGCCACTTGAGGATGTCAAGCCAATTGAGGATGTCATTTTGGAAATTGACAGTCACCAAGATTTGATTTATTTTATAATTCTAGAGGGGATCATAGGAAGCACAATTATCATTACCCACATTGGGATCAACAAAGGTCCCATCTAGATTAATTCAAAGTTTAGGATAATTCTGGGGGTCACTAGGACGGTTAAAGCTAGGAGGGGTGTTAGGGACATCAGACACCTTTGCATGAACAAGGGAATGTGAGGGAAAATTTCTAGGGGTAGGATTCCAAGGATCTTCATATGAGTTATCCGAGTGATAAGAGCTAGAGGTGGACATAGGAGTAGGTACGAGAAAGGACACACTTTTAAGGGGTTCAGGAGGGATTTCATCATTAGGAGGGGATTTTCCCTAGGCATAGGTGATGCGGTGAGTGGTGGATAGGGTTTCATCCAAGGTGAAAGTGGGACTAGGGACCTCAGGGGGGTTAGTGGGGTTGTGAATGATGAAAGTGTTCTTTTTGGACATGACTAGGGAGGGTAATAAAGTGGTCTGGTGATGGTAGAGGTGCAAGATTAAACCTTGGTGAATGGGGAGATTTTTAACTTTACCCTTGACATTATTAATGGACTATTCAAGTGATGGAAAAATATAGAAAGTGAAATTCATTCTATAATTATAGGGGAAATGGTTGAGCATGGGAAAGAGATGGGAATGAAAATTATGGAAACGATCCTCAAGTGTAATGTACCTCATCAAAAACTCAAAAAATTTGCTCCACACCCCAAGAAGGTCACCCCTATTAAATCCATTTTGAAGTCTATTAACCATTTTCCCATCTTTCAAAAAAATCTCTATATCTTTCTAGTAGTTCCCTTTAGGGTTTTGAGGAATGCAAGCACCATCCAGAGAAAACCCCATCACCTCCACAATAAACTCAACATTCATAGTGAAGGATCACCTGCCAATGGTGAAGGTACCATCCTTCCAGGAGTTAGAAAACTCAACAAACAATTGGGGATCATGCCCCTTCATTGCCTCAATGAACGAGGTTGAAACAACAGAAAATAGGGTTGGATGCTTTCGTATGGCTTTGGACATAGAGCACGCCCACTTTCCAATTATTTCATTGAAGGATGACCCCAAAGATCTTAATGTAAAGGATAAATAGACCTTGCAATAGGGTTGTCCTAGAGGATAAACGAAAACTAATGGGGGGTTCACCACCAAGTTAAAACTTGGAAAGACAAATGGAATGACAATCAAAATTCTTAACCCTAATTCAATGCAAACTTTAACTAAATGACCTATAAATGCATATAAAATAAACTAACAAGTTGTAAGATGAAATTTATGCACATGTGAATCTGAAGAAGGTTGAATGAGCCCCTGAAATGATGGAAATTCTAAATTTAATGTGATTGGGACTCATACGCCAAGCTAGGCGAATAAGTCCCAAATCTTGGTTTCTGTGTAGAAACAAGAATATGGCAAATGGGTATCTAAATTTGTAAAAATAATGAAAAAAACCTATAGTGGGACTCATTCTCCACTTTTGGTGAATTAGTCTCATTTTTATTTTTCAGGAATTCAAAGTTCAGATCCGCACTTCAACACTTGCTCTTTTCTCCCAAATTGATTTTTGGATCCGAATCTACGAAAATACCTGCAAAACAAAATATAGACTTGATTTTCTTATTGGGGTTTTCCTTTGGAAAACCCCAAGTTTGGTAATTAAACCTTGATGGAAATAATGAAATATTAATGTAAAAAGGAATGTAAACCCTAACCTTAAGTGTGTCTAAGATTAGGAAATCTGAAATGCAATGCAACCTTATTTTAATGAATATGAATGAGATGCATAAATGAAATATGAAGATGAATGACTCACTTTGAGAGATCTCTAATCACCCCAAATGAGTCCTAGCAATGTTGGTACCTTCCTTAGGTTGAATGTAGAGTGATAATGGAGGATGGAATCACTTAGGAAACAAGTCATTAGGCTTGGCTTGATGGCTAGTTGGATCTCCCCAACCTAGAATCTGATCATGATTCACCATAGACAACCATGATCAACCCTTGAAAATGATAAATCTTGAATGAAAATGAGCTTGAATACCTACAAAAAACACTTTAATGCTACTCCAAGACTTCAACTTTGCTTGTTTTTTGAAAATTGAATGCTTGGATCTTGAAATTGCTTTCTTAGATTGCTTAGATGAAATAATGACTTAAAAACTTGCTTATATAGGCATTAACACCTAATTTACCATTATTCAGATCTCAAAAGCCGACATCAACCAAAAATTTGAATTAAAAAGGTGATATTCCCACTCAAACCCTAAAAAAATCCCGAAATGGGACTCATTCACCACTTTTGGTGAATGGGTCACACCTAGGGGTACTCATTCGCCCAAGGTGGCGAATGAGTCCCACCCTAGATTTTCAGGGTGAGATTTTGGAATTTTGAGTGTTTTGATGATTTGGTCAAGTTTTTAGCTAAAAGAAGCCTCGAGATCCGAAGTAATGGGTCTTAGGGGCCTATTAATGATGATTTAAAGGGTAATTAATGTAAGGGTACTAAAATAGACCCAAATTAGGAAAGAAATTGTACTATCTCCAAGAAGGTAGTACAATTGTTGTTGCCACATTTAGCCCCCACTTTAGCACCCATATGACTCTACGTGCATATGCAAGCTAAAGTGCTTTGAACAGTACACTTTATTTCATAAAAGGATACTCAAATGGATTTATTCATAACAGAGGAAAATGAATCCCCCACAATAGCTATCTACAAAACCACAATGTTAGGAACAACATCTTGCAACACAAATTCATTAGTTGTCCAAAAATCCTCTTATCTAAATTCTTCTAGAAATCACATTCGAGGGTAGATGTATGCCCCCCCTTGATTCTGCTTGCTTTACGGGGTGAAATCAAGGTAGGTATCTAACCACATTGAATAATGATGTCGTATCATAGGTTATTTCCAAGTACCATACCACATGATGATAGAAATTTGATGAGGACAGGAGCAGAATCATGATTCCAACATAATAGACGACATCGAAAATGGAGCTCTCTAGCACCTATTATGTTAATTTGAATGAAATGAACTTTTAAACCCTAATCTAGTAAAAACCTTAATTTTTAACATATATGAGAGTAAAAATTAAATTAAATTCTAACTATTTTGTCATTTAACTTTTTGTAGTTTGAGTTTTGTGAAGAGTGATTGAAGATTCCAAGTCAACGAGATTACGAGCCTATCCTATGGCGAGCACTATTAAGTGAGTTGATTTTTTTCCTTAGCTTTGTCCTTACACATTTATTTTATGATTTGTACACATTTCTAGATTATTTAGGGCCTTGGAGAAAAATTTCGTAAAGCATCTCTTTTTTTCGCAAAGTGTCCCCGTTTTTTGCAAGGTGTTCCCTTTTGTCGTGAAGTGTCCCTTTTTGTCACGAAGTGTCCTGTTTCTTCGCAAAGTGTCCCAAAAGGGGTCTAAAGTGTCTATGACCCTTAGAAGAGTACACTAGAACAACTTTAGTACACTTTTTTTATTGTTGCTATATAGATTTAAGATTTTAGAATTCTTATAGGACATATTTTTTCTTGTTTTTAGATTCCTCCCCATTCACAACAACGTCTATGCAACAGATAGACCAGTCACCTCTGAGACCTAGCCCCTACACTTTTAGTAGAGGACACAAATATATTGCAGACTACGGGATTGTACTAGGCATACCTCATTCCCACCATGACGTACCATGATGCTATGTTGATGGCACTGGTAGAGTGGTAGAATGCAGAAACATCCATGTTTCATCTTCCCATAGGTGAGATGACCATCACGTTAGAGGATGTCCATCACATACTCTAAGTTTCGATTCCAGATGAGAAGGTACATTTCCTATCAGAACAATCATTTCAAGAGATAAAATACGATATGTATTATTGCCTTGGAGGTCCAGTTCTCGACAATATCGTGAGGCCATAGATCAATCTAGTGATGTTACTATATTCGTGGGCCTCACTTGTTGCATGGATTATGATGTTCACTATAGAACTAGTACTCATCCATGACGGCCAGGGAGAAAATTTAGAGAGAGGATTAGTACATATGATATGGGGAATGGCAGAGTATAGGACTATGTACGCCTAGGGGCGCAAAATCCTTGCACACTTATATTATGATCTTGGGCGATTTTTTATTTCGTGAGATCGACAACATGGTACATTGTATGTTGTTGCAAGTGTGGTGCTTGGAGCATATCACATGTACTAGGCTGACATGATTCCCATGTGTATTATCCCTAGGGTATTCAGCTATCCACTGTGGTGGCTATTGTAGTATGGTGACTTACATATTTGGAGATTTTGATTCAACTGACTAGATGAGGAGATCATATGGAGACCTTACCAACTTATACCATAGTGGTTGGATGGGACTCGTCAGATGAGGAGATTATAGATGGAGAAATTTTTGATAGGAAGACATAATTACATAGTACGACATTTCTACTATGATCATGTCATGTGAAAGCTTGGACAAGTCCAGATACCACCCATGGCACGACCCTTTTTAGGAGATTAGTACGGAGTGCTCAGAGGCCTGATGACACTAGGAGATTCATGCTTGAGGATGTTGTCTATAGTGACTCCGAGTACGAGGATCATGATATGCCTCTAGTCTATGACATTGATGACATCAGTACCATAGATTTCTATGAGGAGTGGTGGTTAGAACCATGACCCACTCTTGTATTTTAGATGGATGAGTCGATAGGTGATGCAAGGCCACTCCCAAATCAA
This sequence comes from Sequoiadendron giganteum, assembly GCA_007115665.2. NCBI lineage: Eukaryota > Viridiplantae > Streptophyta > Pinopsida > Cupressales > Cupressaceae > Sequoiadendron > Sequoiadendron giganteum. The sequence goes on from CM021109.1 coordinate 118,562,620, forward strand.
GGAGACAAGGAGGAGGATAGAGCTGAGGAGACAAGCTTCAGGGCTACAGATATATTCACAAATGTGATAGATGAGGAGTATGACGAGGTTGGAGATCTTGACCATGATGGCTAGGAGGACAAGGATGAGGATAAGGATGAGGAGGGGGAGAAGTTGATGAGTGAGGGTGATGAGATAGCGGATGAGCATCTAGTGGGCCACGAGTGGGGAAAGCCAACTCCTACTCATGAGACTAGATCATGGTTAGCAGTTGTAGTAGGCACCAACACCTATAGTCATGGAGAGGCTAGAAAATCCTCCATGCCACCTACACACAATGAGGTTGTCTTTACATAGCCATGTGGAGAGCTAGCTGATGATATTTTATTTACTACCATGCTTTATGCTTATGTTCATGCTTTATGTTTTGATTTTATTTGTATATATTTATCATGATGTGTATTGATTATATCTATGATTTCTATCTTACACAAGTTGTGATAGACCTTCATGATCTCTATGGTCAAGTGGCTTCAAAGATAGTGCCCCCATCAGTCTATGAGGAGACTATTGATACAAAATATGTTCCCCCACCCATTGTGGAGTGGAATCTAGAGTTGCTTGAGTCGTACATGAGACTGTGGGTAGTGTATGAGAGTTTTAGGAGGTGTTCCCACTGAGTCAAGGTTGCCTAGGATGCTCAGTCATCTCAAGCTGTAGCAGAGGTTGAGAGACTTTCATCAGAGGTAGCCAGACTATAGGTGGAGAGAGATTGTCTAGAAGAGGATGGACTAGAGACCCTTGGGCAGATATATGGTTTATAGTATATTCTGAATGTACTCGATGGCTTGCGATCATGATTGCATACCATCATCTCCCAATGTACCGTCTCTAGAAAAATGCGAGCACCAGATCCCGAGGGATCTAGCAATTATAGACCTCATTAGCATTGTATATATTGATGACATGTACATAAAACTTTGATATATATATATATAATCATTTTATTTTTTCTTACTTATTCTTATGTGTTAAATGTTAAATGGCAATGTGATTGATCAAATAATATTTGTAAGACTATTTAATGAATGTCTCCATGATTTAACATGTTTTATGTGATCTAATTAAAACTTATTCTAGTTTCTCTTAGATGCAACATTGTGATTAAGTATGTTATGTTAAATTAAATGCACCTATGTTCTAATTAAAGAATATTAAATGCATATAAGGATCTAATCTAACACAACATACAAGATGAACTTGAATAGCAGGAAACCTAGAGTAACTATCTAACAGCTAATTTAAATAATTATTTGTCAAGAATGAAGCAATGCGAGAGCACATATAATTTCATCTACTAACTCTAATTAACATCACTTCTTTATCATTCACACTATTAAAATATGTTAGACAAAGTATCAACATAGATGTACGACATTTATAGGTTCTTTAAGAGGTGTGGTATTCGGTTCTGTTAATGTGTATGCTCCGGACCCATAACTTTCATTAATTATATAAGGTCCTAAACAATTAGGACTGAATTTTAATTTAATAGTTAGGTCAGAATTGACATTACATTGATTCTCATACAACACCAAGTCACCTTTATCAAATGATCGAGGGATAAAATTATCATTATAACTACGTTGTTTTATCCTAGAGTAAGCTTGAAGGTGCTCTCGAGAGCATTAATATGTTGTTCATCGAGAATTTCAAGTTGATGAAATCATTGTTCCTTATAACTATTGTCATCAATGAGTCCTTGAAGAGTGATTTTAATGTAGAAATATCTAACTCCAAGGGCATTACCACCTTGGTGCCATAGACAAGGTTATAAGGTGTGGTTCATGTGGATAATCTAACATTCGTGCAATAGGCCCATAATGCATATGTTAATTGTGTGTGCCAATCCTTATTATGTTTACTAAGAGTTTTTTGTAAGATTTGCTCAAGGGTTTTATTAGTTGATTCGGCTTGACCATTAGATTGCAAATAGTAGGGTGTTGAAAATTGATGATATATGTTAAACATTTATAAGAAATTCACATCGTTGTTTTTGAATGGTGTACCGTTGTCAAAAAATAACACGGAAGGAACTTTGAAGCGAGCAATAATGTGTTCAAATATGAAACAACATATCACATCAGCTATTGTTTAACGAAGTGGAATAACTTCTACCAACTCCGTGAAGTAATATGTTGCGGTGATTATGAATGTATGTCTAGCGGAGGAGGGTGGTGATTATTTTCCAATGAGATCAAGACCCCAAACTATAAAGGGCTAGATAGGAAATTGAGCTCAAAATTCAGAGGCAGGAGCATGAATCAAATTGCTATGTTCTTGAAATATGTGATATTTTATGTATGCAAAGGTTGATCTTGCTCCATATGTCTCCAATAATATCGTATGTGAATTGTTTTTTGAACTAATGTTCTCCCTCCAAAGTGACCACCACAAGTGCTATGGGGATTTCAGATTTTTTAAGGCCTCTAAGTAAGAGACCATCAAATGATCTTTGATACAACAAATTGGTGAGAATTATATACTTAGATGTGAGTTTTCAAAGGCGGGCTCAGATGTTCTTAGTTGTTGGCTCAGGAAAGGTACCATATTTCAGATAATTAAATATAATTTCATACCATTCACTCAAGTCTTCCATGGTTTTTGATAATAGTTCTTCTATTTTATCTTTGATTGATGGTTTTATAACTATATGCACAATGAAGGCGAAGTATTTTGAAGGATCTTTCAAGGTGATATAAGAGAAGTTGCACTTTCCATTGCCTCCGCATATCATTTATCTTTTGGAGGGATGTTTTCAATGGTAAATGATTCAAACTTCTCTAAAAAATTTATTGTAAGATCCTTGTATTTTGAAAAAAATTCAATGCTGTGCTTGATATGTTCCATTTATTTGTTTAATGACCAATTGTAAATCACCAAATATCTTAATGTCTCTAGCACCCATAGTTAAGCTGACACACAATCGAATGAGGAATTCTTCATACGTGTCAATATTGTTTGTACATAGGAAGTTTAACCGATAAAAGAATGGAATAGGTTCCCCTATAGGTGGTATTATTATAACTCCTGTGTCAGAGCCAATTCTACACTTAGATCCATCAAAATATAATTCCTATGTATTAGCTTCAAATTATCGTTAGGGAATTAATTTCTTTTGTGAAATAAATATAAGGTCAAACTCAGTTAACAACATCACCCACTTATCTAAGTGTCTTGATAAATCTATCTTAGTGAAAAGATCTCTTAAAGGGTCAAATTTCATCATCACATGTATTCCAACATTCAATAAGTAATGTATCAGTTTACTTGTAGCAATTACAAGAGCCAACCATTATTTTTCTATCATTTTGTATCATTTCTCATAGTCAATCAAGGTTTGGATAATATAATAAATAGGGTGCTCTTTACCATTTTCGTCTTGTTGAGCCAACAATGCCACGTGAGCACGGGGTGATGTTGCTATGTAAATAATGAATGGTTTGTTTTGTATAGTAGACCGTTGTAAAACAAGTGGAGTGACAAGAAAATATTTCAAACTCTCAAAAGAATGTTTTCAATCCTTGTTTCAATTGAAATACACATCTTTCTTGAGGAGATGTCTAAATGGTAATGTTTGATTTGCTAAAGATGCTACGAAATGTCATATAGCCTAAATTCTTCCTTGTAAGATGTTTAATTGAGAGATGTTTTCAGGAGGTGGCATGTTAACTATAACATCAATTTTCTTTGTGTCCACCTTAATGCCTCTATGAGATACGATAAACACTAGAAGTTTTACACTATCTACACCAAGGACACACTTTTTTGGATTTAATCTCATGTTGTATTTTTGAAATCACTCAAGGACATTTACATTATCTTGTCTTGTTAAATATTTGGCCACAATACCATCAACATAATCTTCCAAAACCTTATGTATGTAATCATGAAATATCAATTTCATAGCTCATTGATATGTTGCACCCGCATTCTTCAAGTCAAAAGGCATCATTACCCAACAAAATGTTCCACAAGCTGTTGTAAATGTTGTTTTATATTGGTCTTGAGGGTTGATAAAGATTTGATTATATCCAAAAAATTCATCCATGAATGACCAAAAAGCATGTCTCGCAGTCAAATCTACTATCATGTCGATATTAGGAAGGGGAAGTCATCTTTTAAATATGTTTAAATTGTGAAATTCCATACACATACTTATATGATTGTCCGGTTTTGTGACTGTGACAATGTTTGAGATCCAAGGAGAATAATCTATAGGTCTTATAGAACCAACTTCGAGGAGCTTCTCGATCTTGACCTTAACTAGTAAGGCTATCTTAGGGTTCATTTTTCAAATCTTTTGTTTAATAGGGTTAGCAATTTCAGTGAGGACTATATTGTGTGTTACAATCCTAGGGTCCATTCCTAACATATATGAATAAGTCCAAGAAAACATTTTAGGAAAGTCATGAGGTAAAGTTTCATGATCCTCTTGTTCATAACCATCAAGGAACTTTCCTATCTTAATCACTTTTTCTTCGTTGTTAATATTCATCGGTATATCTATGGTATCTCCTAAGGGAAGCACATTTTCTTTCAGAAATTCAGGGTTGTATTCTTCTCTATTCATGTCAACTTCACTATTTTCCTCTTCATTATATTTTTTCTTAGTACTAATCATAGCATGTATGTAACCTATCTCTTTTTAGGAGTGAATGATTTGTCATAAACTTCTAGAATTTGTTTCAAGGCTTCATGATTTTTGAAAGACTCCAATGATTCTAAATAATTTGTATCAATAAATTTTGGATTCTTCAAGGTGAGATTTGTTTTAGGATTACACATGATGGTGTTGATGTTTAGTGAGGGTCTCTTTGTTGCTTGTGTAATCTTAGAAGGGCAATATCCCAAGCCTTTTTGTTTCTTACATATTAGGTTCTATAGGAACACAAATACCTTGTTCTTTCTTGCCACATCCTTTTCCACTATAACCAAATTGTTTCATGAACTCATAGCCTTTCCCATAAATTCTTTCCATTTCTTTCCGGTTTGGTGGTTGTTGATAATCTATCTCATCAAAGTTTGTTGTATAAATTTTGTCTTCTTCTAAAGTATATGAGGTAGATGCTTGTGACTATTCTTTTGAATTCTGTGTTGACATCACCATTGGTTATTTTTTCTTGTCATCTTCTTTACTTGTGATTGTGTACTCTCCTATAAATGAGGGTGTAAATTCTAAAGAACCCCAATCACCATCCATTAATTTTGACACTTTTTCCAGTTCTTGTTTTTCTTCTTTCATAGGTTCTATGTTTGATGTTGGTATTAATATTCTTAGAGGACTTGTTGTTCCTTTTTCAACTTGTAAGAAAATTTCAAGCTTGGGGTCTATTTCAACTTGGCATACCTTGTTGTGATAGACATACTTCATGATATGATGCAAAGTCAAATGTACCACATTCATCTCGTGAAACCAAGGTCTTCCTAAAGGAAGGTTATATGAAATATTATCAGGTATTACATGAATAGGGGTCTACAAGGTAGCCTTTCCAACTATGATAGGTAAAGTAATCAAACCCAATGGTTGTTTTCCTATGTTATTGAATCCATGAATTGACAAGGAATTAGGTTGATTTTTTGACTTATCCACACCGAGTTTATCCAAAAGGGTCACACTACACACATTAAGAGTGGAACCATTGTTAACAAGGGTTCTTTTTATTTATGTTCTATTGAATTTGGCTATTATCATGAAGGCATCATGTTTCTTTCTCATCTCCAAGGGGGGGAGATCATGTTGATGAAAGGTAATGTATATATTAACTCTATTCATTCATTTTATTAGAGCTACCAAATCGTTTTCATTTGTATTAGGAGGGATCAAAACTTGTTGTAAGGATATTTGAAGCATGGTGTGATAATTAGGAGAGTTTTGAATTAAGTCCCATAGGGAAATATTTGTAGGATTATTATTAAGTTGTTCAACAAGATCATACTCCTTCCCAATATGCAAAGAAAAATGAGGAGCACTAGGCAAGATGGGATTAGGCAAGGGTAAAGGTGTTGTAGTTAGTTGTTTTGGTTGTGGATTATTTCTAGTGTTATATGTATGAGCAATGGTATTATTACTTGATTTTTGTAAAACATTGTTCTTAGGTGGTCAAGAGTGTAAACATGTTTGTTTTGAGTTTGAGGTTTGTGTGAAGGTGGGTAAAAGATAAGTTGAGGTTGAATCATATTAACGTCTCTTAGTTTTGGTTTATCATAAAATCCTTAGTGGATGAACTTTGTGAGATGAGATCCTTGAGGGCTTCATGAAACATGTGAAATTCATCACTACTAAAAGGCTTGAGGGTTAGGTTAACTTGGAGAAAGAGATTTGACATAGTCAAATAACTATACTTTCACCAAGTGGTTTAGCTGTTTGGTTTTGTTTTCTAATGGATGCTAAAGGTACTCTAATCTAATTGGACTATGAACTAATGTTGAAAATGAAAAGTGTGAGAATATAATTCTATCTAAAATTGCAATGAATGTAAATTCTACTACTTCTAATGATTTGAATGTAACAAAATGTATGCAAACTAAAATAGAAAGATTTTAATAGAAAACAAATGCTCAAAAATAGGGAATTTAACTCTATAAAATGCAGTTCAAAATTTGCATTTGGATTGCTTCGCCCAAAGGGGTGTATGAGTCCCTATGGGGATTTTTTTTTAAAAGGAAGAAATTTTCAATTGATTTTTATGCTTTTTATGTTTTATGATCTATATCTTAAGTGAAAATACATATTTTGTATGATTTTCAATTATATGAGATACAAAAATGCAAGCTATATGAACTTTCACTAATGCAAAATTTTGAAAGCCTAGAATGCCAATTAACTAATGCAAACCCTAATGTAATGTTAATGAAAGAAAGATCTAGGATGATAATGCACTCCAAATCAGAATTGTAATGTTATAAATGCAGGTTCACCAAAATGAAACAACAAAAAATGTGGTTCGATGCTTTCATATTGCTTAGGACATAGAACATACCCACTTTACAATTATTTCATTGAAGGATGACCCTAGAGATCTCAATTCAAAGGAGAAAGAGACCTTGCTATAGGGTTTTCCTAGAGGCTAAATGAAAACTAATGGGGAGTTCACCACCAAGTTAATTTTGGAAAGACAAATGCAATGACAATCAAAATGCTTAACCCTAATTCAATGCAAACATTAACTAAATGACCTATAAATGCATATAAAATAGAATAACCAGTTGTAAGATGAAATGTATGCACCTGGGAATTTGAAGAAGGCTGAATGAGGCCCTAAAATGTTGGAAATTATGACTTTAATACTAACTACCTGACTCATATGCCAAGCTAGGTGAATGAGTGCCAGATTTGGGATTTTGTGCAGAAATAGGAATTTAGAAAATGGGTATCTAAATCTGGAAAAATCATTAAAAAAACTTGTAGTGGGACTCATTCTCCACTTCTAGAGAATTAGTCTCATTTCACTTTTTTGGGAATTCAAAGTTATGATCCACATTTTAACACTTGCTCTTTTCTCCCAAATTGATTTTTGGATCCAAATCTGCAAAAATACCTACAAAACAGAATATAGACTTGATTTGCTGATGGGGGGTTTTGCTTAAGTCAAACTCCAAGTTTAATAATTAAACCTTGATAGAATAATGAAATATGAATGTAAAAAGAAATGTAAACGCTAACCTTAAGTGCGTCTAAGACTAGTAAATCTAAAATGCAATGCAACCTTAATCTAATGAATAGGAATTAGATGCATGAATGAAATATGAAGATGAGTGACTCACTTTGAGAGATCTCTAATCTCCCCAAATGATCCCTAACAATGCTTATACCTTCCTTAGGTTGAATGTAGAGTGATAATGTAGGATGGAATCACTTAGGAAAGAACTCATTAGGCTTGGCTTGATGGCTAGTTGCATCTCCCCAACCAAGAATCCATCATGATTCACCATAGACAACCATGATCAACCCTTGAAAATGCTAGATCTTGAATGAAAGCAAGCTTGAAGACCTGCAAAAAAACACTTTAATGTTTCTCCAAGTCTTCAACTTTGCCTATTTTTTGAAACTTGAATGCTCTTGTGAAATAATACTTGAAGACTTTGAATGCTTGGATCTTGAAATTGCTCTTGAAAATGCTTGGTTAGATTGCTTAGATGAAATAATGAATTAAAAAAATTCTTATATAGGCATTAACACCTAATTTATCATTATTCAAATCTCAAAAGCTGACACCAACCAAAAATTTGAATTAAAAAGGTGATATTCTCGCTCAAACCCTAAAAAGCCCCAAATGGGACTCATTCACCACTTTTGGTGAATGGGTCCCACCTAGGGGGACTCATTCGCCCAAGGTGGCAACTGAGTCCCACCCTAGATTTCTGGGGTGGGTTTTTTGGAATTTTGAGTGTTTTTGATGATTTTGTTGGGTTTTAGCTAAAATAAGCCTCAAAATCTGAAATAATGGGTCTTATGGGCCTATTAATGATTATTTAAAGGGTAATTAATGCAAGGGTACTAAAATAGGCCCAAATTAGGCAAGGAATTGTACTATCTCCAAGAAGGGAGTACAATTTCCATTTTGACAAAGGCTAGCTTACCTCATTGAATAATAGGCCAAACCTCCTTATCCTACTTCCACATCTCACAAATAGTGGGTTTGTCCTATACTAGCTCGCCTCCCATGGAAAAATTCATAGATAGCCAAATAAGAGAAATATTTATGTAGAAATTTCAAGAATAATACTAGAGCCAAGAATAAAAAGGTTTGTGAAAAGACTACTTAGAGAAGTTAATTTTGAACCATAATGGTAAATCGTGGCAAAATAGTGAAGGGGGATGACAAAAGATCCATCTCAATCTCTTTTTTGTAGTACTTTGACATCATCTTTATTTAATTCATGAACATGCCCAGGGATATGTGAGAAATTATCCCAAATAACTGAATTAGGAGTAAAATCACCAAGGTTAGCTGGTGCATTTGCAACTTTGTTGCCATTTCCAAACACGTGAGAAGATCTACTATTCCCAAGAGGAATCATGAGATTGTGAGTTGATAAGATGGGGTCTCAGAGGGACCAATAGGGTTTAGCCTTCCCCGTCAGCAAAAGAATGGTGTTTCTGGAGTTGCCCTTGATTTCTAGGTTGGAAAAGATAGCAATCATGATAATTCAAATATCGTAGAATGACGTTGTCACCTCTAAAAAGCTAGAAGATTGGATGCCAAGATTGACCGCCTACGCTAGAATCATTTTCTTATTATGATCACGGATGATCCCACCCCCACTTGCCTGACCCAAGTTATGTTTGGTTGAGCCATCAAAGTTAAGCTCAATCCAACTAGGCTTAGGGGGGCCAGGGAGTGCTACTCCTATCCGAAGGTATGCGAGAACTTAGAGCATTAAGATTCTCAGATGATTCCAAGTTGAAGCAATTGAGAACTCAAAGTTATTAGGATTCCTTTTAGGCTTGCAAGAGGTCAGGGTGATATTCTCAATAATCTGACTAACAACCTTATTGGCAACCACCAGCCAATGATAGTTTTTTCTTTGAATATCTTGTCATTACACTCCTTCCAGAGAACCCACCTAGTGAGAAAAAGGGATTACCACCATATCTTGATGATCATGGGGTGAGAAACCGATGGGTGCCAACTATCTAGAATACCTATAACAGCCCTTTGCCAAACCCATCTGATGCTGAAACGAGATTGAATTATTTGTCAGACGTACCAAGAGTAGGTGTAGTGAAATAAGAGGTGGGGGATGGATTCTTATTCTTCCTCACGCAAGAAAAATGGTTTCCAAGATGGAGACCTTTCTTCTACAAATTATCCAGAGTGAGAATCTATTTATGGCAGATAGTTCACAAAAAAAACTTTGGGGAGAGAACTCCTTCTCTAAATCTTCATCCAGTCAAATAGAGGATCCCAACCAAAAGAAATGATATTGAAACCAAAATTAACAACGTAATTCCCATCCTTCGAGTCAATCCAAACCAGGGAGTCAAGTGAAGTGGAGTTAAAGAACTTGTGATTCTTAACAACTTTGAGAATCTTTTCAACAACCATATGAAAGGGGGGAGCATACCAATTAGGATCTATCTTCCAATGAGGTGGGCCCAAATAAGTGTCCAAATAATTAGAGACCTTATTCCCTAACCGAGCAAAGAGGTCTGACTTCATAGTTGACAGGATCAGATGCAGACCAAGGGCCTGTGAGGAAATCCATCTTCCATCCCAAAAAGAAACCAAAGAATCAGATCAAACCTTGTAGGAAGAACCCAAGGAGAGTAAATTCATGGATTTGATACTTGGTTATTCCTAATAATGAATCCAAAGGGAAGAAGATAGAGACTTGATCTCTTCCCTACAAATACTTATCCTTAAGGATTGAAGTCCATTATGCTTGATTATTTAGAAGCTTCCAAGTGATTTTAGTTATGAGGGCCATGTTCATCTACTTTTCCTTCTTAGATCAATACCCCCATAACATTTTCTAGAGCACACAATATCCTAATAAACCAAGGAAAAATGGCTCCTCTCTTCAATGCACAACTAAAGGAGTCTTCTTTGAATTTTCTCAAGTTTCTCTCACCATGTAGCAGAAATTAAAAAAAAGACATTAGGTACACAACCAAACTTTGAAGAGTGGTCTTGAGGATGAGAATCTTACCTACATTGCTAAGGAGAGAACCCTTCCAAGTGACCAACTTTCTTTGCACTCTTTCCATGAGGTTAGACTAGACCGAGTTGTCCAGCTTGCCAATACTGAGCGGCATTCCAAGGTGCATTGAGGGGAGAGGGAGGATGCGACAATTAAGAATTCTAGATATTGTGGCTTGTAGGGAAGGGTCAACATTGAGAAAGAAGATGAAACTTTAGTAAAATTAATACACTATCCAAAGGTTGTAGTAAATTTTGTAAGTTTGTAAGAACATCTTTCCACTCCTTAGCCTTTTCTAAAGTGGCTTCCCCCAAAAGGATTGTATCAACAAGAAATTTTTGGTGAGAAATTGGTTGTAAAATAGAGGAAGGGGCAAAGCTGACTAAGGTACCATTCAAAACTTTATGTTCTAGATTGTGGCCAAGAACTCCATCCATTAGAATGAAAAGATAGGGGGACAAGGGGTTCCCTTGATGGATACCACTAGAAGTTGAGAAGAAACCCTTTGGAGTACCATTTATAATCATAGAAAACTCGGGGGAGGTGATAGACCCTTGAATGAGTTTCAATAATTTACCAAAGAACTCGAACCTGCAAAGAGCTTCAAATAGGAAATTTCAAGACACTTTGTCAAAGGATTTGGATATATCCAGCTTAAGAGCCATACTTTCTTTTCTTCTTTTCCCATGGAGTGAAGTATTTCATGGACAAGAATGATAGCATTCGTAATCTGTTGCACTGGAACAAAACCTTTTTAAGCAAGATGAATCAAATTAGCTAGAAAAGGTTTAATATGATTGACCAATAGCTTGGAGAAAATTTTGTAGAACGTATTGCAAAGATTGATAGGGCATAAATCAAATAGTCTATTAGCCTTAGAATGCTTAGGAATGAGAATGATAAAGGGGTTATTGAATTCCTTGAGGATATTACCAGTAGGGAGGAATTCACTAACAACAGATGTGGCATCCTACCCAATGATATCCCAAAAATTCTGGAAGAAGAAAGAAGGAAAACCATCAGGACCAGGAGCCTTAAAAGGGATAAGGGAGAAGATAACCTCCTAGATCTTATCAATCGAAGCACATCTTTCCATAAACAAAACATCTTGCAAGAAGAGAGAAAGGGGAATGACATTGAGGAGGTCATTCTCCATGGAATAATTCTTGGGAATATTAAGGAGGTTATTAAAGAAATAAACACCACTGTGAGCCAAATCTTCCTCATAAGACAACACATAACCATCATCAGAAACCAACTCATAAATGGTTGATGATAGTTGATAATACCCTATTGCATCACATAAATCCTTTAAATCATACTTTGGAGTGTAGAATCCACTCTTATATACATGATGTGCAATGGATTTGTACAATTCTTGTAGGCATTTTGTGTTGACATGAAGGTGGCAATGTCCTATTGCATCACATGGTTCCTTTACATCATGGTCTTCAATGTGGGCCCTAATCTCATTCTCACAATGTATGATGGTATTATATATTATTATGTAGGTATGATGATTTGGGTTCTATCCTACTGGTATCTTCTATGATGGAAAATTGAAAGGAAATATGCATCCACCCAAGATATTTTTCACATAACCCAAATAGAGAAATCTATGCAAAAAAGTATTCAAAATTCATATGAAAAAAATAGATAACATACCATCAAATACGACACAAGATATACTCTAGGAAAACCCTCAAGAGGGAAATACCTAGCCTTGAAAATAACCCATCACTCATGTATTATTCAACAATAAGCATTACAATAAATATTCAAAGATCTCCATGAAAACCTTTGAAACACAATACCTCTACAAGCACTCAATATGAACACACATGTAACCACACATCTCATTCCATGCTTCAAACCTCACAAATGTAAACAAGAGATTCTCTCAACTACTTATCCAAAATGGAAAATTATCCAACCTAAGACAACTACCCGCGTGCTTTCTTTAATAGGCATAAGCTTATAAAACGACCAAGTTGTATTACCTAAAACCATGTGACTAATACCGTGAGCTTACAAAACCATTAACCCCCACATTTACTTTATGGTAATATAAGTATTCCCAATATTAAACATTTACCCAATGTGCAACCCCACATTAAATATTTATCACAATGTTACATACAACACATAAAGTAGCACCAAGAATGCTAATCCTATGTGATGCACGTATCCCTATATCTCCTAGGTGCACCACAAATAATAAAGTATTAGATTATAACATTATGAAAGGTGAACAACACACCTTTTCCTAACCAAAATAGGTAATAATTTCTTATTGTATCACACACTTCCTTAGCATCATGACTTTGAGTGTGGACCCCACTTCCACTCCCACTATGCACAATGGATTTTTATTTTTTAAGGTAAAATTTGATGTGGTTTCCATTTTGGATAATATTATATATGGTGGCATACAAGTGGTTCTTTTTTGTTGTATCATGTTTTAAATGTGGCACCTACATTCATATGCATGACACACAAATAAAATTAAAGGTGAAATGAATTTGCATACCATGGCTTAGTTGTCAAAAGTTGTGGAAGAATATTGAGATATTATTGAGCCACATGTCATTCACTTGGCCACTTGTCAATCACCCCAACAAATGTAGCATTCTTATTTGTTGAAATATACAAATTTTCTCCTTAGTGGGACTATATGTAGAATTTGAAGCATAATATGATGCTTGACATGTATTTTCCATTACCAGGGATCTTCACATTGTGAGTTTTAAAAGAGTGCACTATGAAAGATGTTTTAAAATGTGATAGAAATCAATCATATTCACTTAATAACTGTGATGTGGGAAATTATCTAGGGTCTAAATCACACCTTGTCCTACATCACAATGAAAGGTGTGAACCCCAATCCTATACCTGCACAAAGAAAAGAAACAAACACATTAGTAAGTTCATATACAAGATAAAACAAGGATTCCCCATGAAATCCATCTACAATGGGGTATGTGTAGGATCATGATGGCCCAAAAAGTGGTGATATCTAAGTGATATGATGGCCCATGTGGCTGACGACTTTGTTTTACCCAAAATTGATGAAATGAAAAGGGTTTTTAAAGGAGATTCTTAGCTTTCCACCAATATAAATTATGCTTTACTTTGAATTTAATAAATAATTATTATTCATTTTCTATTTGAATTATGACTAAAGTCTTGATTGATAGGCTGATTGAAAAAATCTATAGCTTTCAAATGGTATCACATTTTTTGAATCCAAAACATGCGTCACATTCTATGATTCACCTATAGGAATAAAAATAAAAGAATTGGATTTCATGAAGTTTTGACCAAGTTAAGGTGGTCAAACATACGAGTTTTTATATTTTTAAAAAGTTGTAATAAAAAATTCATAATTAATTATTTGCTTTGAAAAAAATTACAAAAAAATATGCATCACATTAGGACATGAGTCCCCTACTTATATCTAAAATCTTATAAAAACCTATTATCATTTTATTGTGGCTAGGGTGGTTAGACATACATCTACTTCTTATTTTTTCTGTGAAATTTAAGTACTACTACATTGAAATTTAAAATTTTCACCAAATAGATTTAAAAAAAAAAAACCTAGTAGTTTTGAAACTACATTCAATTTGCTATAGATTATATTCTTACATATTTTTAAAATAATATAGATAACTTATTCAAAGTTTTATGTCAAGTTTCCTAACTCTGATTTTCTAAATTTTATTGCCACTTAAAGGCTTGTTTTTTCCGTGATGATCCTACACATATCCAATGCTTAATAATAGGAAAAACGAAGAACAAACATGAAAAGATAAATGAAGTCCTAATTAAGCAAGAAAACTCTTCATCCCATGGGGGAATTGGTGCCAATTGGTGTGTCGAAATTGGCCCTTTCCCAACTCCTTTGTAAGCTTGATGATGATTGATCCATTTTGGTTGAATTCCTGCATAACCTAGCTAAGAAATTGATATAGAGAGATGAAAATGGTTGTGTTTGAAGATGGATTTGAATATAATAAGTTTACTCAAATTGTGGATGATGGAATGAGATGAAGGGTCTCTCATTTATAGATTTCAAATTGGAAGAATGAACAACATTTGAGAAATGTGGGACAAAATACCAACCAATGAGAGAAGGCCACTTGTCCACATGTGATTGGAGGAGGAATGAGAATATTTTGGTCAATGTGCATGATAAATGCTATGAGATTCAAATTTGAAATTTGAATGTGACATGTCGTCGGGAGAAAGAAATGGAGTTAATGTCACTTGGCTCAAGGCTAAGGACATGTAAGAGGGCATTAAATGCCTTGTTGGAAGTACCCATCCCCTTTTGGGGGGATTTTTGAATTGGAAGAATATTCCACAAAAGATGCCCTTGTGAACCCCTAAACCTGCAAATGCACAAGAACAACAAACATGGTTAATGTTAGATCAAAATGCATGCAAATATGAAGGATTCCCCATAAATCCATCTATTCAAGCTAAAATTAAGAAAATAACAAAACTTAAATAACAATGAAAGCAATCATAATTTAAACTAATAGCATGATGATCTTATGGGGGAATTGGTGCCAATGATGTCTTGCAATTGGCCATTTCCCAATTCCCAAGTAGCAATGATATGTGGATTTTGAAATGGTCAAATCTCTAAATAGATTTGAACATAACCTTGGTGCAAATGTGAAAATATGAGGAATGTATGGATGAAATGAGCAAAATTAGCTGTCAATTGTGGATGATGATGGATTTGAGTATAGTAAGTCTACTCAAATTGTGGATGATTGAATGAGAGGAAGAGTCTCTCATTTATAGATTCCCAAATTGGAAGAATGAGGGATTTGGATGAATGTGGGATAAAAGATCAACCAATGAGAAGAGGCCACTTGTCCACATGTGATTGGATGAGGAATGAGCACATCTTGGCCAAAGTGCCAATAAATGCAATTAGGTGGCATTTCAAATTTGAGAAATGACATGTTGAAGAGGGAAAGGGAAGTGAAGTTAATGTCACTTGGCTCAAGGCCAAGGACATGTAAGAGGCATTGAATGCCTTGTTGGAAGGACCAAGTCCACTTGACCTTTTTGAATTCGAATGAGGGAATATTCCCTTATGATGCTTTGTGAGAGAAAATAGAAGAATTAATAAATCAAAGTATTTGATTTATTGTGCAATTTGTATTCTCTAGAGAATTTTAGTGAGAGGGATTAAGTTAATCATGGATTTGATTAATTTAATGAAGAATTAGGTGATGTGACAATTTTAGACTTAGATTTATTAATTCAAATCAAGAATTGAGAGGAAGTGATTTATCAAATAAATGATTTTTATTTATTTATTTACTACAAGAAGGAACATGTTAGATTAAATCAAATAAGATTTAACTTATTAAATTTAATAAGAAGACTTTAGAGATTTTAATTAAAAAAATAATTTATTTAATAAAACAGATATGCAATGGTTAATTAAATTGACTGATTAATTTAATCATTGAGAGAGGAAGACTTAATCCAATAAATAGTGATTTATTGAATTAAAAGATAGCAAGTGATGAAATGTTGAGAATGTGATTCAAGAAGAAGCGTTGTTAGTAATCGGGATCAGGTGTGCCAAAACGAACTTGTACATTTTCCATGTCTACATTTTGCCCCTGTTTGAAGCAATGTACCTATTGCATTGATTCAAAGAATAAAACTGCTGTGATCAAAAGTCCAGGATTTTTTATTTTGAAAAAAAATTAGATGCCCCATTGCTGCCCTAGTAGAAGGATATTGCTAGATATTGCCCCCTCGAGAGATCAGACGAAAATTTTGAATATTTTGGATGATCTCGCAAAAAAGATGACAAGGTGCCTGACAGGCTAGAAATGCCCCAAAATGCCAGAAAAATGCTTTAAAATGCTAGAAGGTATGCAGAATGACTCTCGGTTGGATGAAAACGGGTTTGGGGGACCAAAACTCTAGCTGGAAGGTCAAATTAGGTCAAAAAACCCTAATTTTTAGGCTTAAATAGACCTTGAGGGGTCACTTTCAATTCATTTGCCATCCTAGCTTTTAGAAAATTTCACATTTGAGCTCTGAGTCTTGGTTGGAATGGCGCAATGACAGCTTCCCAAGCACGTGTCGGAGAGGGTTTGGATGCACTAGCAGCCAGTCGGCACAGGACCCGTGGTATGTACCCCTATCCAACTTTCAAATTTATCGTTTTACGTGCATTGATTAGGGTCCAAGTCTTGTACAAACTACGCGGTGCTATATGGCACCGCTGAAAATGCATTATCGTAACCACGGGGTCCCCTATTGCACCTCAAATGTGAAGTGCGCTGCATGGGCCACTTTGCAATTTAGCATTTAGTTAATCAAAAGTCCGTCGCATGTCCTTACTCCACCATGTGATGTAGTTAGGAATTTAGGATTTATGTTAAGGAAGACCGCATATGAAAAGTGCATCATGCGGGTCACTTTGCGACTGTCAAAATGGTAAACTCCACTGTGGCGGTGTAGTTTGGAACTTTTCGAACTGCGCCACACTCGCAAACTACGTCGCATTTGCTAGTTTAGGGAAAATTTTAACTTTGAAATGCAATGAAACTTTATTTTTTCTGACACGACGACCTTCCCTGTGCAGAGGAGCCTGGTGTACTTTACTCGTGGGAGCATCGATGGCCGGTGCTTAGCAGACTAGGGGATATGCATGAGCTGGTCCAGGAGCACCTTGGTGCCATTGGTCTCTGGTATGTTGCGTACGTCCCTCCCGTTCAGGCCCACTTAAGCATGCTTACGGCTCTAGCGGAGCGATGACATAGTGAGACTTCCTCCTTCCACCTTCCTATCGATGAGGCCACTATCACTCTCGAGGATGTATGGCGCATCCTCCGATTGCCTATTCATGGGACCCGAGTCGTCTATGATCCGGATGCTGGCAGAGAGGCCTGTTACGGGGTTATGCAGTTGGATGTGATTGAGTTTTGCGACAGATAGATGGACTTAGAGCTATATCACAATCGCATGCACACGTACAGGTTGATTATTGCTGCTATTATCTCAGGCCTTGAAGTACCTGATCGGTGGGACCGATACTTCAATCCAGGATGGGGACTGGCATGGGATCAGATGGTTCACCATAGGGAGTGCTTTGCTTGGGGACCAGTATTACTAGCATCCCTCTTTAGAGATCTTCATGAGTTTGCGTACTTGGACAACAGGTCAATAGGGGCTGGAGGTACCTTACTGCATGTCTGGGCATGGGAGAGGATCTCAGTGCTTGACCTGGATATAACACCAGTTCCTCTGGAGACAGATGTTCCCCTTGTTTGGCGGTATGGTGGGGCCTTGATGCACTTTTCTTTCACTAGCGCAGGTGGTATTTTGCATTGGCAACGAGTTCTTGATGATATGAGAGAGTTTGTCTGGAGACCGTGGATGGGTGTTGGTCTATGGCAAGATGATGTTTAATAGCTCTTCTTTGCCCGGTAGGAAAAATTGATGTAGGGGCGAGAGCATACCATGGCTGAGAGGTATCTTCCGGACAGGGTTGCTCGTAAGTTCAGGGAGGTACAGGACAGGCCTGATGACCAGTATGTGGCCATCTTTGCACATACTACTAGAGACACATCATGGGGCCAACCCATCCCGGCAGCCGAGGCGGTGTCCTCATTTAGGTAGTTAGTGGCTTGACCATGGCCATATGATCAGGGGCTGACAAATGCAGGGGTCACTCCAGCTTACAGGGCCTTGTTCAGACCTCTACTCAGGTTGACAGTTCCAGGCGCAGTTGTTCCACGACACAGACGCAGGGGTCGGGTAGCTGGCAGAGGGCAGGGCAGAGGATGAGGTGGGCCACCTCCTCATCAAACACCTCCCAAGGATAGGGCACAACAGTCACCTGTTCGAGTAGGAGGATAGGATGGTCAGCCGAGGGTAGATCCTCAGCAGGAGCCAACGGGGCCACCAGTGGGACAGTCAGTGGGACAGCCAGTAGGGCAACCAGCAGGGCAACCCGATCACCGAGATGCGTTGATTCAATAGCTATAGGGGTAGGTACAAGTTCTAACTACGGAGAGAGATCAGGCATGATCCGAGAGGGATCAGGAGATAGGCCGGCGGTGACAGTTAGAGAATGCAGCGTCCTCATCCCAGGCCCGATCGATCGATATTCGAGATTACAGAGAGGCCATCAAAGAGGCCAAGTACTATCAGCACCATTATCGACAAGTAGTACCATCAAACCACAGGGTGCCAGACTTTTCCCAGCAGATAGGATGGGGAGGGCAGCAGCTAGCAGGGCCCGCCCCCCTTTTGATCACATGATAGTTTGCTTCATTTTTGATATACGGTCTGCAGTATTTTGGCCTTATTGTACTATGTATTCGATGCATATCTGATCCGATTTTGTATGATAACAGTATTTTTTGATGATATATATGAGATGATTCACCCTTTTATGATACGTATGGTACACATGTATGATATGCAAATGTATAATGTTTATGATATGTTTCTATTCTTATGCTTATGTGATACAATGTATGTAATGGATTCATTTTTCGGTTGTGTATTTTTCGTATTTTAATGATGTAATGATGGATGCAAATGGTAATGGTTGTAAATGATTATGGATGTGAATGATTATGTATGATGCAATGCTTGTGCTTAAAATATGTTTAGTAAAACATCTTTTAAGATGATGATATGATGCCATGTGTTTTAATGCTAATGATTGTGTGGATGCAGGGTGTATGCATGGGTGGTGCTTTGATTACTGTTATGATACCCTGTTAGTGTGGAAAGAAGGTAGAAGAAATGCATAATTAATGAATTAGTTAGGATGGAGATGGTGACTTGCATTGCTAGGAATTGAGATTTTCAAAGGGCCGATTACTTTATGTTTGATAACACACATAGGTACGATGCATCAAGGTATAAAGGACTAGGATGGCATTTGTACCTAGTGTGATGGACTTGACTCGAAAATCAGATAGGAGTATTCTTGTTCACACTTAACACACATACTTCATTCGGGATGCAGTTCAGACATTCTAAACACCTCGGACCAAAACACAGAAAAGCAAGCTTTCCTATGTGGTCAATAAGATGCCTAAAATATCCTCCCTACAAACAAAACAAAACATGCACAATTAAGTTATTTTACAAGCGTATCCCACAAGCATAGTAGATAAAAAGATAATGATCATTGTGCCCATTTCTTTCTCTCTAAACCTATTTTATTTAGGCATCATCGAGAGGTCCTTGGAATGAGCGCAAAATAAGATAAGTCTAAAAAGATAAAGATAAAGTAAACAAACAAGTTAATGTTCTTCGTACCACTAGCCAAGGCTAAACTACTGTGGGGTACCTGATGCTTATGTCCATCGCAGGAAAGCTTCATCCTAAGACATGTAGTGATCAGGGTTTTGATGGGACTGATTGGGTGATAAGCTATTGATATTCTGAGTTGACCAACTTGCTTGCTTACTGACTTAGTCTTCTAAGACTTTTGATGATTGAGCGTTCACTTTGGAACCTGCTAAACTTGTTTATGATTGACTCACCAAAGGGTGAAATTGATAGCTGATTTTATTATGAATGACAACAATCACGGGTGAAAGCGAGATGAAATGGATGAACCATTTTGGTTTTTTCAGATATTTTGAGGCTATTTTTGGTATTTTCAGATGTTTTGTAAATGTTTTTGGTATCTTCACATTTTTCAATGTTTTTAGTATTTTCAAGATTTACGACTAACTTAAAGACCTATCCTAGGGGTCTCAGGAGCTGATCCATAGATTAGCCTTGCCTACGTTATACACGTAGAGACCACGTAGTTCAATTAACAACATACTTGACTTGATGACAAGATGGATGGGAAAACGGATTGCCGATGCGACAGATGCCTAAAATCCTAAAATGTAAAATAAATGGGCAAACGGATTGCTAATGCGACAGACGCCTAAAGACTGACCCTAACTGTTTCGGGGGATGATCAAAGATCAACCTTTCCTACGTTCAAGCTCAGAGATGACGTAGTTCGACAAGGTGAAAGACTGACAAGACTCAATGATGAATTTATTGAAGATTTTCTAATATTTCGACATGTTTTTGGATTTTTGAATGTTTTGAATGTTTTTGGATTTTTAGATTGATTCTAAAGAAGATTAAGAGAATATACATGAATCCAATCCGATGTAGGTGAGAACATGCCCCCAACATGATGCAATAGACTACTTCGATGAAGGCAGGACAAACTAACCTTAGGAATGCGCCAAGTAGTACCATGGTGGAATATGATATAGACACCAACTCAGACTATGGTATGGATGCGAGCGGATGGGTGGATGAATGATTTATTAAGATGCGATGGAATGAGTGAGTCATGCAGATCTTGGTAGATGGGGGGGTGCTTTATTTACACTTGGTGCCTGTTTGCCAGGTTTTCACCAATGTACTTTTCCAAAGCGCAACCGAAGTGGTTTTCACTAGAGGAAGAATTTTTTCTCTTTACTATTTTTAATCATTTTTCTGATTTTTTTGGATTTTTTGTATTTTTTGATTTTTTGTTGTCACCAAGATGCCTGTTTGCTAGGTTCTCATCAATGTAACCATTTTTTCATGACTTTTTCTGATTGTTTTTGTATTTTCTGGTTTCATACCTTGCAAGTTCTTTAGGCATAAAACTTTTTGAGGTGAGAGCTATTCATGGGCTCCTGCAGGGGCTCGCCTTCTGGTGTCGATAACTGATATGCCCTCATTTTGTAGCTTGCGGTGATGATGAAGGGTCCCACCCAGTTGGGTTCAAACTTCCCTTTTGTATCCGAGTTTGGCACATTCTTTTGGTTCTCTTATAGCACAAAGTCACCGACTTGGAAAGTGCGTTGCCTGATCCTCTTGTTGAAACTCCGTTTTAGATGATTCTGGTACACTTGCAGATGATTCAAGGAATCCATGCACCGTTCATCTAGTAATTCCAGCTCATTTAGTCTTGTAACCCTATATTCATCATCCGTGATGAGGTTTTACAGTGATATCCTCAGTGACGGGAGCTCGATCTCAATGGGGAGGATGGCTTCTGATCTATAGACCAGGGAGAATGGGGTGGCGCCTGTTGGCGTGCGGATGCTGGTGCGGTAGGCCCATAAGGTGGGATTTAGCTGTAGATGCCAGTCACGACCGGAGTCATTGACTATTTTCTTGAGGATTTTCAGGATGGTTTCATTTGTAGCCTCTGCTTGGCCATTTCCTTGTGGATAGTATGGAGTGGAAAAGCGGTGCTGGATTTTGAATTTTTCACATATATCACTGCCATCCTAATTTTTGAAGGGTGTCCCATTGTCAGAGATAATTGATTAGGGAACACCGTATCAAAAAATGAGGTAGTTCAGGATAAATTTGGATATTTTTTTTCCCATGATGTAGGTCATGGGAATTGCTTCGACCCACTTTGTGAAATATTCAGTGGCGGTGATAATGAACTTATGGCCATTGGATGAGGTAGGCGAGATTTTACCAGTGAGATCGAGCCCCCATTGTGAAAAGGGCCAAGGTGTAACAATGGGGTGTAGTTCCTGAGCTGGTGCATGAATAAGGTCTGCATGTTGTTGGCATTGCAAGCATCTTCTAACAAAGTTGTGTGCCTCTCTTTCCATTGTTGGCCAGTAGTATCCGGTTCTCAGCAATTTTTTAGCCAAGTTCATACCACTCGAGTGTGACCCACATGTGCCATTGTGTACCTCAGTTAGAGCAGTCATGGCCTCCTTAGGTTTTAAACAACGTAGCAAGGTTCCATCGATACTTCTACAAAAGAGGGTCTCTCCTAGGATGACGAATCGTAAGGCCCTTTTGACAAAGATTCGCTTTAGGTTCGGGGTGATGTCAGTTGGGAGGATTCCTAATCTTAGGTAGGTGTATATGTCATGGTACCAAAGATCACCGAGACCAATGAGTTCACACATGTATTCTAACTCTGGTACCTCGAAGGTGGGTATGAGAAGCTATTCTACGAGGAATTCATTTTTTGAGACATTGTGAGGAATGTCTAGCAAGGATCCAATTGTTGCCATTGCATCAGCTACTCTGTTGTTTGTCCTTGGTATCTGCTCAAAGGTGATGTCGATGAATGATTCCTTAAGGATTTCTACCACCTTTTTGTATGGTGCAAGCTTATCATCCTTCATTTGGTATTCACCATTGACTTGGTTGATGATAATCTGCAAGCCCCCATAGACCTTTAATGCCATGATTCACCACTATGCTGCAATCTTGAGGCCTATGGTTAGAGCCTTGTATTCTGCAATATTGTTGGTATAGGGGAATTCCAGTTTATATGATCTAGGTATACAGTCTCCTTGTGGGGTGATGAAGAACACACCGACTCCTGATCCATGCTGCATGTGGGAGCCATCGAATTACAATTTCCAGTGGTTGGCTGCACCAAGGTTGAAAAGGGACTCATCTGGGAATTCTAATATGAGTGGGTTGTCTATGTAAAGGGGAGCTTCTGCTAGCTGGTCCGCAATGACTTATCCCTTTATGGCTTTTCTTTCTACATACTCGATATCATGTTCGAACAATATCATTACCCACTTAGCCATTCTTCCTGTAAGCATTGCTTTTGACAATAGATATTTTAAAGGGTCTATCTTGGCAATCGACTTGATTTGATGAGCTAGCATGTAGTGTTTGAATTTCTGAGCTGCAAATACCAGTGCCAAGCAAGCCTTTTCTATTGATGTGTAATTGAGCTCGTGCCCCACCATTATTCTGTTGATGTAGCAGATGGCTCGCTCAGTTCCCTTTTCATCATGTTGAGCTAAAAGGGCACCAAGGGCGGTTGTTGTTGCTGAGATGTATAGGATTAATGGCTTCCTGATAATTGGTGGCATCAACACAAGTGGTGTAAGTAGATATTATTTAATTTTGTTAAATGCTTGCTCACACTTTTCTTCCCATCTGAATGCTACTCCCTTGTGGAGTAGGTGTGAATAGGCATTCTGTTTATCTGCTAGCTGTGCTATGAATCTCCGGATGGATTGGAGTTTGCCTTGTAATCCTCTGAGTCACTTTAGTGTTCTTGGCACTTCCATTTCAAGGATTGCTTTTACCTTTGTAGGGTCCACCTCTATCCCTCTCATTGAAACTATGTATCCCAACAACTTTCTCGATTGTACCCCAAAGACACACTTCTTCGGGTTGAGTTTGACCTTGTATTGTTCTAGTCTATCAAAGATTGCACTTAGAGTTGCTATGTGATCTTATCTCTTCTTTGATTTAGCTAATATGTCATCCACATAATCTTTGACTATTTTATGGATCATGTCGTGGAAGATCAATGTCATGGCTCTTTGGTATGTAGCTCCTGCATTTTTCAACCCAAATGGCATCACATTCCAGCAGTAGGTGCCCCAAGGACATGTGAAGGTTGTTTTATGCTGGTCCTCCTTTGCTATTGTTATTTGATTGTACCCCGAGAAACCATCCATTAGGGATAGCATCTCATGTCCGGCCATCATGTCCACTATCATGTCAAAGTTGGGTAGTGGAAAATCATCCTTAGGACATGCTTTGTTTAGGTCTCTGAAATCTGTGCAGATGCGGATGCCCCCTTTTGGTTTTGAGATAGGTACAAGATTTTATACCCATTCTGGATAGTCGATCGGGTGTATGAAGCCAACATCTAGAAGTTTCTGTAGCTCAATTTTGACGAGCAAGGCTATTTGTGGGTGCATCTTCCTTAGCTTTTGTCTGACTAGTTTTACTCTAGGGTAAACAGCCAAATGATGAACCACTACCTCAGGATCTAGACCTGGCATGTCAGCATAGGTCCATGCAAAATTTACCTTTCTTTCTTTAAGGAATGCTGCCAATAGTTCCTGTTCCTCTGTTAGGAGCGACTCATCATAGAAGGTGATTTTTGGTTTTGATTTTGTTCCTAAGTTGACTAGGTTGCACTGTTTTGCTAATACTGCTGATTTCTCCTAATGTAGAGTAGTAGGGGGGAGATGGAATCCTTCATCCTCTGGAACCTCAGAGAGGTTTTCACCATTGGATGCATCCTTTATTTTTACTATTTTATGGTTAGAGAGTGCCACAGTGTAGTTTTCACTCAATAACTTTGAGTTTATTCTCGATATTTTTCTTTTGCCACTGAAAGATTGAATCATCTCCCCCTAGTATGCTTGTGTGTCCAATGTGATGTTGAATCCAACCTTGTGGTCTCCACATGGAATTGTATCCCTTAGTCCCATGAATTTCGAGAGTGCCTCATTTTTTTCTAACGAGTCTAGAATTGGTGGTCCTCGTTGGTCATGATCAATGAGTTGGGGGTGTACTAAGGTGATTTGGTGGGTTGGTTGGTTTGACTCAGTTGTGGAGGCATTTATCATTAACAAGGTGGAATCCTCGAAAATCCTAGGGAGACCTGCTATGGTATCATCATCGTCACTACTAGGAACACTAGTGACATCAAAGGTGAAATTGTCGAGTGGGATACCTAAGCAAACGGGTGGCCTAGGAATGGTTGTTGTTACCTGAGGAGAGGACCTGACTACTCTTCTGGGAGTACCTCTGCCATGTATAATTATACTCGAAGGAGTATACCCTAGGCCAAGGTTCCGCATTCTTCTTTCTAAAATGATGGGCTCGAACCATCCATCACTGTTTCTTCCCAGGCTCTCATTCCTATTATAGCCCATACCAAACATCATTTGTAACCCTCTGTTATTTTCCTCCATGGGTAAGGTAGGAGCGGGTCTTTCATCTTGGTATAGTGTGTTTGTAATGTCCTCTTTGTCTACATTCTCCTGACTGAGATCCCCCCAATGGTGGAATCTAGAGGGTCCTGCTCGGACAGGTGTTTGAACTGGCTGGGGTTGTCCACGTGACCTAGGAGATTGTGGTAACTCTCCCACAACAAATGCATTTCTCTTCATTCTATAGTCACCGCATCCATTGTCTTTGATCATGCTCTTAATCTCGGATATGTCAGGGATGGCGGGTGTCTCTATCACAGAAGTGGAGGTGAGGTTGGCGGGGTCTACGTATGAAGTAGATGGTCCTTCATCATTTTTGGGTACTTGAGGGATCTTATAAAACTTGGCTTCCAAGGTTTTGCAGTAGGCAAAGGGTTCAGGATCCCCATATATAGTGACCTCCTCATTCTGATGTGAGAACTTGATGCATTGGTGGTAGGTCGAGGCTACTGCTTTCATTCCATGTATCCACGAGCATCCTAGGTGGATATTGTATGGTAGGTCAAGGTCGAGGACCTGACAGGTGGTTTCCATAGTTGTCGGCCCCACTTGGATGGGGATCTTGATAGTGCCCTGGGACACTCTTTCTTGGTCATCATATGCCCTTATTGTGATGCTTTTGTTCTTATTGATGGAATCCTCGGCGAATCCCAATTTCTTTATAAGTTTTAACGAACAAATATTAAGGCCTGTACCTCCATCTACCAGGACTCGTTTGACTTTCTTTTTGTGGATTAGGACTTGGAGGTGGAGTGTGTGGTTATGAGATGGTTGTGGAGGGAAATCTTGATCCGAAAATGTAATGAGATTCAAGGTAATGATGTTTCCCACCATAGCCTGAAATTGCTCTATGTCAAGGGTAGCGACAATGGTAGACGCAACTAGTGCTTCATCAAGGATCTTCCTATGGGCCGCAGAGATTTTCAGTAGTTCCATGATGGAGATTTGGGTGGGTGTTCTTTTCAGCTGGTCAATGAAATTGTAATCATAGGGGATGGCCTTTGTATTGGAAATGGGGGTCTTAGTAGGTGCCCCAGCAATGGTAACTTTTCCACCTTGTGTGGTGACTCCACAGTCACTGTTGGCTTCCTTGATATTTATGACGGTGACCATCTTGTCGACGCATCCGACTATCTCCTCATATACTAGATTGGCACTAGCATACTTTTGCTTGCCCTTATTATTCCCTTGGTTATTTCCCTAATTGTTCCCCTGGTTATGGTTTGGCATCGGATTCGTGTATATCTTTAGGTCTTGGTTTCCGGCCAGTTTCTCGATGTTGATGACCTTATCCTCAATGAGGTCTTGGATGATGTTTTTGAGTCTCATGCAATTGAAAGTGGTGTGTCCTTTGACTTTGTGGAAGTCGCAAAGGAGGTTCTCATTATACCACGGTGGCTTGGTCATAGGTTCTGTGTACTGCTCGGAGTTAGAGACTTTGATTAGATTCTCTTTGACTAGCTTCTTCATTATGCACTCAATCGATTCACCAAGAGCTATGAACTTCCTCTTGGGGGAAAACTTGTTGCTGGGAGGTGGTACTCCTTGATTACCCAAATTTTTGACTTGACTGGTGGAAGATGGTTGTGGCTGTGCTAATACCGCATTAGTCTGCACATTGTTGTGATTATGATTTTACGGTTGATGATAGTTTTGGGTATTCTGCTTAGGGGCACTAATGACCACCTTAGCATTGACCACGCCGTCGTTCGTGATATTTTTATTCCTCGACCATGTTCAAGGTTTATCATTGTAGTTGTTAGACAGGCGGTTATCCTGTGATGGAGTGAATGTTGGTGCGCCTCCTAGCGCGGTAAGGGCTCTTTCGATAATGAGCGCCTTTGGAATCAATTGATCGTATGATGTGATGCACTACATTTTTAGGTAGAACGCCAAGTTTTCATCTAGATTGGCTATGATAGTGCAAACTTGTTGTTCCTCTGACATGTTCCACTTGCTCCGATTGGCCTTGGATCTCCATCTTTGCAAAAATGATGTGAATAGCTCTTCTTTTCATTGTTTGAGTGCAGATAGTTCTTCTAGACTGACATCCGCACCCATGTTGAAAGCTTAATTTTTAAGGAAAGCCTCCACTATTTCCTCGAATGTTTTAATGCCCGTGGGTAGGCAAGAAAACCATTCCATAGCTGGACCAGTTAGGCTCCAAGGGAAGAGTCGCATTAGGTATGTGTCATCATATGCGACCTCCATGCAGTGCACCTGAAATTCCCTGATGTGGTTTTCAGGGTTGCCCATTCCATTGTATTTGTCAAATTTGGGGATCTCAAATCCCTTTGGGAATGGTACCATGGTGAGACTCCTATCGAACGGATAAGGGCACAAATTTCCTGGTGTCCTTGTGGTTTTTCTTGCTTGTAAGTCCAACACTTGCTACGAAAGCAGTTTGATTTGTGTTGCGACATCCTTGCTCGAATTGGGAGGTGGGATGAATGAATTGTGAGGTGTTCGAGGTGTTTGATGGGTGGGGAGAGTACTAGTAGGCATTTGTTGCAAGCTCGATTGTGCATTTAAAGCCTGATGGTATGCCTACATTTGTGTCAGCAACGCTTATTGTTGATCTTGCTGCTGTTGTTCCAACAATACTTGTTGTTGGTCCATCTGCTGCTGTTCCCATGAAGCCTATTGTTGATCAATCTACTGTTGAGCTAGTAAAGCTTGTTGTTGGTCTAGCTGCTATTGTGCCAACAAAGCTTGTTGTTGGTCGAGCTGCTGTTGTGCCAATGAAGCTTGTTTTTTAGATTGTTGTTGTGTCTGAAAGTCTTGCAGGGCTTGTTGGTAGGCTTGCAGGTGGATTGCTTGCAATTGCGCTTGGTACTGTGCTTGTGCTTGTTGCTAGGCTTGAGCCTGCGCTTGTGCTTGGGCTAAAGCTTGAGCTTGTGCTAGAACTTGCACTTGAGCTTGTGCTTGAGCTTGTGTTTGTGCTTGTGCTTGGGCTTGTGCTTGGGCTTGAGCTTGCGCTTGTGCTTGGGCTTGGGCTTGTGCTTGGGCTTGAGCTTGCGCTTGTGCTTAGGCTTATGCTTGGGCTTGAGCTTGCACTTGTGTTTGCTCCTTTTGCTGGAGTACTCTCTATTGGTGGGCCTTTTGAAGGGTTTGGTTCAGCGTGGTAAATGAGTTTGTTGTATTGGATTTTGGTGGGATTGGTGGTGGAACAGGAATCATGCCAACCATTGTGACAGGTGGGGGTATTGTGGTAGTAATTAGGATTTGGGTTGTTGGAGGGGTGGTGGAGATGTTTAGTCCTTGAGAAGGCATGCTTGGGATACTTGAGGACCAACGGATGTGTTCGTTACAGTGGCTGAGATAGTCGCCACTTGTGCCTGTGACATTGTGGGCAAAGAGATGGATTTTGAGGTGATGTGCACATTGCCCTGTTCTGAGAAGCTATCGGTGTTTAGGGGAGGAAACCCCACTCCGAGTGGTGATGTGGTCGCAGATGGAAATGGGGGTAGCGGTGGTAGGCTATCCCTGAAAGAAAAAGGATTAGTGACTTCAGTTTCTCTAAATAAATCACCTTCTTCTTGTGGTAAAGAAGTGGGTATGTTTAACTGATAGGCTGGCGAGGCATGAAATGAAGATGAACCAACAGGATTATGAAATGCGAGTGGGACGTATGGGTGCAATGGATTTTCTGGGACAGTATTATCCGGCGTGGTGGTGATAGCTATCTCTTTATTGGTTACTAGGCGATGCTACTGTAACTCTCGAAACATAGCACTTCCTTTGTTTTCGATTGGTGAGGTCGGAGTGATGGTTGTCGTGATGTGGGGTACTTCTTGATTGATGGTTGATGTTGTGGATGCACTTGTAAGAGGCATGTCCGTACTAGTGCTTGCATCAAGGTCAAAAGGGAATGAGACCCCTCCTTCCGTTAATGCGTTTAAGTATTTGAACATGGCACTAACAACTTTATGGTTCTGGGGGTTTTGAACCATTTTTATCATTTCGGATTGTGTCATCCCCCTATCTTCGTTCGTGATGTCCTCCTCATGGCTCTCCTCTTGAGGATTTTGTGATGATAAAGGAGAGTTAGTTGGGGGATTGCTCGGTCCCGCAAGGTTTATTTTAGAGGTTAACCGATTCATGTCCATAGAAGTTGATATGTCATTGATATTCTCCATGTTCTTCTTGTATTGAGATCTAGTTTGAACCATAAAAATAGGGATCATTTGATCCTAACTTTTCAGGTTCAAAAGAGAAGAAACTAGGAAAGCCAAAAGATCAAAGATGGTGGTAATGGTGATGGGTTAAATGGATGGGATGAGTGAGTGAAAACCTTTTTGAAGAACTCTTGAAGGTATAGGCTAAACTTTTAAGGGCTTTTGAATTTATTGATTGTGATAATTTGACTAGATGCATTAAGTCAAACAAGATTGTTTGTGTTGTATTCCCTAGGAAGTTGCGTTATCCTAGGGGAACTTGCACAAATGGATGAATTGGCTAAGTGTGTTAAGCTAATGTAATCGTGAACTAATAGACTTTAGGAACTTGTGTTATCCTAAAGAATTGTTTTTCCAATGGTTGAGACTACTTTGGCTAGGTGTGTTAAGCCAAGATAGGGGGTGTTGATTAGCCTTCAAAGTTTAGCGTGATGATTGTTTCTAGAGTTCACAAAAGGTTTTGATGATGAAATGAGATTTGGTTGATGGAGGAATGAATGAGATTGACAACTTTGATCTTGAACCTTACCCTAGACATGACTCTTTCTACAAAACCTCAGTATTGAAGAACATGCTAGGAGAAAAGAAAACCTTTCAAAAAGTTCGAGATATTGTTGACAGTAAAATGCATACAATGCGGGATTATTCCTTGAGGCATTTTTGTAAAAATTCTATACAAGTCTTTCCCTTACTTCAAGGAGCATCTCAAGGCATTGTTCACGGATTTTTAGACTAACTTTCTTGAACTTTCGCTTTGGGATTTTGATCTTGCAAGAAATCATTGGAAACAACACACATGAAGTTCAATTTGTCTCTTTATCTTGGTTTAATGAAATTCTTTTTATCCAAGACACTTGCTTGCTTAGGTTTCAAACTATATGTCTATTGTTCCATTTTCTTTCTCATCCCACAAGGTCCATTGTATAGAAATCGAGGAAAATAGGGGAAAAGTTCCTTATGTTTAACCTTGTTGAAAACAAATGATGGTAGAATTTGTGCACTTAGAAACCTCTAGGAATATGATCCCTAGGGAAAGCAAGAGTGTCCAAAACATCAAGAGGTATTTGTTTCCCACAAGGGGTTTGAAATTCAAAGGTTTTTGTGAATGTTTGTTTTCAAATGTTTTCAAGATCAAGCAATGTATTTCTTCCAAGCAGTTTTACACTCCTAGGATGATGAGGCAATATCTTGTTGGGTTCCCAATTGGATAAATCTAGCTGCACATATCTTGTGCGAATGGCTAAATGCTTGACCACACTGGCTCCCCTCCATGACACTCACTTATTCGGGTCAACTAAGCATTAGTACCCATGAATCTCCCGTGGCATACTTTCCATTTCCACAAAAAGACCGCATGTATAACATGGGGCGGCTTCAAAGGACATGACCTTTTGCACCAACAAGATAGACAAGGTTTTGGCCTTTTTCTAAACAAAGGGTTATAATTCGGGCATTTCGTTCGTGGGGGATTATCCAACATCGGCGAGAGTCAGTTGCTGTCCATCTCGTCGGAATAATCCTCGTGATATTGGCCTTTGTTCCAATATCCACACTTATATCCCGGGTGGAAGTCGCTTGGCTTTAGCATGTTCCCGGTTGGGTCGTTCCCTTGGGCAATTACTTTTTCCCACAAGGCAAGCCCTCTAAGATAAACAAAAGCGAGCTAACATATCCCGTTGTTTACATAACCTTTATTTAAAAAAAAAGGGGAAAACCTCCGCAATATGTCGTGCTCACACTTGCATGTTTTGTTCAATTTTAAGTGCCCAAATTGAAATGTGGAGGCAATCTTTTTAACAACCTAATATTACCAAAATGTTTTTGATTCTCAAGATCGCAATGAAGCGCGAGAGAAGTGCATACACATTTTAGATAATATTAATTTGTAAAAATGATTGCAAAACATGGAAAACATTTGTTCATTTTAAACCTCAAAGCAATGATGACTTCTTTTTAAGCACCAAATGAAGTGTGAGTTTGTCTTGTTCAATTGTTACCTTTTAAACAAAATCTAGTGTGTTTGCCTAAAGTTCTTTTTAGCCCCTTGGCAACTTTTGAAAGGAAATTTGATTTTGTTAATTTTAGAACCCAAAGTAAAACTAGTGTCCTAAAATCAAAGAACTTATCAAATCCTTTATAGAGTGTTAAAAAACACTTTAGTGTTTAAAAACACTTTAGTGTTTAAAAACACTTTAGTGTTTAAAAACACTTTAGTGTTTAAAAACACTTTGTACAAAATAAACATGTTGTCATAAAAAATTGCTTGTTCTTTTTAATCCCAAAGTAAATTTAGTTTTCCTAAGGCCAAATATATTTAACAAATTTTCTTAAGGAGTGTTAAAGAACACTTTTAGTGTTTAGGAACACTTCGGTTTTGTGAACATGGTATCATGATGGACCTCTTTCTTTGCTTTTCCTCTTCCCCAACCTACAAAATGATAAAAAAACCAGAGAGCAATAATACAGCAAACCAAGTTAATGCTAAAAAGTTAATTTGTTTTCCAAGTTTAAGAAAACAAACTGTTCCCACGGTGGAGTTTAGCAGGTGCGGTGTTGTTTAGCGGGTGCAGTGCTGTTAAGAAAAATAGGTGGTGCCATACAGTGTCGCACGGTCGACTATATGTGGTGCTCTGTAGAAATAGAGACCACGGGTGCGGTGGAGGTTGGCACGCGGTGGAGTTTGGAAGGGGAAAAAGTTGGCTAATTTTCAAATTTCAAAGGCAGGAAGCAATTGCGGTGCTATATGGTGCCACGAGCTTCTAGGGGTGCAGTGCAATACAATGCCGCATATGAGTCTGCGGTGCAATACAAGACTGCCTGAGCCAGCCGCGGTGCAGTTTCCTGTATGTGAGCAAAAAAGGTGAAGAAAACTATGGAAAATTAAAAAAAAACGTGATAAATCTTGAGATTGCCCTCCTTCTAGTGCCAAAATGCAAACCCCTAAACCTGCAAATGAACAAGAACAACAAACATGGTTAATTATAGATCAAAATGCATGCAAATATGAAGGATTCCCCATAAAATCCATCTATTCAAGCTAAAATTAGGAAAATAACAAAACTTAAATAGCAATGAAAGCAATCCTAATTTAAACTAATAGCATGATGATCTTATGGGGGAATTGGTGCCAGTGATGTGTTACAATTGGCCCTTTCCCAATTCCTAAGTAGCAATGATATGTGGATTTTGAAATGGTCAAATCTCCAAAGAGATTTGAGCATAACCTTGGTGAAAATGTGAAAATATGAGGAATGTATGAATGAAATGAGCAAAATTAGCTCTCAATTGTAGAGAGTAACTTTGCATATGAATTGTGGATGATGATGGATTTGAGTATAGTAAGTCTACTCAAATTGTGGATGATTGAATGAGAGGAAGAGTCTCCTATTTATAGATTCCCAAATTGGAAGAATGAGGGATTTGGATGAATGTGGGGTAAAAGACCAACCAATGAGAAGAGGCCACTTGTCCACATGTGATTGGATGAGGAATGAGCACATCTTGGCCAAAGTGCCAATAAATGCAATTAGGTGGCATTTCAAATTTGAGAAATGACATGTTGAAGAGGGAAAGGGAAGTGAAGTTAATGTCACTTGGCTCAAGGCCAAGGACATGTAAGAGGCATTGAATGCCTTGTTGGAAGGACCAAGTCCACTTGACCTTTTTGAATTCAAATGAGGGAATATTCCCTTTTGATGCTTTGTGAGGGAAAATAGAAGAATTAATAAATCAAAGTATTTGATTTATTGTGCAACTTGCATTCTCTAGAGAATTTTAGTGAGAGGGATTAAGTTAATCATGGATTTGATTAATTTAATGAAGAATTAGGTGATGTGACAATTTTAGACTTAGATTTATTAATTTAAATCAAGACTTGAGAGGAAGTGATTTATCAAATAAATGATTTTGATTTATTTAATCAAGAAGGAACATGTTAGATTAAATCAGATAAGGTTTAACTTATTAAATTCAATAAGAAGACTTTAAATATTTTAATTAAATAAAATGATTTATTTAATTAAACAAATATGCAATGGTTAATTAAATTAACTGATTAATTTAATCATTGAGAGAGGAAGACTTAATCCAATAAATAGTGATTTATTGAATTAAAAGATAGCAAGTGATGAAATGTTGAGAATGTGATTTAAGAAGAAGCGTTGTTAGTAATCGGGATCAGGTGTGCCAAAATGAACTTGTACATTTTCCATGTCTACAGCCCTTTTGAATGGAAAATGATGATTTAATAAATCAAATAAATTGATTTATTGTGCAAGTTGCAAAATCTAGAGGATTGGAGTGATTAGGATTAAATTAATCAAGATTTGATCAATTTAATAGGAGATTAGATGATTTGACAATTTTGACTTAGATTTCAGGATTTAAGTAAATCAAAATGAGAGGAATAATGATTTTAGGCTTAATTAAATAGCAATTGATTTATTTAATTAAAGGAGGATGATGTTGGATTTAAACCAAATAAAGATTTATTTAATTTAAATGAGATGAGCTTAGGGATTAATTAAATAAATTTTTTTATTTAATTAAAAGGGGGATTACAAATTAATTAATTAAAATTGATTTATTTAATTAAGAGATGAAGAGTGATGAATTTAATCAAATATAAATTATTCAATTAAATGACTAGCGAAGGAGATGATTCAGGATGAAATGGTCTTAATAAATAAGGATCTAGTGTGTCAGATCAAATTGTATATTTTCCATGTCTACAAAAGGAACCAAAAATGATCACAACACCCACTTGTCTACTAACTATTGTGGAAGAGCTAGAATGGTGGATCAGGGTTTTGGTTTTTCCTTTGTGTGGATTGATTAATTGATTGCTAGTTGATTGAAATTGAAGATGTAAATGTAGATATAGGTTAATTATGTAACTACAATGAACTATTATGATTTTAGGAAAGAACATAATAAAAAAAAATGAAGTATAGAGAAACATAGTGCAAACAAAGAGGAACTTGACGTATAAATTTGAGTTTGAGTTGGATAGACAAGGGCACTGGTGCCCTAGACTTAGAAATGCAAAACTTTGAAATTAGAATTTAGATTTCAGTAGGTTCCTATTTGTATGCTCTTCCTTTCTACACTTTGTAAAAACTTCATATGTTGCTAAGTAATTTCACTTTCCTTAATTTGATAATATATGAGGTTTGAATGCTTGATTTAGAAATTAGGTCTTCAATCCTCTCCCAAATTTGTTTCAAATCTATAACCTACAGACATGAGAGGAGAGAGAGGGTTGTGTCATACAGGGTCTTTCCTAAGTCAAACCTCATTTTTGTATTACTACCTCCACAATGGTTATGATCATGTAAAAGAGAGTGCTTACTCAAGGTCAAGTGTAGAGGTAAACGGATAAAATAATGATAAGTTGACGTGTTACAACTTACCACTTAGATTTGCATTCCTTGATGGACTGAAGTCATTATACTCATCACCTTCAAGGATAATTGGATGCTTGATTTGAAGTCCTACAAGCGTTAATGCTCACAGACAAATGGATATGAAACATGAATAAACTCACATGAAACTTGATGCATTACTAACATGATGCTTGATTAAAATAATGTTGTAATTTAATCCTACTAATTATTCTCTTGGGTGATTTCAAATGGTGAAAAATACTTGTATTTATATGTATTTCTTTAATTTATGACAAATTAATTACTGACAACTGACAAGTAAATTTAATTTTCTAAATGTTGAAATACCAATAATGAAATATTTCAATTGGGGTTAAAATAGGCTGGAAAGGGGCACTAGCACCCTAGTTCAGACCTATTTTGGGGCTTTAAATGTCACTAAGGAAATAATAGTTGATAATTCTTAATTTAATTCTTATTTTCCAAAGATGATTAAATAAAACGAGAAATTTAAGAGCATAAATGGGTCAAGGAACATAGGGGGAGCCTGATCTAGTGTAATATTATTGAAGGTGACAATTTACAATGCTACAATAACAAATTAATGACCAACATTCAAAATATTTCTCAATTGCTTAATTAATTCACTAAGATTTCAAATGGTGAAAAATACTTGTATTTATATGTATTTATTTAGTTTCCCACAAATTAATTACCAACAACTAACAAGTAAATTCAAATTTCTAAATATGGAAATACCGACAACAAAATATTTAAATTGGGGTTAAAATAGGCTGGATATGGGTAGTAGCACCCTAGTCTAGACCTATTTTGGGGCTTTACATGTCACTAAATAAATAGTAACTGATAATTCCTAATTTAACTCTTATTTTCCAAAGATGATCATAAAATGAGAAATTTAAGAGCACAAATGGGTCAGGCACATAGGGGAGCTAGACCTAGTGTAAGATTATTGAATGTGATAATTTATGATGCTACAATAACAACAATGACCAACATTCAAAAATATTTGAAGGAGTTAATAGTCATACTAGTAGTCTTCTAGTTTCTACACTTGCATTTAATTTGGAATTTCTAGGGTTGTTCAATAGCCTATAACCATTTATGATCCATGGAGGTCTTGCAATGACCAAATCTAATTTCTTCCACCAAAAATTAGCATTTATCATAATGTTGTGTATTCACATGTGGTGGTGGAGAAAGAAAATGGTCCATACCCACATCAATAAAATAGTTGAAAATAAAGTTCTAGATAGGATCCACTATCTCAATTC
This sequence comes from Sequoiadendron giganteum, assembly GCA_007115665.2. Lineage (NCBI taxonomy): Eukaryota > Viridiplantae > Streptophyta > Pinopsida > Cupressales > Cupressaceae > Sequoiadendron > Sequoiadendron giganteum. The sequence continues at coordinate 118,598,907 of CM021109.1, forward strand.
CAATTTGGTATTTGTGATACTTTGATTGGTAATAGGCATAGGTTGTAGGCAGTTCCCTAGTAGTTATCTTGTGACACATGTCACTCATTTAGGAGACTATCTCTATAATTTTTCCTATAAAGGAATTGTCTTTTTAGTTGTAAAAGGTTGGAAAAGTGAGAAAAAGAACCTTTGGATTGTATACGACACCTATTTGAGGAAATACTAATATTTTTGTATTATCTGTTCATTCTGTCATGATACTTAGTTCTATTTGTTTTATATGAATGAGGGTTTGGTTGCATAATTACTCTATTTTCTATATTGTTAGTTCTTGAAGAGAAGTAACCTTAAAGAAAAGAGATAAAAAAATAAAAAAGTAGAGTTGGGTGGGAATAATAAAGTATTGAATCCAAATGAACAAATCTCTATCTTTTCTTTTTATACTCACCAAATTTTATAAATGTAGAGAAATATCAAAGGTTTGTAGTTCAATTAGTTGAGCATATTAGTGCATGTGATAGTATGGTACTTGATTATGTCATCTACCAAGGTTCAAATTCCCTATAGGTGCAAAAATAAGGGATGAAGTTGGGATCATGCCTCAAGTGACTTTGATAGAATAGATGCCCCTAAATTCTTGTCTCATGTAATAAATAAAAGATGAAGCTGACATCATGCCTCGGGTGGCTTTGGTAGAATGGATGCCCCTTGGTATTTGGTTCATGTGTGGATAACATGTCCAACTATAGTAAACCATCCATCTAAAAAAAATGTTTCTACCCCACCATTCAATCAAGCACAATGAATATGTTTTGTTTTAGTGTAGAGGAGAGACAAGTGAGCTTTTATTGATATGTTTCTTATATTTTATTAGCTTTCACCTTGCCATTTTTTCCTTTCGATTTGGATGTTGTAAGGATTAAAAATGATAGTAAAAATGACCTTAATTTTTTTTCATTTATTTTATATTTAGACATAACATTTTATTTAATTTTTATAAATTAATTGAAGGAAAAGCCTAAAACATAAAAATAAAAAACTTAAATACAACATTAAACCTGTGATTATATTTTTGGCCCTAATACTATTTTTTTTATAAAAAGGAGATTTTTTGAGGGGATAATAATGTGTTGAATCCAAATCAATAAATCTCTCTTATGTTTAATACTAACCATATTTTAAAAACGTAAAAAAAAAACAAAGAATTTTAGCTCAATTCGTTGAGCATATTGGTGCATGTGATAGTATGTTCCTTCATTATGCCCCCACCAAGGTTCAAATCCTCTTTAGGTGCAATAAGCAAGGGATGAGGTTGGGATCATGCCTCAAATGAATTTGGTAGGATAGATATCCCTCAATCCTTGACTTGTGATATAAATAAGGGATGAAGTGAAGGCTTCTATCTCACCATGTGATAAAGTAAAATGAATATATTTTTTGTTAGTATAGAGGAGAAACAAGTGAATTTTTATTGATATGTAGCTTAGATGTTTTTCATCTTTAACGTTATCTATATTTCTTTTCAATTTGTTTATAGTAGGGATTAAAAACAATTTTAATTGTTTTTCCTACTTTTTAGTTAGATATAACATTTTTCTTAATTTTTATATACTGAAAATGATAAATTAGCTAAAGAAAAAATCCTTATCCAATTGAAAAAGAAATTAACTAAAAAAATTAAAACATTATGCATGCGATTAATTTTTTTGGCCCTATTACAATTTTAAAAATTAAAAATAAATGTAGACTTGTTGGGGCTAAATATGTATTGCATTCAAATGAACAAAATCTCTCTTTTTTTTTTATATTCACCAATTTTTTAAAATATACAAAAATAACTAAGGGTTGTATTTCAATTGATTGAGCATATAGGTGAGTGCGATAGTATACTCCTTGATTATGCCATCTACCAATGTTCAAATCCTCTGTAGGTAGAATAAATAAGGAATGAGGCTAGGATCATGTCTTGGGCAACTTCGACAGAATAGATACCCTTCATTCCCTCATTTGTGCAATAAATAAAGCATAAAGTCTAGATCATATCTCATATGATTTTGGTAAAATAGATACACCCTAAAAAAGATTGAAAGCTTGATCAAACTTTAGATAACTTTGATGAAATGACTACCTTCAAATCTTCACTCATGGTAGATATGAAAAAGTGAAAACAATTCTATAAATTTCATATAAAACCCTTTCAAACCTTCGTACTCCCATATTGAATAGGGAAAACAATTCTATAAATTTCATATAAAATCCTTTCAAAAATAAACTGCAGATAACTTTTTCCCTTGTCTGTTTCATTTATTCATATTTTTCCCATCTTGCACACTATCATGCGTCCAAGGCTAGATGTGTCGCATCCAGCAACTGTGCCGTGCAAACAGAATAGGCACCTTTGGTATTCGATGACTATGATTTGCGTACCTCACACATTCAGTGTCAAGATTTCATTTTAATGGGAGCAAAATCACCAATTTCTGCAATTTCCTTTTGTCATTCAAAGCTTCAAGTTTCGGTTTTATTCCTCAAACCATGTCCGTGCCGAGAAAAAGTAGTATTCTTAATGGTTAAGACAGGAAACTGTTTTTCCTTCGTCCTCCTTGCGGTTTATCAGCTTGAAATCGATGTTCTATCCATCCACGATTAAAAGGAAATAACTGTGGATGGTTCATCCGCACCCACCTCAACTCTTACCCTATAAATGTTCCGGGGGACCCAGGCCAACTATTCTAGAAGGTTGGGCGAACCTACCCCCAGAAGACACAGACCCACCGGTGCAAGGAGACGAACCAGGCCAGGCCCTACCTATATAGTGGGCCGGTGGTATCGCAGTCACTTCACGAAGCGAGTCTTGGACGTATGTAAGAAATTTGACTAAAAGTTGAACCGTATTCCAATTTTGGAGAAATTAAACTGAAAGTTAAAACGTTAAGTTCTTTACCAACTATAAACAAAATTATCCTTCGGGCAATGTCCAGCTACTCCACTACGCAATGACGTTATAGACTACGTAACAGTCCCCAGTAATGTATACCTGCACTGGGAACACGAAGCAATGCGAATTCCATTGCAATATTTTATTTTCAGTTCAGATGGATATCCCTCCACTGTTGTGGTATACACTGCTCGTTACCACTGCCCCAATGTTATTCTACTTTCTATGGTGGAATACATGGAGAAGGAAGGAGGCGAAGTGTGCTCTTCCCCCAGGACCTCATGCTTGGCCTCTCATCGGTAACCTCTTTCAATTGGGCAAAAGGCCAAACCAGTCCCTCTTCCTTCTCTCTCAGCAATACGGGCCCCTAATGACACTCCGCCTTGGCATGAAAACCACAGTGGTGGTCTCCTCTCCTGCCATGGCGAAGGAGATTTTCAAAACCCACGACCAAATCTTTGCCGGGCGCTCGATGGTAGAAGCAGTCAAAGCACTTTCCCAGCACAAATACTTGTTGAGTTGGGGTGAGTATGGAGCTCAGTGGAAGAATCTCAGACGCATTTCAACTACGGAGCTCTTCAGTAATAAAAGATTGCAAGCTCTGGAACACTTGAGAAGAGATCAAGTGTTTCGCACGATTCGAATGATTTTCGAGCACAAAGGAAAGATTGTGAATATTGGGCATTTCGCGTTCTGGGCGTCTCTCAATCTGTTAGGAAATATGATTTTCAGTAGAGACGTGTTCGATCCTCACGATGCCGCATCTGTGGAGTTCAAAGATTCAGTGTGGAGACTGCTGGAGCTCATTGGCACACCCAACATGGCCGACTATTTTCCATTTCTGAGGCACTTCGATCCGCAGGGGCTGCGCCGCCAGACGGTCAAAATTTTGACGCAGATGTTTGTCTTTTTCGACGCTGCCATACATAATCGGATCGACGCCAGAAGCAAAAGTCTCGACCAGAGCGAATCGCACAAGGATTTTCTTAACGTTATGCTCGATCTCATAAGCCAGGATTTTACTCTCACACACATTAGAGCTTTGATGGCGGTAAGTACTTGAAATGATTATCAATTATTCAGTTTCTGAACATTTCCCTTTTTTCTTTCTTGCTGGTTCCTTGAAAGGATTGTGTAGAATCTGTTTCTGAAATGTTCAAAAAACCATTTCAATGTGTGATTGAGTTCTCCATCCATGCATCATTAGGGTTTTTCTCTTTTTTTCTGGTTGTGAGAGATTTTTTTTTGCATTGTAAATGGGTACCTAACATAGTTGTGTAGCCGGGACCCATATTGCATCTTCATTTTTTGCATAATAAATCTCTCTAAGTTGCACTGGGATGAGTGACCTCCGGGGAAGGCCAGTGCTTCACCTCTGTGAGCATCAGCTAGATTGAATGAGTGCTAAGTGAACCATTCATTATCATGAGAGATGGGTTCTTGTGAACCACTACTCATGAAACATGGGTCAATGAGTTTGACTCGTAAAACTACACAGTTGAATCCTGATAGCAATATCACAATTTGTCATTACTAATTCTGATATCATATGAAAGAAAAGAGAAAGAATAAAAACAAGATAATAGAATACGAAAAATTATTCCCTTATATTAATAAAAATCTTTTTATAAAAATTGAACCAAACTTACTTCAGCTTTTTACACTACAAATATAAAAAAAAAACAAACTTGAACTCTTTATACTATAGATACACCAAAAATAAAAAATATTTTTCATGTAGTGTATATTTCTCCCACGCGCTAATATTTTCTAGTATTTTTTTTTTAATCAACAAATCACAAGATGAGATATAACTTTTTTTAATGTAGATATACCCATACTCCCCTGCACAATAAGATTGATCCCTTGTTTTCATATACAATAGAGTACCCAAAAAATTAAATATAGAGATATACACTTGTACTAGATTAAATGTGGAGATTGAGCATAATAGTATTAACGATTATCGGGATTGCATATTCCAACAGGAATAACATAGCTTTTAAGTAGCTTATAAGTGGCAAAAATATTCTCCAAAATGTTTCAAAGGAGCTAAATAGCTATCCATGGTTGAAAATTTCCTTTGTTAATAGCTTCTGTGTATTTTGAATAGAGATTTTCATCTGCACTACTTCAGGAAAATATAATAGCAGCACAGGACTTTTCTTACGCGGGGGAATAATTTATTATTTCTAACGTTGCAGGACTTTTTTTTCGCTGGTGCTGAAACGACTTCAACTACAGTAGAATGGGCAATGGCAGAACTCCTGCGTAATCCTGACAAAATGGCACGAGTTCGAGAAGAATTGGACGAGACAGTTGGTATGGACAGAAGAGTGGAAGAATCTGACATTGACAGACTGCCTTATCTCAATGCAGTGGTGAAAGAAGTGTTTCGATTGCACCCGACAGTTCCATTGCTACTGCCCCACAAAGCCGAGAGCTCTTGTGAAGTTGGGGGATTTTTTATTCCCAAAGATACCCAGGTTATAGTGAATGTGTGGGCTATTGGACGGGACCCTGCAATCTGGAAGGAGCCCTTAAAATTTATACCAGAGAGATTTTTGAAAGGTGAGAACAGCGAGATAGATTACAAAGGTCAAAATTTTGAGCTGATTCCATTTGGAGCAGGGAGAAGAATTTGCGTTGGACTTCCTTTAGCTAATCGAATGGTTCTATTTCAATTGGCTTCACTACTCCAGTGCTTTGAGTGGGCACATCCAGATGGAATGAAATGGGAAGAGACAGACATGAGTGATAAGCTTGGTGTGACATTAAAGAAAGCTGCAGATCTGAATGCTATCGCCACACCACGCCTGCCCCAACACTTATATTAGATTTGTATAGTTGTGATAGGTTTGTAAATCAGTTGACTTGATTTTATTGTCTTATTGGTTGCTGTAATATAATATGAAATAGTATATATATCTTTATGTATAAATGATTTTTTTTTAAAATATATGTATTTAAAAGTTATTTTATTTTACTTTGAAATTATTTTATTCATTATATATAGAGATATAAATTTTATGTGGTGTTTATTTTGGAAATATTATGCTTATTATTAAATACTGATATTTTGATGTGTAAATATTTGTCAAATTTAAGATTAAAGGTAAGAATTTTTGTTAACACACTTACTCCAATATACTACACTCCTAACTATAATTGTAAAATGTCTCTCAACATAATTTATTATGACTTTAAAAGAGAAAAAATCTAAATTTTTTATTAAATCTACAATATGAAACATAATTGATTTTACAAAATAGTCCATGAAAGATTAGAGTACTAAATTTAATGTCCCAACGCATCAATAATACACAGCCTTAAGGAATTGATAACAATGTCTTAGATACTATTTTTGGTTTTTAATTTATGTAGAAAGTAGTAATTACTTTGAGATCTAGTCAAAGACATGATATGTATTAGGTTGTTTTTGAATCTTGAAATTTGACTTTGAAATGTATTAATTAATTATATTTATTAATTGATAGGTAATAATAATATCAAGACTTTTCTTATGTTATATCTATTTTTGATTAGGTTAATGCATTTTACATGATATTTTGATTTATTTATTTTTTAATTTTATTTTAAAATTATTTGTTTGAAATAAGTCTAATATCGATTTTAAATCTATAACTATTTTTCTTAATCAATTTAAATGAAATCTAATTTTTTGAAATTTTTGTAAAATGTTAGCTATTTTGAATCCTTATCTTGAAAGGAAAATTAATATTTTAATTTACTTTTTAAAAGAGTTTTCTAATATTTATTTCTTTATTTTTTTTTATTTTTTTTTATTTTTTTTTAAAATAAGTGCTACCAAGAAAGTAGCTCCCTTAGATTAATATTAAAAACCAAATACAGTTGTAACAAGATACATCAAAGCTGGTGATACATATAACCAATACCAACAACAATGTCCAACAACCTATTGGCATTTGCTTCGGAAAGGAGCCCAGGATTAACATTCAAGTATGCTAGAAACTGATCTATATTGTTATTTTTTTCCTCCTTTCTTGAACAGGTTCCATGCCTTATTCATCTTTACTTTCTTCTTTTCAACATTCAGGTCAAAGATGCCAAGCATAACACCAGAACTTGGAGCCATAGACATCCCCTCAACAACCTCCATTACAACATTTTCTTTCTCTTCTCTAACAATCCTCTGAGAAATACAAATACCCCACAACATGTAGCCCAACACCTGGACATGTATACCAAAGAAACATTCGTATACCAGCCCATCGTGGGCATGGCCTGCAGACCAAAGATCATCCCCAATGACCTTTGCGATAGTGCTTCAGGCTTCAGCATCACTCTTTTGAAACATGAACAACAACTACTCATCGTGGTTCTCGTTGGCACATCTGCACTCAATGCCAAAGGTTTTATCCATCACAAACCAAGTAGTCGCCACATCTAGCTACCAAGAACACATACTGCTCAACAGAGCCCCGGACTGTTTAAGTAACCGTTCTAATTTGGAATGTTGTCGATCCATCACATTTCAACTTAACCAACCCATCTAATAGTTCAGAGCTTATCAGAACACCACCAATCGTTGTCGTCCACCTTACCAAGCATTAGAGCACTTCGTGTCCTCACCAAATGCCATTTTTAGATTTAACGTTCCTCACTTATGGAGATTTGGCAAGAAACGGACTACCCACAAGATTTTTCCTACCAGATTGTGAATATACAATGTACATTATTCTGATATTTATCTTCATTGGAAAGGCCTGAGGAATCATTCTGTAACTTGCTTCTTAGTTTTCACATGTCACCAACTTTCTTTTGGTATTCCTTCTCTTGATCTTTTAAAATAATTTCTTTCAAACTTGGCCAATCGGCAGGGTCCGACCCCACTATTTCAGGCTCCTTTTGAATGACCCCTTGATTTGCTAGGTTATCAGCTACCATGTTTGCCTCTATGTAGATGTGGTTAATAGAAAATTCCCCCAGTGCTTCCAATTGTTTCCAAGCCATATCCACCCATCCCTTAAGTTTCCAATTTGGTGTCGTTTTCTTAATAAGGGCTTGTATACATAATTGAGAATCCCCTCAATGTCAGTGCTTTTTATCTTCTTTGAGTTACATAACTTCAGTCCAAAGACCAATGCTTCCATCTAGGCTTCATTGTTAGTAGCAACTCCAATGTTTTTTGAGAGTGCCCAAACACAATTTCCTTGGTCATTTCTGATGATGCATCCTGCTTTCGCTTTACCTGGATTACCTTTTGCTACCCCATCGTAATTAAGTTTCCATCTGTCAACTTTTGGAACTGTCCATTTTGCATCCTTCTTGTTTTGTTTCTTATCAAATATTATTGTTCTTGGTCGTTTAAGCTCCTTCGGATTATTTTGCATTTCTTCATCCCATCTTATAAACTTTGTATTTGATCTTACTCTGCATTTTGTATTTGCTACTGCAATAATACTATCCTTTATTATCCATATAACCTCCTTAGTTTGTTTTTGAGTTTCTTGAAAAATTCTCCAATTTCTCTCTTTCCATATCTGTGATACTAGAATAGATGGTGCAATGATCCATATATCTGAACACAAATATTTTCATTTTATTCTTGGTCAATTGGTGATGACTTTGGCAATGTCTTCTTGTCATGGATCAAACCACCCCAACTCATGTTGAAGCCAATCCCAACATTTTTTTGCAAATGGGAAATTTAAAAGTAGATGATGGATAGTTTCTTCATTGCATTTGCATAATGAGCATATTGATGGAACATTAATTCCAATCAACCATAAATGTTTTTCAGTTAATATTATTTTATGCATGATTATCCATAAGAATGCCCCAGCTTTGGGTAATACCGAGGGGTGCCAACATAGAGACAAGGGCCATGTTGGATTGTTGTGGATCACATTTTGTATGGAGTATCCCAATTTGACTGAATATTCACTAGTCCTTGAACCACACCAAATAATTTCATCACTCTAACCAATCAATGATTTCTTTTTTGACTTAATTTTATATGCAATTTTGTTGGAGGTTATTTGGAAGTAGGAAAAAATTAGTATTTAACCATGTTTGGGATGTGCCCATCACACTATGTATGTTTATCACATAATCTGCAACTCATGAACCAATCATTACTCTGATATTTTCTACATACTTTTCTATATCCTCAATTTCCATAAGAGGTTTGTGTCCATTCCATGAATCTACCAAAAAAATCAGCTTTGAGACCATTGTTAATTTTCCATGTTAGGTGATGCATTATTAGATTCCTACTTTCCCAAAGGAATTTCCAAATAGTAGAACCCCAGATCGAGTTGCTTATTGTTACTATATGACTAGGGTCATTGCAATCCATGTATTTTATTTGGAATATTCTGCACTAGAGTATGTGAGGTTCTCTGTACTTTTTTCATGTAAGCTTTGCTCCTAGGGCAAGGTTTTGGGCTTTTAATCTTCTTAGACCAGTGCCCCCAATCGTTCTTGGAAGGCATGCTTTTTCCAATGTAACAATGGTATTTTCTTAGAATATTTTGAACCTTCCCACAAGAATACTTTTAGAAAGTTTTCCAAGTTTGTTTCTACTTTATGTGTTGTCTAATAGAAAGGCATTAAGTATATTGGCACTAAGCTAATAGCACTGATTTGATCATGAAAATTCTACTTGCTAATGTGAGCCATTTTCTCTTGCATGTTGCCACTTTATTTATGCATTTCTCCACAATTTTATCCTAGTTATTTGATTTGCATGGTCCTGCAAAGATCGGTGAACCTAGGTGCTTGGCCGGTAGTGTTGCAATTGGAAACCCTAATAGGTTTTGTATACTTCTTTGAATGAACTTGTTTGTATTAAAGAAATATATCTGTGATTTATTTTTATTCATGATTTATCCTGATATTTCAATGTACTTTTCCAAAGTCTCTTTTATCACCTCCACTTCTTGCATATTTGATTTGCCAAATAGAATTATCATCTACAAAATTGCACATGTGTGATGGGTTCCAAATCCTCAACAAATTTATACCTTTCCATATTCTGCTATCTCTTGTTTTCTGAAAGCCCTTCCCATAGCTTCAGCCATTATCACAAATAGGAAAGGCAAGATGGGATCCCCTTACCGAATTTCGTTGGTTTCATCAAACAAATCACATAGTGATCCATTTACTAATATGGAGTATTTGACTAAAGATAAGAAATAACTAATAATTTCTATCCAATGGTTATTGAAGCCAAATTTCTTCATTATTGCTAGTAGGAAGGGTATGTGCAGGATCATCATGGAAAAACAGGCCCTTAAGTGGCAATAAAAAGACAAAAAATCAGAGTTAGACAACTTGACATAAAAATTTGAATAAGTTATCTATATTATTTCATAAAAATGTAAAAATAGAATCTGTAGAAAATTGAATGTAGTTTCTAAACTACTAGACCTTTATTTAAAAAAATAAAATCTATTTGGTGAAAATTTGAAATTTCAATGCACAGTATTTAAATTTCAGGGTAAAAATAAGAAGTAGGTGTCTGTCTGACCACCCTAACCACAATAAAATGATAATATTTTTTTATAAGATTTTAGATATAAGTAGAGGACTCATGTCCCGATGTGACACATATTTTTTTATAATTTTTTATTACAAATTTAAAAAAAATAAAAGCTCGTGTGTCTAACCACCTTAACTTGGTCAAAAATTCATGAAATTCATTTTATTTTTTTAATCCTATAGTATGAAAAGCATAGAATGTGATGCATGTTTTGGATCCAAAAAATGTGATACCATTTGAAAGTTATAGATGTTTTTCAATCAGCCTATCAATCAGGACTTTATTCGTAACTCTAATAGAAAATGAATAATAATTATTTATTAAATTCAAAGTAAAGCATAATTTATATTGGTGGAAAGCTGAGAATCTCCTCTAAAAACCCTTTTCGTTTCATCAATTTTGGGTAAAAATAAAGTCGTCAGCCACATGGGCCATCATATGGCTTACATATCGCCACTTCTTGGCCCATCATGATCCTGCACATACCTAGAAATCCCATAAAACTCTATCATACACCTTGTTAACATCGAGTTTAATCATTATTCCTTTAAGCCTCTCTATTACCTTTGTGAGAATTGTTTCACTGGCTATAATAATACTATCAGTAGTTTCTCTACCAGGTGTCAAGCATTTTTTCTTTTTTGGGATAATCGAGCCCATTATTTTCTTTAATCTATTGGCAAGAAGCTTTGCTATGATTTTATAAGCTGTATTGTACAATGATATTGGTTTGTAGTCACTAAAATATTCACATATTTGCTTCTTTGGGATGAGGGAAATGGTAGTTGAAAAGAAGAAAATTGTGTATTGTCTTTCGCTTCTAGGGTTTTGCACCTAAAAGGAGAGAAACCATTTCCTTACTCTCCACTCAAGATCAAACCCTTAAGATTTCAATTCAAAGGAGATTGAAATCTGGTAAAGGGACTCTCCTAGGGGATGAATGGCCTATAATGAGGGGTTCATCACCAAGTTTAAACATGGAAAAGACAATGAGATATAAGATGCAATACTAAACCCTAGTTTGATGCAATGACCTACAAAATGACTTAGAAAAGTAAACGAAACAACACAAAAAATTGCAAAATAGACAGTGTGCACCTAGAAACATGTAGAGGCTTGAATGAAGACTGGAAATGTTGTTGATTTTGAAATTTTGACCCACTAGGACTCATTCACCAATTTGGACAAATCAGTCCCAGATCAGGGTTTTTGCACAGGAACATGTTTCTTGAAAAAGGGCATCCGAAAATGTCAAAATCTCAAAATTGACCAAAAATGGGACTCATTCACCAATTGTGGTGAATGAGTCTAGTTTGGATTTTTTGGATATTCAGATTTTTGATCTGTACCTCTTAGTCTACTCCTTCTCCTTCTCCAAGTTCCTAGATACAAAACTTCGATTTTGGGGTTGTAGTTGACCATTTAGTGAAGATTTTGACCTTATCAATAGGGAGATAAGTCCAATAATCTTGTAACCTAATTCTCAATGATCTTGAAGTCTTCAAGGAACCTTAATCTACAATCACAAAAAGAGAGAGAAAAAATATATTGATTGTTAGGGAATAGGGGTTTGCCTTGGTCAAACCCTTTTAGGTAATTAAACCAAATGATGAAATAAGATAATGAAGCATGAACATGATGTAATGAAATTATAACCTTTCCTTGATGATGGATCTTGAATTTTTGCAACAATTGATGAAGAGTCTTTCCCTTGAATGCCTTAGAATTGATCTTGAAAGCTATCTTGATGACCATGTGAAGAATTGAAATGCTTAATTCTTGAATGCTTGAATTGATGACATGAAGGTATGATGAAATAATGATTTGAGAGCTCATTTATATAGGCAATACACTCACATGATCGTTAATTTGATCCGCAAGGCCGACATAGGAAAATTTTGAATCAAAAACTCACTTTTACCGCTCAAAGCCTTAAAAATAGGCCGAATGAGACTCATTCACCATCTTGGGCGAATGAGTCCCACCTGGATGGGACTCATTCACCCAAAGTGGAAAATGGGTCCCATAGGGGCTATTTTTCATGCTAAAGTGTCGGGGAGTGAAGATTTTAAGCTTTTATGTTGATATTGTTAGGTCTTTGATCAAAATATGCCTTGGGATGCACAATATGGGGTCATAGGGGCCTATTAATGATGATATAAAGGTCATAGATGCAATAGGACCAAAAATCCAATGTGAAAGTTTAAATAAATACACTTTACAACACTAAATTAAGGCAAAATTGAGTCTATTTAGCTTAGAAGGGCCCTAAATCCCATCTAGATGTGTAAAAAACATTACAACACTACATTAGGTCCACTTGATTTACAAGCCTCCCAAATTTAATGTGAAAATGTAAATAAATACATTTTACAACATTAAATTAGGCCAGAGTTAAGTTAATTTAGCTTAAAAGGGGCTGAAGACCTAATGTGGATGTGTAAATCACCTCACAACACTAGATCATGGTAGAATTAAGTCCAATTTATCATGAATTATTCCCATATTAAGTGTGAAAATGTGAAGGGACACATTTTTCAACACTCCATTTAGCCCCCACTTTAGTGAGAGGATGAACCTGCTTCAAACTCACACTAAAGTAAACATTCAAGAGGGGTCCAATCGTACCAATGTGGATGACAAAGGATGACAAAGGATGACAAAGATCAAGGCAAAGGTCAAGCCCCCAGGATCCAAGATCCTAAGTCAAACCAACATAAGCACAAAAGGACACACATAAGGTGTATAATATGCAGTGAAACAAGATACACAATCATGCAATGTCAAGAACTAAAAGAAAAATGAGGTGGATCAAAGATGCACTCACTTTGGGGCCACAGAACATTAGGTTGTCTATGGGGTGAGTTTTCCTAGAAAGAAGTGGCTTAGTGAGAAAGTCATGCCAGTGTATCGGCTTCCCACTATATAATGAGAAAGTCATGCCAGTGTGTCAGCTTCCCATCATACTAACCATACCAAATTTATCCTCCCGATAACTTTGATAAGGTACCACAATGAAAATGCTTTTGTAAATGTTTTTGAATGTCATGTAAAAAATTTGTTGAAGGGGATTTTGCTTTGTCCATGTAAGGTATTATTCTCAGGGATCATTGTTCCTAATGTCTCCAAGAGAGGACATGTCAAAAGTGTTAGATCGTCACCCATGTGATACCTCATTCACATCATGCCATGTCAGTAGATCATACACTCTTGGATGACATCAAACCCAATGACACCACCAAGAAGAGGACACATCAAAAGAAAAAATAAAAATCGCGCCATGATTTTTTTTCCAAAAGATGTCATCTATGTATGCCCCCACTTTAAAGTGGTTGCTACACCATCACTATGACCAATTTCTTTAATCTAGTCAATGATAAATGCTAAGAAGACATGAGAGCCAACCTAGAAATCCCTATGCCAAGTCATATGTTTCCAAATGAAGCTACATCATGGATAAGTATGTCACATGCGATCCAACTTAAGGCATGTCATCCACATCCCAAGCTTGCTCTTATATGTACATGAAAGGTGACCAAATAGCCAAAAGAGACAATGACAAGTGACATACAAGGATAAGGCTTCCTAACCCCCTTTTCCACCACTTAATGTAGGACAAGGGTGAGCCTGGAATGGATAATGATATGTTGCTCCTTGCGATGAATGTAAAACATGTAATAGTGAGTATGCTATGATCCTACAACTATTGCATGGCAAGGAGTAGCAACTAATGTTATTTATTTTGACGAGTAAAAAATATTTCTACTTGATACACGTTTAATGAGATATCTACCAGTTTAGGGTGTACTGAGGTTGAAGCTATCTTGGAAGAATCTTTTTCGATAGTGTTGACATTGGATGAAGGATTTTGTTTTGATGGACAATAACCAAGATCATTAGGCTTTATAGGGACATGGATAACTTGTTCTATAATATCACATCCTTTCCCAAGTTGCTTCATGAGTCTTTTAGGTTCATTGTTGTCCTTAATTATATACACATTGTTATCTATGTGAGAAATGTCATTGTAACTCAGTAGGTGTGGAACATTATCATTATCAAGTTTCCTTTTAGGTGGATCTAAGATGAGCACATGTTTCTTTTGAACTAGTGGTTGTTGTGAGGGTGGATGAAGAATTAAAGGATTCTTAGGATGTCCCACGGGGTATGTAGGAGGTCCACTCAAGGGGGATCTAATGGACACTTGTGCATTCATAACCTCAACAATCTTGGTTTTATGTATCTCTAATAAAGGGAAATCTAGAATCACCTTTTTACCATCACCTAAGGAAGCCACATTACTATTTCTGTTGTTTTCTTGTGTCATGATAGTTTCCTTAGGAGGAGAGTTGTTAGGAGAACTACAAACCAAATTTTCTTGACATTCAAGGATTGGTTCTTCCAAAGTGACTTCCTTTCTAGCAACGGAATGATCCATGGTTGTGTTTTCTTGCTTGTCAATGATAGAGTTTCCTTATTCAATAATTTTTTCCTTGTGATTCCCATTGATGGTATTTTGTAACACCATAATATCTTCTTCACCACTAGGACAAATATTAGGAGAGGGGGAAATTTAATTGTTGTGATTTTTGATGATTTCATTCTTTTTCTCTAAGGTCTCATTCTCTTGTGCCCTAATTTCTACCCTAGTAGGAGAGCTTTTACGAAAGTGACAAACAAGAGGTTCATCACATGTCATGGTTAGATGTTGTAAATCAGATTCATCACAAATAGGGGTGACATCAAGAGAAGGATAACTATGAGTTTCATGGTTACTAATGATTGGATGTTTTTGTTCAAATGGGTCTTCCCAAATGGTGGGGGCATCAAGAAAGGGAGGAATAAGATTCTCATAAGTCTCAATAAGGATATATTCTAACACTAAACTTTCTTCTTCATGTCTAGAGAAGATATTAGGAGAAGGAAAGATTTGATTGTCATGATTATCTACATTTACATCCCCATGTCCTATAATGTCTTCCCAAGTAGGAGAGGTGTTGGGAGATGAATGGAGATTAGGTAAAGTATTGGACATGATCTTATCTTTTTGTGTCATAATATATTTTCAAGGGTAAGGACAAACAAGACTTTCATGATTGTCCATGATTGTGTCTCCTATCACCAAGATACCTTCGTCGCTAATAGGAGAGGTATCGAGAGAAGAACAATTATGATTATCATGATTTTCAATGCTTGTATCCTCTTGTATCAAAACTTTAGGGGATGATATAAGAGAGATGGAGTCATCAAGGGCTTCATCTAACATTGCAAAGTCATCACTAGTAAAGGGCTTGAGGGTTAAGTTAACTTCGCTTGGTTTGGGTTCTTCATAACAAGCCTTAGTGGATGATCCTAGTGAGAGGAAGTCCTCAAGGGCTTCATCTAACATGTCTAAGTCATCACTACTAAAGGGCTTGGATGTTATACTTTTTCTAAATTTAATCATTTTTTGAATTGTTTCTTTTGATGTTTTTTGTTTTTGTTTTCTACTGAATTTGATTTAAGTAAACTAGGAACTAATGCTGAAAATGAAAATTGCAAAAATATAATTCTATCCATAATTGCGATGAATGTAAATAAGGATATTTCTAATGAATTTAATGTAACAAAAAGAAACTAATCTAAAACAAAAAAGTAATGAGAGAAAACAAAAGCTTAAAAGCTGGATATTTCACTCAGTAAACAACAATTCAAATTTTGCACTGGAACTGATTCTCCCAAGGTGGTGAATGAGTCCTAGTAGGAATTTTTTTATAGAAGTTTTTTATTTTTATTTTATTTTGATGTTTTCTATGTTGTATGACCAAGATCTAGGATGCAAATGCAATTTTTCAATAATTTATAATGGAATTGAGTGCAAAAATGCAAGCTAAATAAGCTTTTCACTAATGCAATAATTGAAACCTTAGAATGCAAATTAACTAATGCAAAATCCTAATGCAATGTTAATGCAAGATAAATCTAGGATGTAAATGTACTCCAAATTAGAATTTCAATGTCCTAAATGCAGGTTTACAAAAATGAAAAGAAGAAAATTGTGTACTCTGTTTTGCTTCTAGGGTTTTGGATCTAAAAGGAGAGAGACCATTTCCTTACTCTTCACTAAGGAACAAACCCTTGGTATTTCAATGCAAAGGAGATTGAAATTTGGAAAAGGAACTATCCTAGGGGATGAATGATGTATAATGAGGGGTTCACCACCAAGTGTAAACTTGGAAAAGACAATGAAATGCAAGATGCAACACTAAACCCTAGTTTGATGTAATGACCTACAAAATGACTTACAAAAGTAAACAAAACAACACAAAAAACTACAAAACAAAAAGTGTGCACCTGGAAACTTGTAGAGGCTTGAATGAAGGCTCGAAATGTTGTTAGGTTAATGCAATTAGAACCTTTCCATGATGATGTATCTTGAATTTTTGCAACAATTGATGAAGAATCTTTCCCTTCAATGCCTTAGAATTGATCTTGAGAGCTATCAAGTGATGACCTTGTGAAGACTTGAAATGCTTAACTCTTGAATGCTTGACTTGATGAAATGAAGGTATGATGAAATAAATATTTGAGAGCTCATTTATACAGGAAATCCACTCACATGACCATTAAATTGATCCCCAAGGCCGACATAGGAAAAAATTGAATAATTAAAAACCCACTTTTCTCACTCAAAGCATTAAAAATAGGCCAAACAAGACTCATTCGCCATCCTAGGTGAATGAGTCCCACCTAAATGGGACTCATTCACCCAAGGTGGAAAATGGGTCCCACAAGGGCTATTTTCAATGCTAAAGTGTCAAGGAGTGAAGATTTTAAGATTTTATGTTAATATTGTCAGGTCTTTGATCAAAATATACCTTGGGATGCACAATATGGGGTCATATGGGTGTATTAATGATGATATAAAGGTAATATATGCAATAGGGCCCAAAATCTAATGTGAAAGTGTAAATAATTACACTTTACAACACTAAATTAAGGCAAAATTGAGTCTATTTAGCTTAGAAGGGCCTTAAATCCCATGTGAATGTGTAAAACACATTACAACACTAGATTAAGTCAACTTGATTTACAAGCCTCCCCAATTTAATGTGAAGGTGTAAATAAATACATTTTACAACATTAAATTAGGGCAGAGTTAAGTTAATTTAGCTTAAAAAAGACCCAAGACCTAATGTGGATGTGTAAAACACCTCACAACATTAGATCACAGTGGCATTAAGTCCAATTTATCATGAATTATTCCCATATAAAGTGTTAAAATGTGAAGGGATACTTTTTTCAACACTACAACAGTACTATTGATATCTTTGAAAAATCTCTTATTTTTTCTAAATTCTTCAACTAGTTCCCAAACCTCCGATGTAATGAATGCCCAACATTTTTGGTAAAATTTTGTCTAGAATCCATCAAGACCGAGGGATTTATTAGGATGTATTTGAAATTTTTCTAACCTTACATCTTCCATGGTGATCGATTGACATAACATCTCATTATCTGTGAAGTGTCAAAAAATGGGTTCTTTGACATTTTCACACTTGTTTGGGTCCTTCTTGTGGATTTTGGCTTAATGTTGCCTTGAGTTAGTGTTGTAATGTGGATAACACATTCACATTAGGTCTTGGGCCCTTGTGAACTAATGTATTTCAATTGTTCCTTGCAAAAGTGTTGTGAAGTGTTGTAACTCACCTTCACACTTTTCTAGGGTTTTATCAATTATCTAAGCATAATAAATATAATTTTGATCATAATTAACATTAAAATTGCCTTATTTGGAGTGTTGTAAAACACTTTCACATTCCTCTAGGCTTTTCAGTAATAATTGGGCTTTCTTATGCTTTAATTGGCCCTATTTTACATCCAAAAGCCTCATTTATTGCATCTTTTTGAGGATAATACTGACACCAATCATTAACCAATCAGAATTCAGGGGTTTCTGGATTGTGTGGCCTAGATTTAATGATCTAGGACTCATTCGCCACCTTGGGAAAATGAGTCCCACCTAGATTTTTGGGTCCCAAACCTATTTTTACAACTTTCTAAGTACTTTTAATTTTTCGTCCCATAAATTATGCCAAATGGGACTCATTCACCATCTTGTGTGAATGAGTCCCGTGTGCCCCAAAATTGAAATTAATTTAAATTCTTGGCAGGATTTTGTCCTCCTAGATCTGATGTCATCTTGTACTATTGTCATTTCAGGAATTCTTGCATAATTAAGTATAAATACAAGTTTATTTCACTTATTTTCACCCAAGACTTTTGTGAGAGAATTCATAATATAAAATTAAGTTCACAAGAGCATTCAAGTATTCACAAGGGCATTCAAGTGTCTTCAAGGGAAATATTATTCATTAATTGTTACAAAAATTCAAGATCTATCATCATGTCAAGCATATCAAGCATCAAGCATATTTATGAGCTAGTGCTGCACAATGTAGCATTGAAGATCCAAGACCAACCATTATTCTATTCCTATTGTCAAAGATCAAGATCTACATCCTTCATGGCCATTTCATGTTGAGTTGCAGATTTATAAGACATCATCTATGAGGCATCATTCAAGCTATTATTGTCCATGATTCATGTTATTTGTTTCATGTTTCATTCCTTCATTTCATTGTCTCATAATTTGGTTTAATTACCTAAAAGGGGTTTGACCAAGGCAAGGCCCCATTCCCTAACAATCAACAAGCTTTTCTCTCTTTCTTTGTGTAATTGTAGATCTAGGTGCCTTGAAGACTTGAAGATCAATGAAGATTAGGTTACAAGATTTTTGGAGTTGTCTCCCCATTTGCAAGGTCATAATCTTCACTAAAAGGTCATTTATAACCTTGAAAATGGAGTTTCAGATTCAAGAACCTAGAAGAACAAATTGAGCAAATAGAGAAGAGCAGATCTAGACTTTGAATTTCTAGAAAATCCAAACTGGCCTCATTCACCACAAGTGGTGAATGAGTACCATTGTAGGTGTTTTTTTTGGAGATCTTTGCATATTTGGATACCCGTTTGGCTGAAACTTGGTCTTGTGTAGAAATCCAGATCAGGGACTGATTCACCCAAAATGGAAAGTGAGTCCCACTAGGTTTAAAAATTAGCATTTTCAGGATTTCAGAGCTCCATTCCAGCTCCAACAAGTTTTGAGGTGCACACTTTCAGTTTTACAACTTTTTGTTCTGTTTCATTTGTATTTCCAAGTCATTTAGTGAAGCATTGCATCAAACTTAGAGGTTTTTCACTTCATCTTGTATGCCATACATTTTTCCAAGCCCTAGCTTGGTGGTGAACCCCTCTTGTAATCTAAAATCATACCCTAGGATACCCTATTGTTAGATATCTTGCCTCTATTCCACTCTTGGGGTGAGATCTCTAGGGTCATCCTTGAATGTCAAGTATAGAATATTGTTGCCCTATGTCCTAAACCCTACTGGAGATATAATTCTATGTTACATTTTGGTGAACCTACATTTAGAATACCTTCTTTTCTGATTTGGATTCCATCATCATCCTATAATTAGTTTGCATTAGCTTTGCATCAAGGTTTGCATTAGTTAATTTTCATCCTAGGGTTTCAAATGTTTGCATTAGTGAAAGTTCATATAGGTTGCATTTTTGTATCTCAAATCATTAAAAAACATCTGAAAACTGCATTTGCATTTAGTATTCAGGTCATAAAAACTTCAAATCATAAAGATCACTTAAAATTTTCAATTGTTTTTGAAAAAAATCCTTACTGCGACCCATTCTCCACCTTGGGTGAATCAATCCCTATGCACCCCTAAAATTTTCTTTAACAACATTCAAAACCTTTATTCTGCAATTTTGTTTATTGCCATTAACTATCTGTTTCAATTGGTTGAGTTTTTGTTACATGCATTTCATAAAATATAGCTTAATTTGGCTCATTTCATGCATTGCTTAATTTAAAATTTGCATTTTCACATTGTTACATAACATAATCAATCAATTTCCATCTTTAAAATTTGAAACATTGCATTACTCTTTTGTATGTTTGTACTATCATTCTTACATTTCATGTAAGACCCCTCCGTTTTGCTCTTTTGATCGAACAGTGTTCTGTTTGGTTATGCCTTATTTTCTATTAGTACTTGGACTTTGATACTTTGTTACTATATCTATATCATGATGTGGTGATGTATTCTGATGAGGTGGTATTCGATCTTGATGTTATCATTATGTCATGCTTTGGATTAGCATTGTGAACATTTGAATTAATAATGTTTTATGTTTTGATTATATTAATGATGTTAGATTCGTCAATCAGTGATACTGTATTGGTGAAGGGGACGGTATTGGATCACTCACTTGCGAGTGCCCTACGATTTCATGATTCCCTCTTCATGGTGTGCCTTATTTATGACATGTTTATGCAGGTGGATATACTCTTTGTTTGTAGGTTGACAGGTAGAGGACATCGAATCCACTTGGTTTCAGAGGTTTGAGCATGTCCAATGCCCAATGGTATTCGATTGGGAGATAATAGCTAGGTTTTTCATGCCAAGTCGTCACCCTAGTCCTAGTGTGTTGTCTGGGGTTAGTCATGTTAAGTTGCCTTAATTGTGTCATTTGGCTTTGATATCAGTTTAAAGTGCAAGCTAGAAAGATGTTAAAATATATGCTTTTATAAATTGACAATTACCTTATTTGATTATGTTGAAATGTAATTTATTTTATTATTAATTTAATTTAATTAATAAATAGATTTAATTGTTGATTAAATATATTTATTAATTAATTAAATTTATGATGTTGAAAGAAGTTAATTTATTTATGTTGTTGAAATAAGTTAAGTTGTCCATTTTGAAATTATTGTCATTTGGTTTGGAATTTGGAAAATAAAAGAAAATATTTAAAATTCAAATTAGAAATTTGAATTCAAAAATTGAAAGGGGAAGATATTTGCATTTTTGTTTTGAAGAATTGATGAGGGTGGTTGTAGGAATTTTTAGGGTTTTTGGAAAAAACAAGCAAGAAGAAGAATTTGTGGATTTTATTTTGGAAATTGGTGAAGTGTATTTGTGGATTGTTGGAAAGGATCGGGAATTGAGGAGGAGGCTTTGTTGCATTATCAACTTCTCAAGCTTGAATCCAGGTTCATCTATTTAGTTTATTATTTTAATTTTGAAGAAAGAAAAAAATTCAAACTTTGATGAACTGTTTACAAAACCATGTTTGAAAAAAAAGAAAGAGAAAGAGTTACAAGAAATACCCATGATAAATCTTTCTTCTAAAATTGAAAACCTCTTCTTTGGAAATAAATCTTCTTCAAGGAAAATAAAAAAGTGTTCTTGGTTGGAGGTGTTTGGTTCCTTTCTGGTTTTTCAATTTGTTTGTAAATTTTGTTATGAAAATGTATATATATATATATATATATATATATATTGTATTTTTTTTTTTTAAAAGGGTGTTGGCCAAATTAAAAAAATCCAGAAAAAAAAAAGGGAAAACGAAATTTTGTTTTTTGTTTTGTTGAAGGTTGAAATTTTATATAAAAAATGCTTGGGGGAGGTCGCTGGAGGCTCACCCCCACCACGCCCCCATGGGAGGCGGGTGGAGGGAGCCATGCCTAGCACACTCCCCCCACTCCCCTTACCTTACCTCCTGTCGCCGCCCACAGAGGGGACGACTGTGTTTACACACAGTCGTCGCCCCCATTCATGGGGGTTGGCTGTGTGTAAACACAACTGACCGACCCTATGTGGTACGCGACCCATGAACCAAGGCGACCACCCATATTAAACCCGCGCACGGACCGAGGTGAACCTTGGGGTTTTTTTTTTATTTTGTTTTATTTTTTATTTTTTATTTAATATTTTAATGTTATATATTTTATAATATTAAATATTAATATTTATTATTATAATACATAATATTAAAATATTAGTATAAAATAAATATATTAATTTGCATTATTATATATTGTAATATTAAAATATTAATATAATATATGTTAATATTTAATATTATATTTTATAATATTATAGAATTGATAATTAAATAATTAAATATGTGTTTTGTTGTTATACACATTATGGGTGAATTATTTTGGTAATTGGATTTTAATAATTTTAAATATTATACAATGGCATGATTGAAGAAATTATATGGGAGATTGAAGGGATTTACTTGCATGTATTTTGTGGACATTATAAATAATCAAAGGAATTGATTTAATTGTTAAAATTAGTATTTTCCCTTCTTTGGAATTGACGAGGCAATTAATAATATTAAACAATTATTCTGTTAAGGAAAATATTATCTTTGTTGTGAAATCAAATTCTGAAGAGAAAATGGATTTAGAATATCCAAAGGTAGTTCTTTTCTGTTGCCTTCAGTGAATATGTCTTTCGTGTTCATGTCTTGGGAAATGGGTTAAGTACCTTTTTATTGTAAGATTTCCAGAGGACTATAGAGGTTGGGGGTTGTCATTTGTGAAGTCAACCTGTTGTGACTTCTCTTGGGTAGTGCATGAAGTTATGTTTATGTTAGTACCTAGTTTTCACAAACAGGGATGTTTTTTACCTCTTTGGATTAGGAGTGGATTACGTTAGTGGTGCCTCCTTGTCAGGAGTGACTTTGTTACCTTGTTACCTCCAATGTTTGGAGAGGGTTTGAACTTATGTTGCCTCCTGAGAAAGGAGTGGTCGTGGTATCTTGTTTATTTGCACCTTGTTACCCTTGGAGTTTGGATGGTATGTGTGTTGTCAAGTAGAAGAGTGGCTTCCGTAGGGGCCAAAGCTCAAAGAGGTAAACTGGATAACCTTCAGAGGTGGTTTAATCAAGTGATAATTAAAACAAAACTTAGAATATTATGTGGTACTTCTCACTAATCAAGATAATTTTGCCTCACTCATAGACACAAGGGCTTGTTTAGACTTGGGATGAGTGGGAAGGCCTGGAATGGAAAAGTCATCTATCTTGTCTGTACGAAAGGTATTTGATTCTACATGAGTGAGTATGGGGGTCGGGATTTAGTTGAGGCCACCATAACAACCCTTAGTGGGGGCCGGAGCCTTTGAAGATTCCCAGAGGTAAACCCATGACGAGTTGTGTGATGACACTCTATCTAGGACAACAGTCGGTTTTTGTTTTGTGGGTATGGTTTCCTTAACATACCTGATATGACCATAGTCGGTATTTGATTATTATGTTTATGGTTCTCTTAACATACTTGATCTGCTTTATTTCTGGAAGCAATGTGACCATGTAGAGTTGTACTTGCATGGTATATGAGTTGTACTTGTGTTGTACATGTGATTGGATGTTTCAGTTTGGTTCAGTTTTGTGTAAGCCTGTGTCTAGAGGTAGATGGTCCTGGTTAGGATTCCTTGTTACTATCTCCTAGCATGGGGGGTGGGCCTTTGGGTTCCACTTGGTTGGGTGGCATGCACCTAAATCCGTTGGGATTTCTTCTTGTTCGTGTGGACAAGACTTCCAGTTGGAGAGCCCGTTGGTTTCAGTTTCAGTTCTTGCTTAATCTCATTTTAGTTGTTCTTGTGATTTATTACCCTTCATTTTTTATCAAGGTGGAAGGTTGTAATTATTATCTTTCTCTTTGGATTTGCCTCGTTCAGGGAATGAGTGTTGTAACCTTATTGTTTAATGAATGGATTAATGAAATGGAAATTTAATTTTATGCTTGATGTAAATTATCTTAATTGGAATGTATGTGTTTAATTATTATTTAAATAATTGACATGGTTTATATTCATTTTTTTTGTTGAGGTTCTATATAACCTCAGTCTCGTAACCTTAGGGGATGTTTGCAATGGGAAGTGAACTTGCATGTTCTTTGTACTTAAACAAAAAAAAATTAGTACGTTTAAGTAGTTAATTGCAACTTCCTCTAGGGTTGTGTGGCGGGGCATTACATTTCAAGCTTGTAGAACAATACTTACATCATGTTTTCATTACAAAATTATATAGTTATCATACTTCATGTTCTATTTTTTTATCTTGATGACTATTGTAAGAAAGTATTGTTAAGTGTATATGAATGTGAGGTCCTTTCCCCTCTCCTAGTATTCCTTCTAAGAGTGAGGTTAGTCTAGTGAAAGAAACCTTGGGTAATCATAACAATCACATTTTTTCTTCTCCTAATATCTCTCCTAGAACAATACTTACATTTCAAGCTTGTAGAACAATACTTACATCATGTTTTCATTACAAAATTATTTAGTTATCATACTTCATGTTCTATTTTTTTATCTTGTTGACTATTGTAAGAAAGTGTTGTTAAGTGCATATGAATGTGAGGTCCTTTACCCTCTCTTTTTGTTCGTCATTGATCCATCTCCTAGTATTCCTTCTAAGATTGAGGTTAGTGTAGTGAAAGAAACCCTGGATAATCATAACAATCACATTTTTTCTTCTCCTAATATCTCTCCTAATTGTGAAGAAGACATTGTAGTGCTAGAAGAACTAATTGATGAGAGTTTTGAGAACCCGAGTTGTTTCTCTCCTCTTACCTCTCCTATTAGGCAAGACATTACTAAACAAGAGGACATAGCGATAAGTAATCATGATGATAACATAAGACAAAAAAAGACCATTGAAACCTACCTACATTCATCTCCCAATATCTTATCTTCTTGTGATGATGATGAGGATATATTGGTGTGAGATAAGAAAACCTTTAAAATATATGACAACCCTCTTTATGTTTCTTCCCCCACCTATCCTATTTTGGAGCACATTATGGGAAAAAGGAGTGAAAATTTGGACAATCTTGACAAACACACTTATTCTTCTCTTAGTATCTCCCCTAGTGGTGAAGAAGATACTTTGATGTTAGAAAACACAACCAATGAAAGCCATGAGAATCTTATGTCAGAAAAAATTATGGAACAAGACAATTCAACCATTAATCATTCCCCTATTTGTGATGGAGTTATTTTGGAAAAACCAATCCTTGAATGTCAAGAACATTTGGTTTGTAGTTCTCCTAAAAAATATCCTCCTAGGGAGGATATCATGATGCAAGAAAATCTAAACATTGACACATGTAATGGGGCTTCCTTAGATCAAGATGATGAAGTGAAATTAAACTCCTCTTCGCTAAGAGATCATGCAAATAAGCACAATCTTGTTGAGGTTATGATGACACAAATTGTATCTCCTTTAATTAGTGATCTCCCTAATTCACCTTCCATTAGTGAATCACATAAGAAAATAAGAGATTTCTTGAAATCTGGGATGCAATCTAACAATGTTTTGCAGCAACCAAGATGTAACACAGTTGTTAAAACATGAAGGGGACCACAAATCACTCTCACAACATCACCATTGCCTCAACATATTGTGCCTAGTTTTTAAGATCTTAAAAAGACTCCTGCTAATATATGTGTATGGCAACTCTTTCAACTATCACCTACATACAAATGTTATTTCAATAAATATTGCAAATAAAGCAAGAGGAGATCCAATGTTATATGAAATTGAACAATTTAACATCCCCATGTCATCCCATGCAATCCACATAGCCAGAAATCACATTCCTAAATATGAATTACCCTCACTTGAGATTCAAAACAAAAATGAAGCCTTGATCATTAATGAAACTATTAGATGCACTCTCATAGACAATGGAGTAGAAATCAATGTTTGTAGTGTTGACCTCCTAGACAAAATTGGCATGGACAAAATGCTCATTTAACTTAATGACATGTTCATATTCGTGGCTTTGACAATGTTAATAGGAAACCACTAGGGATGATCACATTACCTATTGAGGTCGAACCTATAGTGTTACCTACCCCTATCCATATCATTCCAGGACCTCTTTCATACAATATTCTCTTAGGGATACCATGGATTCACGCTATTAGAGGAGTCCCATCTACTCTTCACTTCACAATGAAATTTGAATACAACAACAAGATATACATGATTGATGCAGATGAATGAAGCTATGAATCATATGATCACAACACTTCCAATTCCCCTAATACTTTCATTCCTAGGTCAAAGGTTGAACCTATACAAGTTGATGTCAACCCTAAACTATTTGGTGACAATTGGGGGTCATTATATTTTATGCCTCCTTTCAATAAAGAATCTAAAATCTCGCCCTCAAAATCCAAAGAGTCATATACCAACGATTCATTTATAGATACAATTTCTAATGTTGATTGGGGTATTACACCTCCCTTTATAGGAGAGTGGAAAATGTAACAATATAAACCGAAACAACCTTGTGTTTCATTCGCTCAACTTGGTTCTACAACATTACCCCATGGTAGTGGTGGGGGCTATATAAATCCCATCCCTCATGAAGGGATGACACATAACTTCAAAAAAAGATTTGTGTTCTCGTGAAGGGGCCAATCCTTCTTAGAAACACAAACCCCCTTCATCCAACTTGGAAGATTTTTATGGTATCGAATATGATCTCCCTACTACATATGGATGCAATGAACACACAAACCAAACTGACATACCATACTCTTTCAAGAAAGATTTAGGTTGACCACATTTATCTCCCTTTTCATCTAAACCCTTATCATTTAGTGTGTTCATGAAATCTTGTGCAAATAAAGGAACATCTACTACCATTGATCAAGAGATTATCTTTCCAAGACTCCTCCAGGATCACTTGATATCTCTTCCTCCAAAAACATGAAATAAATTTTACTACAAACATTCATTTTGCACATATCATAGAGTTCATGGTCATTCTACTAATGAATGTAAGGCTTTGACCAAAAAAATTCATCTCAAGGATTTTGTTGCTCTTCCTTGTGTTGAATCACCTAAATACTCTAATTGATACTTACTTTCATCCTATTTGGCTCATCCTTGTCCTGCACTAAGTGGGGGCAAGGGTTTAGGTAGCCTTTTCCTTGTATGTCACTTGTCATTGTTTCTTTTGGCTAGTTGATCACCTTTCATGCACATATAAGAGAAAGCTTGGGATGTGGATGACATGCCTTAAGTTGGATCACATGTGACATACTCATTCATGATGTAGTTCAATTTGGAAGCATAGGGCTTTTCAAATAAGCTCTCATGTCTTCTTCTACTTTAAAGAAATTGCTCACAGTAATTGTGGTAACACTCACTTTAAAGTGGGGGAATACATCAACACTCATATTTCATTGTGCGATTTTATTTCTTCTTGTGATGCGTCCTTTTCTTGGTGGAGTCATTGGGTTTGATTTCCTATAAGAGTGTGGTATTTCTTTGGATTATTCTCTCTTGGAAACACTAAGCACAATGTTACTGAAGAAGAGACCTCGCATGAACTAAGAAAAATACCTTTGAACATTCCTTACACTTTTTCACATTTACAATTTTGATTATATGGCCACCTTGCATAACACATTTTGCATGCCTATGGAGCCATCTTGTTTGTTCATGAGTTTCAAGCATACAAAGTTCTTCTTGCCTCATGAAGCTCGAAAATCATTTTTGTGTGGTACCTTATTAAAGTTATCAGGAGGTATAACTTTGGTATGGTTTGAGCGGGAAGCCTAATCTGAGGCATGACTTTCCCCATAGCCACTTGTGTGTGTGTGTGAGTACATACCAACCATGAGTGTATGTTGCTCACCTTTTTGGACTTCTCTCCCAACGGATAACCAAGAGTTTCGTTGCTTCAGAGTGAGTGTGCATTTTTTGGACAAACAACTTAGATCTGATCCACATCATGTTGGACAAACGATCAAGGCTTGTTCCACCTCATTTTTATTTATTCTAGTTACTGACATTGCATGATTTTGTATCTTGTTTTGCTGCAAATCATACACCGTGTGCATGTCTTTTTGTGCTTATGTCGATTTGACTTAGAATCTTGCATTTTGGGGGCTTGGCCACCTCCTTTGATCTTTTTCATCCTTTTTCATCCACATCAGTACACTTGGACCCCTCTTGAATATCTACTTTAGTGTGAGTTTGAACCAGGTTCATCCTCTCACTAAAGTGGGGGCTAAATGTAGTGTCAAAAAATGGGTCCTTTGACATTTTCACACTCTTTTGGGTTCTCCTTGTGGATTTTGGCTTATTATTGCCTCGATTTAGTGTTGTAATGTGGATAACACATTCACATTAGGTCTTGGGCCCTTGTGAACTAATGTATTTCAATGGTGCCTTGCAAAAGTGTTGTGAAGTGTTGTAACACAGTTTCACACTTTTCTAGGGATTTATCAATTAGTTAAGCATAATAAACATTATTTTGATCACAATTAACATTAATCTTACCTTATTTGGAGTGTTTTAAAGTGTTGTAACACACTTTCACATTCCTCTAGGATTTTCATTAATAATTGGGCTTTCTTATGCTTTAATTGGTGCTATTTTGCATCCACAAGCCTCATTTATTGCATCTTTTCAAGGATAATCCCAACACCAATCATTAACCAATCACAATTGAGGTGTTTCTAGCTTGTGTGGCCTAGATTTAGTGATCTAGGACTCATTTTCAACCTTGGACAAATGAGTCCCACCTAGATTTTACCTAGATTTTTGGGTCCCAAACCTGTTTTTACACCTTTCTAAGCACTTTTGATTTTTGGTCCCATACATTATGCCAGATGGGACTCATTCACCATCTTGGGTGAATGAGTCTCATGTGGCCCAAAATTTAAATTGATTCAAATTCTTTGAGGTATTTTGTCCTCCTAGATCCGATGTTGACTTATAGTGTTGTAATTTTGAGAATTCTTGCATAATTAAGTATAAATACAAGGTTCTTTCACTCATTTTCACCCAATACTTTTGTGAGAGAATTCGTAATAGAAAATTGAGTTCACAAGAGCATTCAAGAATTCACAAGGTAATTCAAGTGTCTTCAAGGGAAAGATTCTTCATCAATTGTTACATCAATTCAAGATCTATCATCATGTCAATCATATCAAGCATCAAGCATGTTAGTGAGCTAGTGTTGCGATGTAGCATTGTTCTATTCCTATTTTCAAGGATCAAGATCTACATCTTTCATGGGCATTTTATGTTGAGTTGCATATTTACAAGACATCATCTACAAGGCATCATTCGATGTATCATTGTCCATGATTCATGTTATTTGTTTCATTTTTCATGCCTTCATTTCATTGTCTCATCATTTGATTTAATTACCTAAAAGGGGTTTGATCAAGGAAAACCCCCATTCCCTAACAATCAACAAGTTTTTCTCAGTTTCTTTGTGTAATTGCAGATCTAGGTGCCTTGAAGACTTGAAAATCATTAAAGATTAGGTTAAAATCTTGTTGGAGTTGTCTCCCTATTTGCAAGATCATAATCTTCACTAAAAGGTCATTTACAACCTCGAAAATGGAGTTTCAAATCTAGGAACCTGGAGGAACATATTGGGTAGACAGAGAAGAGTGGATCTAGACTTTTAATTCCTAGAAAATCCATACTGGACTCATTTGCCACAAGTGGCGAATGAGTCCCATTGTAGGTTTTTTTTGGAGATCTTTCTAGATTTGGATACCCATTTGGTCAAAACTTGATCATGTGTGGAAATCTAGATCTAGGACTAATTCACCCAAAACGGAGAATGAGTCCCACTAGGTTTAAAAAATTAACGTTTTTAGGATTTTAGAGCTCCATTCCATCTCCAACAAGTTTCTAGGTGCACACTTTTAGTTGTACAACTTTTTATTTTGTTTCATTTGCATTTCCAAGTCATTTAGTGAAGCATTGCATCAAACTAGATTTTGCATTTCATCTTGCATGTCATACAATTTTCCAAGCCCTAGCTTGGTGGTGAACCCCTCTTCTAATATGAAATCATACCCTAGGATACCCTATTGTCAAATCTCTTGCCTCCATTCCACTCTTGGGGTGAGATCTCTAGGTTCATCCTTGAATGTGAAGTATAGAAGATTGTAGCCCTAGGTCCTAAACCCTAGTGGAAAAAAAATTCTATGTTACAATATGCAACCATTACTATTTCACCTATATGTAATCCATTTCAGGTGAGTTTTCCTCACCCATGCTTTTCATTCCAAACATTTCCCTAAAAAATTTGACGACCTCTTCCACAATTTTTGTTCTTCCATTGACCACCAAACCATCCGACTATTTTATAGTTTCAATTTTGCATTTTTCTCTTCTAGCATTTGTAGATGTGTGAATTTTATTTGAATTGTAATCACCTGATATAAGCCAGATTTCTCTCAATTTGTCTCTCCAATATAGTTACTCCTTGTCCAATACTTCTTTTAATTTATTGTTTAAGATATTTTCCTGCTTGAAATCTTCTTTAAACGTGCTATATTTTATAATCTTATTATTGATGGCCTCTAGATCTTTTGCAATGCTCTGTTTCTCTTCAAATATGTTTTTAAATACATCTTCATTCCAAGCTTGAAGTTTTGCCTTCAAATATTACAAATTTTTCATAAATCTGAAGCTAATTGTTTGATTTATTTCAAATTCATTCCACCATTTCTCAAGGAGACTAATAAGTTCCTCATCACTCCACCACATACTCTAAAACTTAAATGTTGAGTTGAATTTTTTTCATTTGGTTTTATTTCCAAGTTGACTAGAAAGTGGTTAGAGACAAATATTGGGAGGATCTTTGCTTTAGTTTGGAACCCACCCTTTAGCCAATCTATGGATATTAAAAATCTATCTAATCTCTCCACAATGTTTGTGACTTCACTTCTTTGATTAGTCCATGTGTATGTCCCGTTAGCTGTAGCACAATCCACCAAACTAGCCTCATCCACAAAATCCCTAAAATCTTGAATTTTTTTGTTTATCTTATTTAGCCACCACTTTTTCCCTTAAAATTTATGATGACATTAAAGTCACCATCCATAACTATTGGGAGATTCCCAATCTCTTCCATATTACCTCTTATTGATTTCCATACAACAAGTTTTTACTCTATTCTGGTTGGCCTATAAATATTAAATAGGATGAATTAAATGCTTGAATTGTAGTGATATGCCTGACATAGCATCCAATTAGTATTAGATTCCAATAGTTTAATTAAAATTGAATC
This sequence comes from Sequoiadendron giganteum, assembly GCA_007115665.2. NCBI lineage: Eukaryota > Viridiplantae > Streptophyta > Pinopsida > Cupressales > Cupressaceae > Sequoiadendron > Sequoiadendron giganteum. Next base: position 118,630,332 of record CM021109.1, read on the forward strand.
CTCCCACCATAATATCCCTAAACCACTAGTTGTTCCACATGTCTCATGAAACAAACTAGACCATGGTTTGCAGTAATTAGTAAAGTTTGTTGCATCTTATAATTTAAATGGTTGCTTGGATTTGTATTAGATCAACTGAAATCTTTTGTAAATGATGCTTGATTAAGCATCTTTTTTCAGGGAAATTTAAGGACCTAACATTCCATGTGGTAATCTTCATTTTTTTCCAAGGCTCTGCTCCCTTGGATGTTATCATAAATTTCTTAATGCTTGCATATCTTTTTTTCTTTTTAGATTTCCTTCCTTTATTTTTCTTTGCTTTTGTTTTTCCTAGGATTCTTACAACAAATTTTCTTAGGCATATTTGCTTTATGATCCCTAGATCATCTTGATTTTACATCTCCCATCCAATGAATTCTTCTTATTTTTCATTAGTTTTACCTTTTATGCTATCATAAGTGTGAGTTACCACATCATTTTCCTTTTGATTGGTGCATATTGTTTCTTTATCTGTGACTTTGAGTTGTGCCCTAGAATCCACTTTGAAAATTTTTCCTTCCCTACTCCTCAGTTAAGGGGCTTCACTAATTGGTGCCATCTCTATTTTATCTATGAACGTAGTATTAACTTTATTTATTTCATCTACTGCTATAGGCACATCTTCAGAAAATTTTCCTTGCCTGATTATTGCACTCGGTTCTACCTTAGGATTATTATACTTTTCCTTACATACCATTCTTTATTTGGTTTCCTTTCATTTGAAAGATTCATCTTTGGCTGATACCACATTTTCTCCTCTTCAATTTCCACCACTTGAATTTAATGGAAACCATCCACATAAAAAGCAATTTTGTTGGGAATTGTGCTAATTGAGGTGATTTGTAATCTTGCATATAAGTATTAATCCCCTTCCATAATATCCATGTCAATGTCCATAAGTGTACAAAGTGAATACCCAATATTCCATTGGGAGATTATACATTTTTATTCATACTAGCTTGTCATATGGATTTTGATTAAGGGGATTGAAATTCAGATGCCACTTCTAAATATATAGTGGATCATTTCCCATTTTCCATAGACCACCCTATAGAATTCTTTTCTTATCCTCTTCTATTGCAAATATAACCATGAAAAAATATTTAGGTAGGAATCTGATGATTGTTTATATTTTCCAATTTTTTGAAATCCATTCCCTAATGGTTTTTTTATCGAATCTTGGCCCTATGAAGTAGCATATGATGGATAATTCATTCATTAAATCAACATCCTCTTCGACTTCTTTTGATACATCTATTGATCAAGGTAACACTAATGCCTATTCTCTGACATCTATAATTTTGCATCCCTTTTTTTTTTCCCTTCTTCATCTAATTATTGCGACTTCTTTTCACTAATTTGCTACTACTCCATAATTTTTATAGACTAGGATTCATTAGAAATAATTTGTAATCATTGTGTGTGTCTTTCCTCAAGTGTTGTACCTATAAATTCTTGTTATTAGATTAAAAACAAAAATATTTACCTGTGCCTACAAAAAAATTTGGTTATCTAATATAAATAAAATCAAACTCAATGCTTAGAATCTTCCCTGCTTAGGGTTCATAGGTCTGAAATTCTCCTAAAATAGTTGTAGAAATATCACAAAAATATTGTGCAAAGATACAAATTTTCTAAAGGTAGAGCAGAGCCATTATTTAATTATTTTATTATATAAAATAGCTTATCAAAAATATCTTATTGATAGATATTTTTCCACTAATATTATTTTACATTTCTTAGTTATTTAAAACAAGTAAATGAAACTAGTGAATTCCATTGCACAAAAAGTATGCTATTAATTTTTTTATAAGGTTTCTAAGCCATGTGATGAGTCTAGATTTTGGCCTAGTTTGAGGGATATAATCTCTTTTTATTTGCTAAAATTTCCACAGACTTTGATATTATATGTTGACACTTTTATATAGTTTCTATTAGACATGAGACATTTGGGACTAATTTCATTTCCGCTAGTTTTAATGATATTTACCTATTATGTGAACCATCTATAATTATTTTGCACGTGATTGATGAATGTTATTTAAGGTGGCTATGATTATGCAATTATTATGTGTACTGACATTACTATGTAGACATGATTGAAATGCTAAGTTGAGAAACGTAGCCGCCAATTGGTCAAGTTGAGGAATCATGTGAAGTTCAACTAAGGATGATGGTGGAAGATTCCCGAATTAGCCACATGTAATCACCTTGCACCAATATTTAATGGCATTGAGAATTGTGTGCATTACTACAATGGTCGAGTCCCAATTTGGGCATGCATGTCTGAATGGATTCCCCTGCATATGTAACTTCTCATCCACTCTCTTTCCTACTTTCCCTAAATGGAATCCTCTTAGTTAGTGGGAGTCGATGTCCCTATTTAGTTGATAAATAAGGCTTGAATCCTCCTTCCTCGAGCGAGCGAGTTAGTGAGTTGATCGCCAAGTTCTCATACTAGCTGATAATCAACCATACTTTTGTAATAGCATTTTCTAATGAATGAAATAATATTTTGAGTTGAGTATCTGAGTTTGCATTAGTTTAGAGGATACTCATCCAAGGGGGCCCACTTGGTGAATAATTTGTTCCTTTAGTTTAAATTAGGTTAGTGTTAGTTTCTATTCAACACTTAGTTAAGAATCTGGCATTAACTATTCTTGTAGCCATTAGAAGTCCATTCTGTGACTGTTCCTGCAGTGAAATCGAGAGAGTAGTTTCCTATTTGCTGCTCATATTTCCATTTATGTTATGCATGTTCAATTCAATTTGATTGAGTGATGTTCAACATTTAATTTGTTTCCTTTCATGCAATTTTCTTTCAGTATTAAGTATTTCTTAGTTATAGGATGAATATGACTACTTTGAAATCCCTAGTGTAGATACTGTGCTAACCCATTTCAAGTTCACGTCCCTGGGTTGAAAATTTTAAGTGTACCTTCATAATGGTTAAGATGGCTATTTAGGTCAGATTTCCAATCTCTAAATCACGGCTATAAGGGCTTAGTTATTAAAATCATTGTAGGAGGTCAACATTTTTGGCGTTGTTGTCAGGAATGGTGTCAAACTAGGGAGTCCTTTGGAGTCATTGATAGTTTTTATACTATAGTATTTATGGAGTTTTCTCTTAGTGTTAGAATTTATGATTCACTATTTTTCCCTGCCTATTCTTTGTGTGAGTTGATTGATACTAATTTGATACCGCATGCATAGAAGAAGAAGAGATTCTTATGGGAGATTCCTTCCTAATAATCCAAATCCATTTCAACTAGCAGAGCTTCCAAATCTTCCCAGAGATGATGAAGAAGAAGAGCCACAACCCTTTACTGATATATTCCCTGATTTGACTAGTTCTGAAGTTTCCCTTGAAGATCAAAACCCTGTTGAAGAACCCTTTATTCTGGAATTTCATCAAGCAGGCATGGCTAGTGGAAATGGAGATAGGCCTAATAGGAAGAACCAACCAACTTTCCCTTTTCCCATTACTAAACAAAATGAAATAGATAACCTCAAGAATATCCCTACTTCATTCCTTCCTAAGTTCTATGGAGTTGTCACATAAGATCCTAACACCTTCTTGTTTGAGTTTGATATACTCTACAGAAGCTATGATTATACCACAGATGCCCATAAACTTAAGCTATTTCCTACTACTTTGAAAGAAGCTACATTGAGATGGTTTATGAGCCTTGGCAGAAACACTATGGAGACTTGGGAATATATGAAGACAAAGTTCCTTGAAAAATACAAAGAATATTGTAGGGGTAGTGATATGAGAGGAGGTGACATTTTCATAATGCAGTAGAAGGAAGATGAGAACCTAGAAGATTTTATTTCAAGGTTTTTGTTTTGTCTACAAAGATATCCACATCATGCACTCAATGAAGACTCACAAAATTTTCTTTTCCTGAGAGGAATTAATGAAAGTTGCACTAATTCCTTGGACCTGATGGCAGGAGGAGATATCACTCAAGTCCCTTGGGATGATATCAAGAAGATATGTCAGAACTATTCTAGGGTAGCTTCAAAGAAAGGAAGAGCCTACCAATCCTCTATGGGTAAGTCATCCAATAGTGGAGTATCAAGGATGGAGATTACTAATTTGTTGGCAGATTTCAAGCAAGATATAATCAAAAATCTAGCTACTCACCTAGATACACTTCAGGCTAAGAAGAAACATGAGGAGGTAGAGGCAATAATGACAAAATATTGCCCTCGCTGTAGATAGAAGAAGAGGGACTACAGATGCAAGGTGATAGCTAACATTGATAGTAAGCAAATTTCACCTAAGTTCAAACCAATCCAAACTGAGGAAGACCAAGTCTACTTTGTTGCATAGAAAAAGCCATGGGCTTCAAGACAAGGTATGCCTCCAAATCCATTATCTGTTTTTGGACCATATTTTAATTCTTATTGATCTGGTAACCAGTGGCAACCACCAAGTCCATCCAACTATGGAGGATATCCACCCATCTTGGAATAACCCACCCAATGCTTGGTCCAATTATCAAAATTCCTCACCTCAGTGGCAAAAACCTTAGGGGAATTAGCAACAGTTTTAGGGACCTTGGCAACCACCTCCAAGAAACTGGCATCAAACATCTCAATGGAGAGGTAGCTAATAATGGCCAAACCAAACCACCAGCTATATGCAGTCATCTTCTCAAACCCAAAAACCTGCTATAATGCCCCCTCCTACTAATCCAAGTGCAAATGTACCTAAACCTACCCAATTACCATCCCAACCCACACCTAACCCAAATAATAAGCCACAACAACAACCTACATATTCCACTAATCCAAATCAATTTCTTGCATATGTTGTGAGTTTAAGTGGCATACGTTTGCATTCAGGAACCACCTTGAGAACTCCTTCCACCCCCATTATCACTGAGGTACCTGTGGAAGAGAAAGAAGAATTTGTGATTGATCCCATTCAACCTTGTGTAGCTAAAAATTCTAAACCAACTCCAACAAAGCAGATAACACAATAATCGTCGTTCCCTTAGAGATTGGAAGTTGCCAAGAAAAAAGAAGACAAGGAGGAAATTTGTTTTGATATCCTAGATCAGCTCAAACATATATGTGTCCAGATACGCATGTTCTAAGCCATAAAAGATGTCCCTATCTATGGGAAGGCAATCAAGGAGGCATGCCTCAAGAAACCAGGCTAGAAAAATAAGGACCCCACTACAATCCATGTGGTAGGGCACCTTGCTAACATCATGCTTGGAAAATTAACTATTCCCAAGTACAGTGATCTAGGTAGTCCTATGGTTGAAGTTATTATAAATGGGATAAACATAAAGAATTCTTTAATTGATTTGGGTGCAACAATCAATGCAATGACCAAAGACATCCTATAGCAACTAAATATTGCAAATATGTGATTCACTCTTACAGTCCTGCAGCTTACTGATAGTTCCATTGTTAAGCCTGATGGCATAGTAGAAGACCTTGTGGGGATTCTAGACTCTTGGGAGTATCCAATTGACTTCATGGTTCTCTCTCCCAAAGCCACACTTGGAGGGTATCCCATTATCCTTGGTAGGCCATGGTTAGCAATTGTAGATGCTTATATTGGATGTCACTCAAGTGACATGACTATTTTAGATGGCACAAACACTAAAAATCGCGTTTTGTATCCACCAGCTCAGCCATCCCATAATGAAGAAACTTATGTATGGCCACATATTGGTGAGGAATCCGAAGTCAAATCTTTGGCACAACTCATGATGCTTGGAAGAAGTCCTTTCCTATAGCTTCAAGATGAAGATGAAGTGTTATCTAGTATCATTCAGAACCATTGTCAGATAGAGGAGGCATCACCCACTCATGTTTTTGGTTCCACAGACATCAAACAAACACTTTTTTCAATTCCGCATGATCTTCCAGTAGGCAGACTTTTTGCAACCACTCTTCCTACAGTTGTTGTCTTTGTAGACAGACTTCCTACAACCACTCTTCCGACAGATAAAATTCTTGCAACAACAGGTATGTTTCACACAATGCTGCCACTTGAACTTAAGGTACCTTGTATTAATGAAGTAGCTATGGTAGAACTAGTTACACAAGTACAAGTGTCTGAGGGATGATATTTAAACATCAATAATAAATTGAATGAGGGACAACAATTGATATTGGAAAACTTGTTGAAAGCACACAAAAAAGCATTTTCATGGGATTATCATGATATGAAGGGATTAGATCCAAAGCTATGCACTCATAGGATCTATATCAAAGATGATTGTATACCTGTAAGGAAGCCACAAAGGAGAATCAACCCTGCATTAAGAAAAAATGTCAAAATAGAACTGCCCAAGAAGGGAGGAAAATGGTGAGTTTGTGTTGACTATAGGGAACTCAATGCTGCCACCAAGAAGAACCATTTTCCCTTGCCTTTTGTAGATCAAGTCCTGGACTCTCTTACAGGAAAATAATACTTCTCTTTTCTTGATGGATTCAATGGTTACAATCAAATTCAAATTGCACCAGATGACCAAGAGAAGACTACGTTTACATGTCCTTGGGGGACATATGCCTATTTTATACTTCCTTTTGGGTTATGCAACACACCTGCAACTTTTCAGAGAGCAGTCATCAACATATTTTCAGACATCTCCCTTGACTGCATGGAGATCTATATGGACAATTTTACTACCTATGGTCCCACATTTGATGAAGCATTGGATAATTTGAAGAAAGTTCTAAAGAGATGTGAAGACCAAATTTTTTCATCAAATAGTGAAAAGTGCTTCATGATGATGCAAGAAGGTGTAGTCCTTGGCCACTACATTTCGCACCTTGGAATTCAAGTTGACCCTGCAAAAAATGAGGTAATAAAAAATCTGCCTATACCTGCAAAATAAAAGGATGTTAGGAGTTTCTTAGGACATGTAGTCTACTATAGACGTTTCATCAAGGATTTTAGAAATATAGCAATGCCACTGTATAGTCTTCTGACTAAAGATGTCGAGTTCCAATGGACAGAAAGCTGTGATAAAGCATTTTATGATTTAAAGACACCCCTAACTCATGCTCATGTACTTAAGGGACCAAATTGGGAAATCCCTTTCCACATCCATAGTGATGCCTTAGATTATGCAATAGGAGCAGTCGTAGGACAAAAAATAGAAGCTATTGAAAATTCCATTTATTTTGTCAATAAAAACTTGCAGGGAGCTGAATTCAATTACACAGTCACAGAGAAGGAGATGCTGGTAGTAATCTATGCACTGAATAAATTTAGGCACGATATAACAGGCTATCAGATTTTTGTGCACACTAATTATGCAGCCATTAGATACCTAATGAACAAACCCCTAATCTCAAGTAGATTAGCCAGATGGTTGTTATTAATGCAAGAGTTTGACATAACTATTGTAGACAAATCGGGGAAGGAAAATGTGGTTGCAGATTTCCTTTCAAGGCTGACCACATCAGAAGATATTCAAGCCATAGATGACTCCTTTTCTAATGAGCATATATTCTCCATTAGTGTGAAACACCCTAGTATGCTGACATAGCTAATTACCTTGTGATAGGGAGAGTTCCTCCCCACTTCTCCCCAAAAAAGAGAAGAGTGTTGATTGAAAAATCATTCCCTTTTTCATGGATAGTTGGATGCCTATTTTATACTGGACCAGATCACATTATGAGAAGATGTGTGAGGGAAGATGATACCTATGATATTCTGCATGCATGCCATGATGAACCCTATGGAGGCTACTTTGCAGCTAAAAGGACAATAATGAAAATCTTGAACACAAGATACTATTAGCCTACACTTTACAAAAATGTAGGAAGGTATACAAGGAGATGTGATAAATGCCAAAGGATAGGCATGCCAACAAAGTCAAATGAGATGCCACTCTGTCCACAAGTGGTAGTCACTCCTTTTGACAAATGGGGTTTTTATTTTGTAGGACCCATTGATCCTCCATTCAATGATAAGTCCTATATTTTAGTGTGCATTGATTATGTAACAAAGTGGGTAGAAGTCAAAGCCATGAAGCATGCATGAGATAACAAAGTTGCAAAATTTATTTATGAATAAATTTTCACAAGACATGGGGTACCAAGAGAAATAGTAACTGATCAAGGCCCTCATTTTACATCAGCCCTTGTTACATCATTAGTTAAAGAATATAACATCAGGCACAGGAAATCCACTCCTTACCACCCTCAAGAAAATGGACAAGTTGAGGTGACAAATAGAGAGATTGAGGCCATCCTCACCAAAATAGTGCATATTCATAGAAAAAATTGGGCAAATAGATTATCAGAAGCAGTTTGGGCTTACAAGACCACCTAGAAGACAACTACAAGCTTCACCCCATTTGAGCTGCTATATAGGAAAATAACCATGATTCCTATAGAATTTTAGCACAAGACTCTTAGAACTACTATGGAGTTGGGGATGGACATTTCACAAGCACAAAAAGAATAGATTATGCAACTAAATGAGTTGGATGAGATGAGGAAATCTGCATTGCACCATACTAAAATTGTGCAAAGTCAAAGAGTTAAATGGCATGACAAATTTATCAAAGAAAATAAATTTCAGCCAGGTGACTCGGCATTACTTTATGATTCATGGTACAAGGATAATTCAGGTAAATTGCAGACAAGGTGCCTAGGGCCATATGATGTAGCAAAGGTATTTCCCAATGGAGATGTGCAGCTCATGACCATTGACCCTATGAAATTCAAATTACTTGTGAATGGGCACTATCTTAGATTATATCACAGGCCAGCTTCAAAACAAGAGTTCCTACAACAGTTTATCCAACATGCACCACTCGAGCATAGTTCCTGTAGCCAAAGATTTCCTACAGTCGAAGGTAGCGAACCTAGTGTCCCTCCTTTCGACTAAATGAGGTATGTACTTGTCATAATAAATATTTCTACTTTTGTAGAAATCCATTTCTTCACCCATCCACCCATCCACCCATCTGTACCACCTTTCTATCTCTTACATCATTTCATTTCACCTCGCACCAGTCCATTTCATCATCATTAATTGCTCAATTATTGCTCAAGAACACAAGTGATACTTTCTCCTTGATCGTTGCAATGAATTATCTGTTAGAGTAATTGGGTATTTACTTTATTAATTAAACAATATTTGTTTAATTACGTAAAGTTCCCTTTTACCTCTTTTCACTTAAGCTAACATTAGGTGCATAATAATTAATTACTTTATTAATTATTATTGTGCAAGCCTAGGGTTTTCCTTTTTAGGGTTTTCATCTATATGTGTTGAAAACTATCTTTTGTATCATTAATTCATTTTACATTTTCAGGTGAATACATTGCTCCACATTCTTGAGCATTTCCTTTGTTGCTTCTCTTTGCTTCTCCTTGTAACAGGTTATTTGCTTGCAAAGATATTTTGGGATTTTGTGGTGTTATATCTTCTCAACTCCAACATGGTATCAGAGCTTCAGATTTGCAGCTACTTGTTCTTGTTTTGAGATTTTTGCATTGGAAGCAAATCTAGGGTTCTAAGGTTTCTTCTTGTGGATTCAGCATACTCTGAATTTTAGGTTCACTTTGGGCTCAAACGGACAATGCCATTGGATTCGTAGCACCCAAAAACCCCTAAATCGACTATCAAATAGTCAATTTTGGCCATAGTCAACCAAGGTTACAAAAAAAATTTTAGGATTTGGTCGTACAACCCCCTCAGAAAAAATTCGCAAAAGAAAAATTAAAAAAATAAATAAAACCTAAGGTTTTATTTTATTTTTCGATGGCCCATTGCATTTTTCAGTCGATGCCCACCCGCCACCAAGAGACCACCAGCCCACCGCTCCGTCGCCTGCTGCTCCGTCCGGCACCGCCTGCTGCTCCGTCTGGCGCTCCCTGCCGCTCCGCTCACTGCCTGCGTTCGCCGAGCTCCACCCACCCCACCGAGCTCACTGCTCCATCGCCGCTCCACCTAGCTCTGTCGGCTACCGCTCCCCACCTGGCTGCTTTGGTTGTCGCTCCGTCTGTGCTCAACTCGCTTGGCTCTGCCTAGCTCCCTGCCCTGGCTCCGCCAAGCCCACTGACTCCGTCCGAGCTCCCCGACACCCCGTGGGCTCGCCGACCCAAGTCGGCCCCTCTAGCCCCCACGGGCTTCAAACCCCGCCGCCAAGTCATATGAGGAACCAGGGGCCATGCGCCCAACACCCAGCTGCCAACCCCCTGGTCGTCCACGTGACCAGGGGCCGAAGACTTTAGCCCTTGAGGGCTGTGAACATTTTTTTTAGCACATTGGAGCAGCTTGCGCTAAATCCGGCGTAGAATGGGAATTTTTACTTGGATTTTCAAAAATGAGATATCGTCGAAAAGCTGGGTTTGGCACTGTTCTAGTGGTACTGGTAATTTTTCTTGCTTTTGAAGTTTTGCAGTCTTTTTTGCCAGACAAAGTCAGAACTTGGTTTTTTCACTCCAAGGGCCGTATCTTTTGCGTCTGAACTCCGTTTTGCACAAACGAATAGGTGTTGGAAAGGTATTACAGTGCTCTTTCCATATTTATAGTCTAGTTTACCAGAATATTTACCAAGTGTTTTTTATTCAGCTTTGTGTGTTTTTACACTTTGCTTAATTACTTGGTCATCTTGGCTCCTACATGGGGTTTGTTTGCGTTCGATGGGTTATGTTGATATGCTTTATCATTGCTGAGATCATTAGTCTCTGAATTTTTCATTTGAAGAGTTATCATGGGTTTTTCTACTCACCCTTTAGTTGTTCTTTTGGAACGAGGTAATTATGAGTCATGGGCAAAGGGTATACTTACACATTGTAGGTGGCTTAATATTTTGCCTTATTTGTATGATCTCATACTTGAACCAACAACTTTAGAGGGCAGATTAACATAGGATATTATTAGAAATCACATAGTAGGACTTATATTGTCTAGTGTTGATAATGACACTGTGTTGGTTATATCGGACATTGATTGTCCTCACCCACTTTGGACAAGTCTTTGGGAGATCTATGGAAACCCTATTCTATCTCCATTCCTAGAGGATCTTGCTTCAGATTGTCTCATACCCATTGCTTGGAGAGAGAATACACCATTTGATCATGATACTTTAGAGGAGCTTGAGTATTTAGACACCCTTACATGTTCTGATGGATCAGAGGTTTGTCTCACAGTTCCTACTCTTCAGACTGAGACTTCATCATCATCTCTTGTTGTTCTTGATCCAGTGCAGCAGGGAATCATACATCTTCCGGACATAGCTACTTTGGACTCTTATGTTGCAGACATATCTTTCTTATTTGTTGAGTCCTATATTGTAGATTTGGAGGATTATTTTGAGGACATTCATCTCCTCTACCTTGACAATCAAGTTATCACTATTCGCTCACCATTATCCGTGCATTTAGAGGTTGCATTTAAGTATTCTCCACATCAATTTGGATTTGGCATTATTTGTTTCAGTTCAAACAGTGAGACTCTTCAGCATCCTATCATGGCACACATCTTGAGATAGGCTGGTTCATCATTCTTCACAGGGTTTCTTCGACACAGGTCCATGGATCCATTTCTTCCCAAGGGGAGGAATATCATTTGCTGCTTCAAGATCTCCTTTTGGATTCTACATCAAGCATCTACCATTGTGACAGGAGTTTCTTCACTGTGGGGGGGCCTTCTTCTCTCTTTCTATCTCTCCTACGGAGACCATTGTACATGTATTCATATGATAGAAGTGGTCTATGGGGGGTATCGTGTTATCCACCTCCTATCCTTCTTTCATTAGTGCATTGCATTCCTTCCTTGCATTCTATTTTGGGGAGGAGTTTTGTTCCCACTGGTTTTTCTCCTTTACCCCATTTCATTTAGTTTGCATTGATTTTGTACATGGGTACCTGATCTGGCCTTGTTGTTGGGACCCATTGCTTTTGCTTTCAGTAGCTTCTCCCTAATTCTAGCTTAAAGGGGGGTGTTAGAGTAATTGGGTATTTACTTGATTAATTAAACAATATTTGTTTAATTACGTAAAGTTCCCTTTTACCTTTTTTCACTTAAGCTAACATTAGGTGCATAATAATTAATTACTTTATTAATTATTATTGTGCAAGCTTAGGGTTTTCCTTTTTTAGGGTTTTCATCTATATATGGTTGAAAACTATCTTTTGTATCATTAATTTATATTACATTTTCAGGTGAATACATTGCTCCACATTCTTGGGCATTTCCTTTGTTGCTTCTCTTTGCTTCTCCTTGTAACAGGTTATTTGCTTGCAAAGATCTTTTGGGCTTCTGTGGTGTTGTATCTTATCAACTCCAACATTATCTACAATCATGTTTGTACACACTCAGGTATGTGCACATTTATTGCATTCTTAACTATCTTTTTGAGTGTTTCATTTAATCATTGTACGATAATATGGACGTTCACATAATTTTTTTTAATCCCCCATCAAATCAATATTACCATCTCGCATGTGTGGACACATGTCAAAATTTAGGTTGGGGGATGGGTAAGAAAGATACAAAAATATGGCCACATGCTGATACATGATTGTCTACGTCAGCAAATCTTATTGAGCTCATTCAAAATTTAAAATGAAAGACGACTTGCATGTGTGATGTGACACTAAACTACGGCCGCCATTTCCTCCCATTATGATTCCTTTTATTACCATTTCTTGCTATTATTAACTCTGTCATAATTTTGAAATGCAAGTGGTAATTGCTAAAAACATAGTGAAGGAAATTCAGTCAACAATTCACCTAGCAACAAGCAAGCATAATTTTTTTTTTTTTGAGAATCACAGAGGTAATTTTACAGTGTGACAAGTTGAGTATATACAATGGGAGGTAGACTCATTCGGAATGAGCCCTCAGCTCATGATGCTTCGTTACAGGATGCAACATGCTTAAGTAAATTTTAGAATTGTGGTTGGTTGGACTATTTTTTGAAGTAGGATGGTTTTGATGAGGGTGTTGCATTGGAGTTTTCTCATACATTTTTAGATGGGAAGGCCATAGTGAAAGGACTGGAGATAGTAGCGACTGAAGAATGAATTGCAGAGGTTTCAGGGTTTCCAGTTGATGATGAACCTTACCCTGTTTCTAAGGATGCTAGGACAATCAGGGCCATATTCATAATGCATGGTGATCCTCCCCTCATGATTGATAAATAGGGTGCCAAAAGACTTTGTTTACCTGAGTGATGGAAGCAGGTAGTTGTGCACATCATCAAATATATCACCTACGAAGGTCGGTTGCCAACCTGCATTCAATGCACTTCAAATTGCTCATTCATGTGAGGCACAGGAGGAAGATGAACGTGCCCAATGTTCAGTACAACCTTCTCTCCATTATGGCAGCTGAGACTCAAAAAGGTAGAGAAAAATTTGTATCGCACCATTGTCTCATTAAATTACTGGTTATAAGATCTATGCTTGATACAACACCTAGAATAGCCTAGGATGATTTTGTGAACACTGAGCAGAATAGATCTGAGCCATCTCAGCTTAGGGTTTCACCTCAGACCCATAGGTCTAGCAAAAAATTGAGCATGACCGAAGGCACCTTTGGTGCTTCGACCTCTTGTGTTGGTGTGAATTCCCTCATTGAAGAGAAGACTATAAATATTAGTTCCTCTGGTGATGAGAATGAAAAATAAAATTCTTCATCAAATTCTAATGATGATGATGTTCCCCTGAAAACTCTAATAAAAAAAAGAGCACAAAAGAGGGAGGAAATAGAAAGAAAAATAAAAATGCAACCTACGCAAAAAAAGGTGCCAAGCCCTAAGATAAAGAAGGCTACCACTGTTCATCCTGTAGCCAAAGGGAAATGAAAAATCCCCCTCAAGAAATTGAAGTCGGCTGAACTTGAGCTTGGTGGGACATCATGTGATAACACAAATGCTCCAATGGAGGAGGAGAATGTACAAGAAGAGGATTTATTCGAAGAGACAACAAAAATGACCCTAGCAGATCTTGCTGCCATTGCAGAAGAAGCTGAGACTCAAGAACATGAAGAGAGTTAGGAGTTCCCGCAGCAAGACCGAGAATGGGAGTTCTTGCAGCAAAGTCAGAAAATAGATCAAGATTTCCTATAGCCACCACCAGAAGAAGAACGAGATGCCCTACAACAGAACAAGGAAAGAGGGATCATACCTCAACAACCTGAATCGGTGGGAAATCCTGAATCTATGCAGATTATTCTCTATGGAAAACAACCATCCACAAAAATCCTGGTAGGAATCCATAACCCTCCTGATTTTTCAATACATACAACTATTTTAAATTAGTGGAAAGAAATAGAAAGAAGAGAGGAGGAATGGAAAAAGGAGAAGAAAATATTGGAAAAAGAAATCAAAGAGAGGGATGAGATGATAGAAGAAAAGAATGAGGAAATTGTCTTTCTAAAGGAAAGGGTAAGCGGCATTGCAACTCTAGTGCCACAAATTTTGGAATGCAAAACCCCTCCAAGGGTTTATGCTTTACACTTGAAGGAGAAATACCTTTCCTTTAGAATTCCAAGAAACATCTTAGGATTGAACCCCTCCATTGAAACTCCTGCTGAATTTTTCAATGCCTACAGGATTGCTTCCCCTGAAATTAAAAATTTTCTATGTGAATTTTATTTACACAACTTTGTTGTCCCAAAAGACTAAGACTGGAACCCATTACCTTTTGTTGGAGACATACAATTGAGAGAATTTATGTCTTGGATATAGAATGAGATTAGTTTGGGTGAACAATACAATGCTTGCAAGAAGAAGGAATCCAACATTCCTCTAGCCATCAGGGCTGAATCAAAGAACCCCAAAGATATTTATATAGATTCGAATAGGTTGCTCTTTAGGCCGAGCTATGGGAGAAAAATTATGCTTGGATTGAAGTTTTTTATAGTGAATATGAAGTAAAAACCGCAACAAAAGAGGATACTATGAGGGGATATCTATCCCAAAGATGGAATCTATTGACTGATAAGCTAAAAAAAGTTGAGCCACATTTTTTCCACAACTATGCTACTGCACTGAAGAGAATTGAAAGATACATCCACCTTGGGAGAGCTAAGGGGTGAGAATGGCTTCCCTTGACTTTTTAGCCGCCTACCCTTCTATGGCTTGTACCTAATTTCAGATTCTATAGGTATGAAATTACAAAGGAACAACAACAATGGAGAAGGATTGATAAGTTAGGAGGATTTTACTGGAATCCTAATTCACCCACGATAGACACCGACATTGGGTAGATATCAGTTGTAGACTTCAGGGCCTTAACAAAGAAAAGGCATAACTCTTCCCTTGCTAGATGACCGGGAAAATGTTAGGTTGGGGGGAGTGATGAGTCTAGATTTTGGCCTAGTTTGGGGGATAGAATCTCTTGTTATTTGCTAAAATTTCCACAGACTTTGATATTATATGCTAACACTTTTATATAGTTTCTATTAGACATGAGACATTTGGGACTAATTTCATTTTTGTTGGTTTTAATGATATTTACCTATTATGTGAACCATCTATATTTATTGTATGTGATTGATGAATGTTCTTTAAGCTGGTTATCATTATGAAATTATTATGTGTACTAAAATTACTATGTAGACATGATTGAAATGATAAGTTGAGAAATGTAGCCGCCAACCTATCAGGTTGAGGAATTGTGTGAAGGTCAATTGAGGACAACGAAGAAAAAAACTCGTGTCAGCCGCATGTAACAACCTTGCACCAATTTTTAATGGCATTGAGCATCACATACATTATTGCAATGGTCGAGTCCAGATTTGGGCATGCATGTATGAACGGATTCCCCTGCATGGGTAACCTCTCCTCCACTCTCTTTCTTGCTTTACCTAAATGGCTTCCTCTTAGTTAGTGGGAGTCAATATTCCTATTTAGTTGATAAATAAGGCTCGAATCTTCCTTCCTCGAGCAATCGAGTTAGTGAGTTGATCACCAAGTTCTTGTACTAGCTGATAATCAACCATACTTTTGTAATAACATTTTTTGATGAATGAAATAAGATTTTGAGTTGAGTATCTGAGTTTGCATTAGTTTAGAGAATACTCATCCAAGGGGGCTCACTTGGTGAGTAATCTATTCCTTTTGTTTAAATTAGGTTAGTGTTAGTTTCTATTCAACACTTAGTTAAGAATCTGGCATTGACTATTCCTGCAACCACTAGAAGTCCATTATGTGATTGTTCCTGTAGCCAAAGTGGGCAGAGTAGTTTCTTGTTTGCTGCTCAGATTTGCATTTATGTTATGCATGTTTAGTTCAGTTTGTTTGAGTGATGTTCAACATTTTTATTTTTTCCTTTCATAAAATTTTCTTTCAATATTAAGTCTTTCTTAGTTATAGGATGAATATGACTACTTTGAAATCCCTAGTGCACATATTATGCTAACCCATTTCAAGTTCACGTCCCTAGGTTGACAATGTTAAATGTACCTTCATGATGGTTAAGATGGCTATTCTGGTAAGATGTCTAATCTTTGAATAATGGCTATAAGGGATTAGTTATTAAAATCATTGTAGGAGGCTTACACCATACTATGTGGTTAAGCTTATAAAATGTAAACATTACAAAGAAAATTATCTATTTAATCATAATTTTTACAAAGAAAAAATAAAATGTTTTCTTAATGGTAAAAAATAAAAGAATTTCTATTAAATAATAAATCATTAGCTCTTTAATGTTTAGGCTTATGATTAATAAACAACTATCGTAGTTGTCATGTCTGATATACATGCTAAAGTGTGAGTAAATACATCATTCATGCATTTATAAATGAATACATCAATGCCATATAAGTTTCATTTATATATATTTTTATTGGTGAAGTCAAATGTTAGACTAATTTTATGTATTAAAATTTATACAGAAAAAACATGGAATTAAGATCAATTGACAATAGCATACTCATCTAGAACTGAAAGGATAAAAACCTGGTCATGAATTACCTAGACACATTTTAAGGTGGCCATCAAATCCTTTCACAGATAACAGGAAATTAGAGAACTGTCTGTAGGAGCATTAACCACATATTTAGTACATCTTTTGATAAGGAAAGAAATAATTTAAAAGAACTTTGAAATATGAACCCTACCTAGAAAATTCCTAGTAATTAAATCCTACATCCTTGTCTTGTACTGACATTAACAGAATATCAAGGGAAATCATGAAGATAAGGATTTATTGAAATTATAGATAACATTAGCCCTGCCCGTAATTACCCATAATTTTTAAAGCCTTAACCCTTGAAAAATGCTGGTAATAATAGAATATCATGAAAAATTAATGAAACATGGAATCAATGTAACACTTTCATTCACAACATAGAATTAAAAGACCACTTTCATAGAAAATTGCTTTCATCTTCGCATAACACTTAACCAAAATTTCATACAAAGATTAAAAATAGAAGAACACATAATTTAGGAACCTTATATATAAGTTTTATGTTTTATGTTTCTTCTTAACATATACTAAAGAGAATATATACGAGGGTTCTTCAAACCATCCAAATTTTAACAACTTCAAATTTTGACATGATGGTTTACTAGAAATCAAAATAAGGTATCTTTTATCCATTTTAATTGACTTCAAACTTGATGACCTAGCTGCTATGTACCAAAATTCTAAACTTGGACTTTAGGCAACTGCTAGTCTTCTGCAAAATTCACAAACTATGTAACCCAGCAAAAATCTTGAACAAAAGCATAATGGTAGAGCCATTTCAGAAAATCATAGCTGACCTTAACTCGAAAATTGTGCATCCAATAGGAATTGTCAGAGAGATCCATAGTAAAAGGCAGAAACTCAACATTACCTATTTCTGGTGTTGAGCCAAATCCCTTGAGTGAGGAATTCCCTCTCCAAGCCGAGCAACCTCGAGAATCTCATCCAATCCTTCGAGTAGGCTAGCATCAAAAATATCCCTAGTCAAGGTGGCTACCATTTCCTTGGAAACCCTAAGATCTAAAAGAGAGGCCACAAAACATGAAGGGATATTTGAATGAACCTTATAACGCTCCTGTAAGACTACAAATTCCTTACCCAAAATTAAACAAAGTGCTTTAAAAGTCAAATGACCGCTATCCACTATTACATTCTTAAGACGATGCTTTGTGATGTTCCCTCTAAAAGCAAGCTGGATCTTAGAGCTATAGAGGGAAATATGAGTATCCATGGTGCAAAATTTTGGTAAGATATAAAATTTGGCCATTAAACTAACATGATTAAATAATGTGTCTTGGCTTGCAGGTATCTTAAAATGATTATCTAGTAAGGAAATATGGGGAGGATTGCGGTAACAAGCTTTGAGAGAATGCTATGAGAAAAAATAATGAAATGAACAGAAAGCTGGCATGAAGGAATTCACTTCAGACATCATGGAGTAGAGTGTGAACGTCAACTTGGGATGAGAAGACACCACATGTATAGTCATCATTAATACACAACACCCATCAAATCAGAAGCCAAGTACAAAGGAATGGAAATCTATAAGCATATGGTGTATTGTAATAATGTACACATGTTTTATTTTTTTATGGGCATAACCCCCTTGGTGGTAACCCATATATAATAAAAAAAATCAATTGACAATGTTTAAAGAATAACAATGAATAATATGTTATGCCATATTCATTCTCATGGTGATAAAAAAATTATTTTTTGCATCCACTTATAAAACATTATTTTCTCATTTGAATTTCCTAAACATGTTAACTATTCATAGGAAAACTCCCTACAACTAACTTATAAAAGAATCACTAAAGAATTTACTATCACTACTAACATTTGAAATGTTTATTTATTTAATATTATGATGTACTAACCTATAGATGTAATATTATAGTTCCAACATTACCCCCTAATCACATCAATCCAAACAAAGGAAAAGACATTGCATGGATTATAGACAACTCATCTAGAAATCTAATAAAGTGTCTCCACCAAATCTCCTCACTCACCCATGACACCTCAAATCTAACATATTACTATATTTCATTACTATCCAAAAATACTTATAAGTTGAGACATACTCAACCATTCACAAGTACAAAAATTCTCTTGTGAATTGAGACATACTCAACTATCCACAAGAATACTAGTCTACATGTGAATTGAGACATATATAATTATAAATTTATAATTCTAAGGATAGAGACATATTAAACTATTCAAAAATATAGCATGCTTCTTATGGATCAAGATATACTTAGCTATCTATAAGAACAAAAACCTACCATTGACCCATTGCTCCAAGAAGGGAAAATAATTAATTAATGCCTCATGTAATATACCATATTTGATCAATAAGCTAGCTTGAAATAACAAATATTCCCCTAATCTCCTATGTCCTATATATTCCTCTTTTACCTTGATCCATTCTATTCACTTGATATCACATTAGAATCTGTGAGAACATAAGAACAAGAAAATGTTATGATTTTTAAAGAGAGAAGGGTGTCAATTTAAATTGATAATTGTCTCATTTATAGAGTGATATAAATGTGTTCTCATTACATAATGAACCACAAATTTTGAGGGAAAGGGGGGTTCTATAGCACTTCTAGGGTTTTCACCTAAAAGGAGAGAGTTCTTTCACACTCAAAATCTGAGAGTTCATTCAAGATTAAATGTTAAATGTGTGATTTGGAATGTGTCTAAATTTTGTAAACTAATGAAATGAACTAACTATTGAATGCAAACTAATGAAATGAAAAAGTATTGAAAGCACTATGTAAAATGACCTAGAATGTGTGCAAACTGTAATAAAAATTACTGAAGCAGAAGGGGTGCACCTGGAAACTAAAGGTTGATGAAGAGGAGCTTTGGAATCTTCCAGAATCTACTATTGAAGGCCACTGGGACACTTATGCCAAGTTGGGCGACTTAGTTCTACTTCGGGGAAACATTGTTAGAACAAGTTTCGAGGAAATGGGTGTCCAAAACTGCAGAGATCACTTTTCAAGCCTAGAAATGGGACTAATTCACAAATGATGGCGACTTAGTCCACCTATAGCTTTCGAGAATCTTGAGACTGGAATCTATAACTATCAAATTGTACTTCTATTTCTAACAGAGACCCGAATTCGAATCTTCAGATTTTGACTTGCAAGTTGTCTTCAAGCTCCTTTTAGGGTTTGTTCACTTTAGATGATCATGTTGATGGAAATTTGATGCCTTTTAGCACCTTACTCTTTGAAAAATATTCATACACAACCTGCAAAGCACACATGCAAAGAGGGGAAAAGAGGTTAGGGTTAGAGAATAGGGGTTTGCCTTAGTCAAACCCCATTTTGGTAATCAAACCCTAGATAATAAAATGAGATGTAAAGGGAATGATGATTGAACAACAGGCAAGTACAACAACTCACCAAACCCTTGATGGAGAAGGACATGAAGATATGCAAGCAATCAGCTCCAATGGATTGATGCTTGAAGTGCTTAGAGTGCTTGAATGCTTGAATTGTTGAGGAAGATAGATTGCTTGATCATGAGAGAATGAGGAGAATGAAAATGAGGGAAAAAACCTTTGTTTATACATGTTGTGCCCTAATTTCTTTAAAATACCTCATCACAAGCCGACCTTAGGGTTTAGAAGACAATATCCCACTAGAATATTGACACAAATTTGATTTTTAAGCCTGTTTGGACTAAGTCGCCCAAGGTGGTGACTTGGTCCCACCAAGGAAAATTTGTTATTTTTGGGGAATTAAAGTGTGATTAATTTTTTTAATGGGATTGTCTTTCGAAACACACTTGAGTGGGGACTATAAATGCATTAGGCGGTCATTTTAACATAAGAAAGGGTCAATTTGTTGATGACAAGCCTAGGAAAGTGTGAGAGTTACAACACCTTATAACACTTTGAAATAAGGCTTGGTAAGTGATAAAAACTAGTTGTTTAGGTGAATTATGATAGAAAAGTCTTAGAAAAGTTGGAAAATGTGTTACAACACTTCACAACACCTTTGTAAGACATCATTAGGTTTTTGTTGATTTAAGCACATTCAAGGCCTAATGTGAATGTGTTGGCCACATTACAACATTAAATCTAGGAAAAATTAGGCCAAAATCCATTGGAAAGGCCCAAATGAGTGAAAAATGTCAAGGATACATTTTTTTGCGACACACATAGATTTGTTCAATTTAAAAGTCCCTATGTATAGATTTATTTTTTGTTTGGTTTTCTTTAATTTTCATTTATTAGTTTTCAGTATAGTTGGTGTGATTTTTGCTTTGTTTTCTTCCATTGAGGTCTTCCTATTTTATTTTGGGATATGTCTACAGGAATGTTAATAAAATATTATTAGGGAAATATCTAAATATTTCTTCAGGAAACACCAATCACACCCCTATGAATTAATGGAACAAATATTTAGTTAGTGTTTGCTAACTTGAATACTCATTCATGGAAAATAAATCTATGGTTAATCTAGCTTGAAGTATGTTGAGGTCTTTGTAGTGTTGGAAAATGTCATCATTCACATTTTCACACTTAATCTAGGAATAATTAATGATAAATTGGACTTGATATCACCTTGATCTAGTGTTGTCATGTGTTTTACATATCCACATTAGATTTTGGGCCCTTTTAAAGATAAATAAACCTAACTTTTCCTTAATTTACTATTGGAAAGTGTATTTATTCACACCTTTGACATTAAATTTAGGAGGCTTGTAAATTAAATGGACCTAATCTAGTGATGTAATGTGTTGGACACTTTCACATTGGATTTGGGGCCCTTTTTAGTTGAATAGACCCAATTTTGCCTTAATTTACTATTGTAAAGTTTATTTATTTACAATTTTACATTGGATTTTGGGCCCTCTTGCATTTATTACCTTAATATCATCATTAATAGGCCCTTAAGACTATATATTGCGCATCCCAAGGCATATTTCAATCAAAATCCTCACAATATAAATAAATAAACTTCATTTCTTCACTCTTGGACACTTTCTCTCTCCAAAAATCCCCTATGGGACCCATATGCCACCTTGGGTGTATGAGTACCACCTAGGTGGGACCCATGCACCACAATTGGTGTATGAGTCCCATTTGGCCTATTTTAAAGGTTTTAAGCAAGAAATTTGGGTTTTAAGTTCAAATATTAAGATTGTT
The DNA here is from genome assembly GCA_007115665.2 of Sequoiadendron giganteum. NCBI lineage: Eukaryota > Viridiplantae > Streptophyta > Pinopsida > Cupressales > Cupressaceae > Sequoiadendron > Sequoiadendron giganteum. Next base: position 118,652,470 of record CM021109.1, read on the forward strand.
GGCTTGTGGGATCTAATTTATGGGATATTAGATGGATTGGCTATATAAATGAGGTCTCAAATCATTATTTCATTAATCATTCATAATATCAAGTCAAGAACTCAAGAGTTAGGCATTCTGAGACTTCACAAGATCATCAAGAGAGCATTCAAGGTCATTTCTAAGGCATTCAAGGGCAAAAGTCTTCATCAATTGTTGAAAAAATTTAAGATCCATCATCATGTCAAGACTATCAAGCATCAGGTATGTTATAAATCTAGTGATGTGATGTTGCATTCAAGATCCAAGGTCAAGCATTATTCTACACTTATCTCAAGATCTAGATCTACATCCTTCATGGCCATTTTATTCTAAATTGCAGATTTACAAGACATCATTTACAAGACATCATTCAAGGTATCATTGCTCATGTTCCATGTTTCATATCCTTATTTCATTATCTCATCATTTGGCTTAATTATGTAAAAGGGGTTTGACTAAGGAAAACCCCTAGTCACTAACAATCAACAAGTTTTTCTCCTCCTTACATGTGTGGTTGTAGATCTACGTGTCTTGGAGCTTGAAGGATCATTGAAGATTAGGTTACAAGCTTGGAGAAAGTTCTTGGAATTTTTCCCTCATTTGCAAGGTTGCTATCTTCACAGAAAGTCAACTACAACTCAGAAATCAGGGTTTTAGATCTTGAAATCAATTGGGAAGGATAGAGAAGACACTGAAGACCAGATTCATAAATTGAAGTTCCAAAAAACCCTAACAAGACTCATATGCCAGTCTTGGCATATGAGTCCTAGTTTAGGTCATTTTTCAATTTTTTGTACTTTCAAATAACCTTTTTCCAAAAACCAGTTCCTATATAGACTCCCAGATTTGTGACTGATACAGCCAGACTAGTGTATGAGTCTTAGTAGGCTAAAATTTTAGGTTATTCTACATTTTAGGCCTCCATTCAATCTCTCTCAGGTTTCCAGGTGCTCCTTTGTAGTTTTCCAGTTCGTTGTTCTGATTTATAGTTCATTTAGTGAAGTTTTATACATCATTGAGTTCAATCATTAGATCTTGTATTTCATACATTGTTCCAAGACGTAGCTTGGTGGTGAACCCCTCATTTAACCTCAATTACTCTCTAAACATACCCTAAGACAACCCTATTGCAAGATCTCTTTCTCTTTTGCATACTTAAGGTTGAGATCTCTAGGGTTAGTCCTTGAATGAGAGTGAGAAAGATTGTTGGTTTCTATCCCCCAAGCATAGAATTCCACCAACAAAATTCCACCTTACATTTTGGTGAACCTACATTTAGAACACATCATTTCTGATTTGGAGTGTATTATCATCGTAGATCTAGATTGCATTGACTTTGCATTATAATTTACATTAGTTAATTGGAATTCTAGGGTTTCAAAATTTTGCATTAGTGAAAGTGCATATAGGTTGCATTTTTGCATCTCAAATCATTGAAAATAATCTAAAAACTACATTTTCATTTAGTGTACAGATCATACAAGCCAAAAAGCACAAATTTCACTTAAAAGTTTCTGAAAATTATGAAAAAACCCCACTGGGATTCATATGCCCCTCGGAATGACTTAGTCCCTATGCAGATCTGAAACTACATTTTACATTTAAAACCTTGTTTCTGCACTTTTGTTAGCTTTCATCGGTTATTTATTTGAGTTGCCCGAGTTTTTGTTACATGCATTTCACTAAATCTAGCTTAAAGTGGTTCATTTCATGCATTGCTTAATTCCAAATTTGTATATACAACATTTCATTTTCAAATCATTGCATAGTGTAATCAGTAAATTACTTGTTTGAAATATGAAAATTGCATTTCATTATAGATCTTTACATTACATTTCACGTCTCTTTCCATTTTTACATAGATTTCTTTTCACAAAATGTTAGTATCCATATTTTCCTTGTTTTTAAAGAAAAATTTAGTCAATAAGCATGTTAGTCATTCATTCAATATATTCCCTAGTTATGAGAGTCTCTTAATGCAAGAGAGTGAATGTTGATGTTTTCCTTAACCTTACACACCCTCCTATATCTCCTATTTTTGGGGATGATGTGATAGAAGAGATTACAAGCATAGATAATCATGATGATCATAATTGTTCTTCTCCCAATGCCTCTCCTTTTAGTGATGAAGGTATCTTGGTGAAAGAAGATGGAATCATTGAGAATCATGAAAGTCTTTCTTGTCCTTCTCCTCCTCCCCCTTGGGAAGATATTATAACACAAGAGGATGAGATCATACACACATTTCTAAAAAACACCTTACCTAATTTACATTCTCCCTTTGCTTGCGGCAATGATTTAGTTGAAGAGGATGAGATTGTAAATGATGAGGGTGTGTTGTTTTTAAATGATCAAATCTTTAAGGTCTATAACAACCCTCTTTATGATCCTTCCCCTACCTATCCTATTTTGGAAGGCATTATGGGACAAAGGAATGAAATTATGGAAGATCATGATAGTAACATTTATTCTTCTCCTAGTTGTGGAGAAGATAATTTGATGTTAGAAAATACAAGTAATGAGAATCTTATGTGTCTCTCTTCCCCTAGGAAAAAAAATACTAAAAAAGAGAATGCCATCACTGATAAACAAGATGATTCAACCATTGATCATTCCCCTACTTGTGATGAAGTCATTTTGGAAGAACCAATTCTTGAATGTCAATAACATTTGGTTTTTAGTTCTCCTAACAACTCTCCTTCTAGGGAGGATATCATGGTCCAAGAAAATTACAACAATAGTGATGTGACTTCCTTGGATTATGGTGAAAAGATTATACCAAATTTTCATTTATTAGAAATACATCAAACCAAGACTGTTGAGGTTATGAATGCACAATTTTCCATTAGATACCCCTTGACTAGTGGACCTCCTACATACCCTATGGGACATCCTTTGAACCCTCTAATTCTGTACCCACCTTCGCATAAAAAAAAAAAACTCAAAAAAACTTGAACTTATCCTTTACCCACCTAAGAATAATTTTTTGCAGCAACTGATTTCTAATACCATTGCTCATACATATAACAATAGAAACAATTTGAAACCAAGACAAAGACCTTCAACATCCCTCTCATTACCTAATCCTATCCTACCTAGCCCTATTTTACTAGGTCCTACTAGTGGAAATGAGTACAACCTTGTCAAACAACATGATTCAAAGTGCTTTACAAGTTCCTATCCCCTCTAGTGCAAAACCGAATGGCATAGCAGCCATGATTCAAGGAATAAATGCTGACATTTTTTTCCACCAAAGTGAGCTCCCCCAGGTTTGGAAGTGCAAAAAAACATGAGGCTTTCATGGTGATAGTTCAACACAAGTGGAAAGGAATAAAGCGAACCCTTATTGACAATGGCTCCACCCTTAATGTGTGTAGTGTGACCCTTTTGGATTGTTTTGGAATGGATAAATAAAACATTCAACCTGACTCTATTAAAGGATTTGATAATGTAGGAAAACAACCGCTTGGTGTGATCACTTTACCTATTACAGTTGAAAAGGCTACATTAGAAACACCGATCCATGTTATGCCTCATGACCTTTCATACAATCTTCTTTTAGGAAGGCCATGGATTCATGCAATGAATGGAGTGCCTTCTACCCTTCATCATATAATGAAGTATGATACACAATTGAAGTTGACCCTGACCCAAACAATTGTTTGAACATTGAGAAAGACAAGGAAAATCATTTGAAAACATTAATACTAACTACATAAGTGGAATTTGTATAAGAAAAATAAAAATATAGATGTCCTAAGCCCTTCACAATGATTTCACTAGATGATTTGGGCTCCTTAGACTTCAAATCAAAATTCATGGGAGAATACAAGATGATAAATAAAGAGTCTAAAAAGGGAAAAGAAAAAGTGGTAATGTAACCACAAAATTCAAACAACCCTTCAAAAGTATCCACCTCAACCACTTTGGAAGAAAAATAAAATTACACATCAAACTTTGATGAACTTAATTACGAGAAACCACCGAATCCAAAAGAGATGAAGAATCTTTATGGAAAATGTTATGAAATGATGAAATAATTTTGTTATAGTGGAAAAGGATGTGGTGCTAGAGAAAAAAGTATCCACATCCATATAGAGCCTCACAAACAAGAAAATACTAACTTGGCCTTGGTTATTGTCCCTTGAAATACACAAACAAGCCTTCACTCAATATCAACACTATTACAAAAGATTCCTCTAAGCCAACTTTAACATTAGTGCATCCTGAATTGATAGAAACTAGTGGTCTTGATTGTTATCATTTGAAAGAAACAAAGAAATATTCGCTTAATGTCAATTTCATCATGCAAAACATTAATGATTCAAATTCAATAGATTTTACACCCTCTTGTAAAGAAGAGAAGAAAATCTTGCAATTTAAAGAGTCTTGTGTAAGTATGGCATCTTGTACTAAGAAAGAGATATCTTAGTCACAAAATAAAGGAACAATTTCTACTTTTGATCAAGAGGGTATCTTGTCGAGACTCCTTCAAGATCATTCAATATCCCTTCCTCCAAGAACACAAAAGAAATTTTACTACAAGAGTTCATTTTGTAAATATTTTAGAGTTCATGGTCATTCTACTAACGAATGTAAGGCTTTGACTAATCGAATTCAACATCTTAGGATCATGATGCTCTTCCTTGTGTTGAAGAACCTAGTTCCTCTAATTGATACTTATTTTCATCCTATTTGGCTCATCCTTGTCCTGCACTAAGTGGGGGAAAGGGGTTAGGTAGCTTTGTCCTCATATGCCATTGTTGTTTCTTTTGGCTAGTTGATCACCTTTTATGTATATATAAGATCAAGCTTAGGATGTGGATGACATGCCTTAAGTTGAATCACATGTGACATACTCATTCATGATGTAGTTCGATTCATAAACATATGACTTGGCATAGGGATTTTTGAATAAGCTCTCATTTCTTCTTCTACTTTAAATCAATTGCTCATAACAATGGTGTTAGCAACCACTTTAAAGTGGGGGCATACATCAACACTCATGTGTTTCATTGTGCCATTTTATTTCTTCCTATGATGCGTCCTTTTCTTAGTGGTGTCATTTTGTTTGATTTCCTCTGAGAGTATGATATTTCTTTGATTTATCCCCTCTTTGAGACATTAGGCATGATGTTCCCTAAAAAGATACCTTGCATGAAATAAGTGAAATCCCTTTGAACACACCTTACACTATTTGTTATATGGCCACCTTGCATAACAAACTTTGCATTCCGGTAGAGCCATCTTGTTTGTTCATGAATTCCAAGAATACGAAACCTTGCTTGCCTCATGAAGGTCGAAGTTCATTTTTTTCATGAGCTCCAAGCATACAAAGTTTTTCTTGTCTCATAAATCTTGAAGATCATTTTTGCTTGGCACCTTATCAAAATTATCAAGAGGTATAACTTAGGTATGGTTAGACAGGAAGCCGATCTAAGGAATGAATTTCCCTTCACCAGTTACGTGTGTGTGTGAGCGTATATCAGTTGTATGTGTCTCACCTTCTTGGATTACTCACCCAACAAACAACTAAGAGTTTCATTGCCTCAGAGCGAGCGTGTATTTTTGGAAAAGCAACTAAGATCTGATCCACATCATGTTGGACAAATATTCAAGGCTTGATCCACCCCTTCTTATTTTCACTTGTTTTTTCTTTTCTCTATTTTTATTGGCATTGCACGTTTCTGTATCTTGTTTTGCTGCATATCATACACCTTGTGTGTGTCCCTTTGTACTTATTTTGGTTTAACGTAGGATCTTGGACCCTAGGAGCTTGGTTAACCCCTTGATCTTTGTTATCCTCGACCATATGCATTGGTAAGATTAGACCCTTCTTGAATGTCTACTTTAGTGTGAGTTTGAAGCAAGTTCATCCTCTCACTAAAGTGGGGGCTAAATGTAGTGTCGAAAATTTTTGTCGTTCACATTTTCACAGTTAATCTAGAAATAATTAATGATAGATTGGACATATCACCTTGATCTAGTGTTGTGATGTGTTTTACACATCCACATTAGGTTTTGGGCCCTTTTAAAGATATTAATAGACTTAAATTTTCCTTAATTTAGTGTTGTAAAGTATATTTATTCACACCTTCACATTAAATTTAGGAGGATTGTAAATTAAATGGACCTAATCTAGTTTTATAATGTGTTGAACACTTTCACATTGGTCTTGGGGCCCTTTTTAGCTGATAGACCCAATTTTTCCTTAATTTAGTGTTGTAAAATGTATTTATTTATACTTTCACATTAGATTTTGGGCCCTCTTGCATTTATGACCTTAATATCATAATTAATAGGCCCCTAAGACCCTATGTTGTGCATCCCAGGGTATATTTCAATCAAAATCTTGACAATATCAATAAATATACTTCATTTCTTTACTTCCTGACACTTTCTCTCTCCAAATATCCCCTGTGAGACCCATACGCCACCTTGGATGTATGCGTCCCACCTAGGTGGGACCCATACACCACAAATGGCATATGAGTCCCATTTGGCGTATTTTTAAGGTTTTAAGCGAGAAATTTGGGTTTTAAGTTCAAATATTATTAATATCGACCTATGGATCTAATTTATGAGATATTAGATGGATTGGCTATATAAATGAGGTCTCAAATAATTATTTCATTAAGAATTCATGATATCAAGTAAAGCACTCAAGAGTTAGGCATCCCAAGACTTCACAAGATCATCAAGAGAGAATTCAAGATCATTTCTAAGGCATTCAAGGGTAGAATTCTTCATCAATTATTGCAAAAATTCAAGATCCATCATCATGTCAAGACTATCAACCATCAACCATGTTATTGAGCTAGTGTTGTGATGTTACATTCAAGATCCAAGGTCAAGCATTGTTCTACACTTATCTCAAGATCTAGATCTACATCCTTCATGGCCATTTCATGATAAATTGTAGATTTACAAGACACTGTTCAAGGTATCATTGTTCATGTTTCATATCCTTGTTTCATTATCTCATCATTTGGTTTAATTACCTAAAAGGGGTTTGACCAAGGCAAACCCATATTCACTAAAAATCAACAATTTTTTTTCCTCCTTACATGTGGGGTTGTAGATCTAGGTGTCTTGGAGCTTGAAGGATCATTGAATATTAGGTTACAAGCTTGGAGAAGGTTCTTGGAATTGTCCCTTCATTTGCAAGGTTCCTCTCTTCACAAAAAGTCACCTATAGCCCCAAAATTAGGGTTTCAGATCCTAAAATCAATTGGGAAGGACATAGCATACATTGAAGACCAGATTTAGACATTGAAGTTCTAGAAAACCATAACTAGACTCATATGCCAGTCTTGGCGTATGAGTCCTAGTTTAGGTCATTTTTTAGATTTTTGCAGTTTCAAATACCCTTTTTCCGAAAACCAGTTCCTGCATAGAAACCCAGATCTAGTGCTAATATGCCCAGACTAGTGTATGAGTCATAGTAGGCCAAAATTTTAGGTTATTCAACATTTCAAGCCTCCATTCAAGCTCTCTTAGGTTTCCAAGTGCTCCTTTGTACTTTTCCAAAAAAAAATTCTAATTTATAGTTTATTTAGTGAAGTTTTATGCATCATTGAGTTCAATCATTAGATCTTGCATTTCATACATTTTTCCAAGCCCTAGCTTGATGGTGAACCCCTCATTTAACCTCAATTAGTCTCTAAACACACCCTAAGACAACCTTATTGCAAGATCTATTTCTCTTTTGCATACTTAAGGTTGCAATCTCTAGGGTTTGTCCTTGAATGAGAGTGAGGAACATTATCGATTTCTATCTCCCAAGCATAGAATTCCACCAACAAAATTCCACTTTACAGTCATATATTTTTTACTTAAAATTTTATGAATTTTATGGGTTATGTAAGTGATAGTGTATTAAGTGAAAAATATAACATATTCACTCAACACCACTACCATTATCAGATCTAATAGAAAACTTCAGGGTAAAAATGCAAACCTGTGTCACACTTTCATCCAACTAAATAGTTCTTATTGAACTATTTTGGTTGAAACTTATTTGGCCAAAGGGGTTTTGACCAAAACGAAGTGGCAACAACATGGCACTAATGTGGCATAGGGTTATTAGTCGAAAAGTTTTTGGTTGAAACTTGTTTGATTGAATCACGTTTGATCAAAATTGGTAAATATAAAAATTAAAAAAATGGACCCGACCATTTCTATCAGAGTATTGTTGGATGTAGTTGAAAGCCTATTGAGCTTAGGCGATTTGAGCGAAATATAGTTGCACCATTCATCTCACTCACTTGTAGGTAGGTTCTCTATTGCTGGGATATTTTTCTACTCATTCTTGGGTATCATTTAAGCTTTTGATGACCCTTCTTACTATGGGAATTCTTTATTTTTTTGAAGGCCTTCTTACTATAGTTGGTGTGATTTTTTCATTTTTGATGGGATCCATTCCAAAACACCATTTTTACCAATAAAAAAAGAAGAAAATAACTAAAATTTTTAGCCATGTGGACTACCATCATGCACACACTATTCAATATCAAATAATATAAATTATCACCACATTTCATATGTAATATAAAAAATCAAAGAAAAATATCTTATCTACAAGTAATTTATTCCACATGGTGTAGTTTTCTTATGAAAATTAGTCAAAAACCATAAGACTCACTAGAATATCCACTTTAGAAACATGTTGCATACTAAAATGGGTCTAAATTATTATTTAAAATACCTCCCTAAAAGCCACACAATGGTCATAGAATTTCCCCAAGAATAATTTACACATAACCACCTATAAAATACTCAACCATATGAATTTTATTGCATATGCACCTAAAGAAACCAATCATTTTGAATGTATATAGGAGCTTAGGTCCACCAAACCATGGAAATAAGACTCTAAATTTTGACTTGAAAGCACCCCTTTAATTGGAAAATATTTAAATTTATTATTTGTAATGGACACCAAACTAAAATCAACATAGTAACCATATACATTTTCATCGTGCAACCTAGATAGGTGAAAATGAAAATCACAAGGTGGACATGAAATCCATTGACATCACCAAAACTGAAATAGTTGATCAACTAAATTCTAAAATGCAACTAAAGTCTACAAAAGAACAATTCATGTTAATGCTAGAAGTGAGATATTTACTATGAAACTATTTATAATAAACAATGGTCTAGACATGAGACATCACATGAACCCCAATGGTAAAGCTATACATGAAGAATCACAACTTCTGATATGTGTTGGAGGCAAAACAATGAAATTTGAGTGAAATTGCATTTAGAATTTGATGGTACAATTCCAAGCATAATATGTTTAACCTCAAGTTTCATGAAATTTATTGTTCTTGTAAACTTAAAATGTGATGCATAGATCTAAATGAGTGAAATATAGGTTTATAAATTTACAAGTACATAAAAATGAACATGCATACATGATAGTTTTATGATGATATAATAATTCAGCTCATGAGCATACATGGCACATAATTCATATAGCTTAACCTTTAACTTCTTTCTCCATGGTGAAAATGCCTTGGCATCCTCTCAAAATCTTCCACTTGTCACCTTTTTCTAACCTAGGTCACTTGCAAGATGTCCTTTCCTATAAATCCATTTTCAAATCCTTCATTTTTACTTCTTACCCACCTTAGTACAACCACACCAATAATTTAGATTTGCAATTACAACTAAGCTAGTCCACCATCCTCACCATTAGAGAGTTTCTCAAGTGTAGTGTTGAAAAATGTCGTCGATAACATTTTCACACTTGTTTGGGCCTTCCTTACAAAATTGAGCTTAATGTTTCCTTGATTTAGTGTTGTAATGTGTTTAACATACTCACATTAGGTCTTGGGCCCTTGTGAATTAAATAAATTAAATCCTACCTTATTTTAGGTGTTGTAAACTGTTGTAACACACTTTCACAGTTTTCTAAGGTTGTCATTAATAATTGGGCTTCTTTATGCTTTAATTGGCCTTATTTTGCATCCACAAGCCTCATTTAATGCATCTTTTCAAGGGTGATTCCGATATAAATCAAAATGCAATCATATTCAAGTGTTTTCAAGTTATGTGGCCCAGATCTAGTGGTCTAGTACTCATACGCCACCTTGGGTGTATGGGTCCCACCTAGGGTTTTGGGTCCCAATCCTTGTTTCACACCTTTCTAAGAATTTTTTAAGTTGGTCCCATAAATTATGCCTAATGGGACTCATTCACCACCTTGGGCATGTATGTGTCCCATGTGGCCCAAAATTTAAATTAATTCAAATTCTTATCGAGATTTTATCCTCCTAGATCTAGTGTCAGCTTGTAGTGTTGTAATTTTGGGAATTCTTGCATAATTAAGTTTAAATACAAGGTTCTTTCACTCATTTTGACCCAAGAATTTTGTGATAGCATTCATAATATAAAATTGGAGTTCACAAGAGCATTCAAGGGACAATTATTAAGAATTTTAAAGCATTATTCAAGAATCAAGCATCATGTCAAAGTCTTCATGCATCATGTTTGTTTTGAGCCAACACTTGTGATGTAGGGTTTCATGATTCAAGCTAGCATTTCATTCAAGATCTATCCTATTCAAGAAAGATTCAAGATCTACATCTATTAGAGCCATCTCGTACATGTTTGCAACACTTTATAGTTAGATTTTGGTGAGTTGTAACATCTTATTTTTTTCATTCATCATTATCCATTCCCATTTTATTTCATTATAAGGTTTGATGACCAAAACCGGGTTTGACCAAGGGAAACCCCTTTCCACTAACAAAACAAACTTTTTTCCTCTCCTTAGTGTGTGATTTGTAGGTTTAGGTTGAAGACACATTGAAGAGCAAGTTTGGATAAATTGGTTAAAGTGTTCAAAGTTGCCAAAGTTGTCACCTTGCATTGGAGATACTTGAAAGACTTCTACAGGCTTCAAATCAAGGTTTTGGATCCAGAAATCAATTGGGAAGAACATAGTAGACCTTGAAGACCAGATTTAGGCTTTGAAGTTTCAAAAAAACCTAATTGGATTGATATGCCAATTCTAGTGTACGAGTCCCAATTTACGTCATTTTTGAGGTTTTTGTAGTTTTAGACACCCATTTGCCAGATTCCAGTTTCTACACATAAACCCAAATCTAGAAATATATTGCCTAGTCTAGCGTATGAGTCTCAACATGACTTAAAATAAGTGTTTCCAGCATTTCAGAGCTTTATTTAGTCATCTTCAGATTTCTAGGTGCACACATTTTCTCTTGCAACTTTATGTTTTGATTTACATGCATTTTTAGGTCATTTAGTAAAAGATTGCATTACATTATGTTTCATCATTATGTAGTGTATAAAAATGCATACCTTTGCATTTTCACACTTAATTTGGACCAATTTTGGCATCCCTTGCATTAATTTCCCTTTAGGTCACTTATTATGGGCCCCTAAGACTGCTTTTTGTGCATCCCGAGGCATATTTCAACATTAAACCTAATCAAAATCCATAAAAAACCATCAATATTGGTGACCCACCTTTCAAATTGGAAAATTAAGCCTTGTGGGACCAAGATGTCACCTAGGGCGTCTTAGTCCCGAGGGCTTTGTTTTAGGGAATTAAGAGTGGGAAATGAAAATATTTGAATTTATTTGACCTTTTGTCGACCTTTGGGATCTAATAATCGGGTTATTAGATGGGAATGCCTATAAAAGTAAGGTTCACATCTCATTTTCACCTAAGAAAATAAGAAGCAAGAAATTTGAAGCAAACAAGTGATAAGAAAAGAAAAATTGAAGGGAGCTTCAAGTCTTGGGATAGCCTTCTAGTGTTTTTGTAGGTTTTTCAAGTCTATTTTCAAGTCAAGATCTAACATTTCCAAATATTAGTAATGGATGCCTATTGAGGATCATGAGAGATTCTAGGTTGGAGATGCAACTAGCCATTTTTCCAAGCCTAAATACTTGTTTCTTGATTATTATTGCTCCATTTTCTGCCTAAGGAAGGTATATTTCATGTTTGTGACTTGTTAGGGTGGTTAGAAATCTCTTTTATAGGTCATTTACATTTGCATCTTATGGATTTTATTCTAATGCATTTGAATAGGGTTTCTTCATGTTTTAGCTTACATAATATTAGATGCACTTAAGATTAAGGCACACACACATTTCCATTTTCAGCTCTATGCTTTTTCATCAACGTTTAATTACCAAAAAAAGTGGTTTGACCAAGGCAAACCCCCATCAACAATCAAGCCAAATTCGTTTGTTTTGTAGGTCTTTTTATAAGTTCGGATCTAGAGACTTGGTGAAGAAGGAAGTGTAGATCTTAAGCTTTAGGACCACACTTAGAAATTCCAGAAATTCAGAACAGGACTAATGTGCCACCTAGGGCATCATAGTCCTCCCAAGGGTATTTTTTAGAGATTCTTTGAGATCTGAAGATTCTGCATCTGCCCCGAAAAATAGTTGTGGGACTAAGACAACATTAAGGGTGTCTTTGTCCTCCCTAGCATACTTTGACAACTTCTTTACATTTCTGAAATCCTTGGTACATAGATCTCCAGACTTCCTAGGTACACACACCCTATCTTGTTGTTGCATAATTTCATCATTTGCATCCCTCATTTAGCTTGTATAACTAGGTTTTGTAGGTTGAATGCTTATTTGTCTTTTCCAAGTATTTTCTTGATGGTGAACCCTTGAAAGATGAAAGAACCCCCTTCCTAGGTCCTCCTAATTGAGAATTGAATCACCTTGTGAGGTTGATAGTCAATCCAATTAGGGTTCTTAGGAAATTATTGAATTACCTAAGGAAAATAGGTGAACTCACCCTCACCTCATTTTTCAATGGTTCATTTTGGTGAACCTGACATGAATCGAACACGCACAAGATCTTATTTGGCCATTCTCAGTATGGGGTTTAGATATTATTGGAAAATATCTCCACCCTCATCCGCAGGACATATGTTTATAATCATGACAATAGATTATTTCACAAAATGGGTAGTTATTCCCTTGCATTTGACAACAACCGATGTAATATGTCCTTTCATATTGGAACACATTATTTCTCACTTTGGACTTCCTTCTGCATAAGTTTTGGACAATGGGACACCATTTAAGAATAATGATGTGAATAAGTTCTTGGAAACATTTAATATACAACACCGATTCCTAACACCTTACTACCCGCAATCTAATGGACAAGCCGAATCAACCAACAAAAATATTGAACAAATTTTGAGAAAAATGGTGAACAAACATAATAAATACTGGTGCATACACAATTAACATATGCATTATGGGCTTATCGCACTAGAATTAGAACTTCAATAGGAAACACACCTTACAATCCTTTTTATGGTGTTGAGATGATTATGCCTCTGGAGTTAGAGATTCCTTCAGTAAGAATCACTCTTCAAGGGCTAATCAATGAAAAAACTTATAGGGAACAATGATTACACCAACTTGAAATGATTGATGAATAGTGCATCAATGCCCTCAAACATCTTCAAGCTTATCATAAGAAAATGCAACGAAGTTATAATGATCATGTCATCCCTCATCCATTCAACAAGGGTAATTTGGTGCTATATGAGAATCAAGGAAATGTCAATGCTAACTCGACAGAGAAAGGAAAGTTTAACCCTAATTGGTTAGGACCTTATGTAGTTCAAGAGAGCTATGGGTTCAGAGCATACTTGATATCTGAAATGTATGATACACCCCTTCAGAAACCTATTAATGTTGTGCATTTGCGTCGGCATTATGCCTAGCCTTTCTGAATAGTGTGAGTTTTAGAGTGTAGTGTTGTTAGAGAAAATGGATGGTATGCCATTGTCTCTCACACTTGCTTTGTTCCTAACACATAGCTCCTTGTGTCTTGAATTATGGAGTAGCGAATCCAATGTGGTTTTGGATTCTTACTTTGGGTATCATGTTATTCAGATCGTCTGGTGTATGTTATGTTAAGTTAAATCCTTCTTTGCATTTAATATCCTATAATTAAATCATAAGTGCATTTATTTTGGCATAACATACTACATCATAAACTCAAAGAAAATAAAGCAAAGGAATGTTAATCATGGAGATATTTATTGAATAGTCTAATAGAGATTATTTAATAGATCACATTGCCATCTAACAAATAAATATAAAATATACGCATGCTCATATATATATCTCAAAATTTTTAATACATCTCATCAACAGTTTAATGCCACTATGGCCTATGGTTGCTAGATCCCTTAGGTTGTGGTGTCCATGCCCGTCAAGAGACAGTGGTGTGTGACCTAGATCTACTCATGTTGGTCATTTTTTGCATAGTCTATAGTGACCCACATAGCTCACCCTCATGTATCAGTGCCTCCACTTGCTCTTGCTCTATGCGATCTCTATCAGCCTGGATCCTGACAACCTCTCTCTGAAGCTGCTTGACCTTTGATTGTAAGATGCCCTCTCTGTTAGACCTTTGAGTTTATGAAGTCTCCTCTAACTCCATTACTAGTGCTAATACCTAACCCTCAGCATGCTTAGGGCATTTGGATACACCAACATATGCTCCCCTGAGCCTCACATAAGGCTTGAATAGATCCATGTGCTCCACTACAAATGGTGGGGGCATGCACTTTGTGGCCGTAGCCTCATCTGTAGGAAGGGGTGGCACTATCACTATAGCCGTAGATCAAAATAGGTCCTCAGACTCTATCATGGGCCCTACAAGATAGAAATCATAAGAATAATCAATATCCATCATCATAATATACATATAAATGAGCATGATAAACATAAAAACATAAAACATAACAATAAATATCATCATCTGGGTACGTAGAATGATCCGTAGGGATCTTGAATTCCCTACTACTCTCCTTGTGCTCTCGGACACTAGCACATGTAGATTGTGACCTCATAACCTGTGTGGGAACTATATCTCTCCACTCAGGTGTAGGAGGACTAGCCTCACCCCTATCACTGTCCTCGCTCATGGGTTCGATTTGCTCATCCTTTGTCTCCTCATCATCCTCCTCACCCTCGAAATCATTGTCCTCCTCTAACTCCTTGTCATCCTCATCTGGGAATAGGTCTGATGGATCTACCCTCCAACCTGAATCCCTGTCCTCCTCCATTGAAGCTGGTAAAGGCCTTGCAAAACCCATAGGATAGTGCATAGGAAAGATAAATCCTAGTTGAATCACCTACCACCACTTATCGTACTCCTATGTTGTGTCGACGTAATCTGCATCAGAGATTGGGGCATGTTTGTATCCTCCTCCTCTGTGTCACTCAGGATGACATCATCTATTGTCAGTCATTTAAGATCTCTTGGTCTATGAGCACTCCATACTGACCATCTGTATGAATCTCATAGCCGTAGTCACCTCTTTATTGGTCCAAATTGCCTCATGATGCAATTGTAGTAGAAAGGTCTCACTACGTGATTCTGCCATCCTAGTAATAGCCTATCTCTCTACATCTACCTCAATTATCCTGTTGTGCTTGGCCAGAGTAGCTCCATAACATAGGGCCTCCATATAATGTCCTCCTTGCTCAATCTATCAAATCTAACCCTCCAAAACAACACATCACCACACTACCATGCCTGTCTTAGGGGATAGCTAAAAACTAGTGGATATCCCATCGATGTGGCAATAAAAAATCCTATAGGATGGGTACATGTGATATGCTCTAGGATCCATGTTTTTAGTAGGGTATAGTACAACATGCTATGCAACTCTCCATAGGTAAATTGACCCAAATCATAATATAAGTGTGCTAGTATGCTCTGGTCCCAGGCGAAGACCACACGGTAGTGCTCCATGTCTCTAATCATGTGCACTAGCCCCCTCCAGATGTGCTCCATAGCCATCAAGGACTAGTACCAGTGCTACTATAGATGCGTCTCACTAGTGGCAAGTGTGCATGCAGCAACCAAGAAAGCTCAATGTGTGGTCTCATGATCCTACAGAAGATCGGTTTGCCTAGGAAATACTCGGCATCAACCCACATCTCCTCAAAGCTCCTACCTTGTGCTAGGAAATGCTCTCTCCTTAGATAGGCACTCATAATATGTGGTGCACATCCTCCAACATGACTATCATCTCCCCTATCAGAAGATGGAAGGTGTAGGTGTATGTGTCCCACCTCTTTTCTAGTGCCATCGACATTGTGTCATGATACCACATGGTTGGCAAGAGGTATGCCTAGTAAAGACCCATCTCCTGGAGGATCTACATGTCGTCCTCAGGTAGCTGATCAACGAGCTCTCAAAGTCGGCTGAATGACCAGCTGCCTAGGTGTTGGTGTGATCAAGGTGTAGTCTGCCACAAGAAAAGGAAGAAAAATGTCACTTAAAACATATTAAAATCTTAAATTGGTTCTTTAATGGTCAAAAAGTGTGCTAAAGTTGCTCTAGGATATCTTAATTAAGGATTCTAGATACTTTATTCCTTAACTAGGACACTTTGTAAGAAAGTGGGAAACTTTGCAACAATCTAAAAGAATGAAAGAAAAACCCTCCCAAGCCTATAAATTCATTTAAAAATTTCATAAAAACATTAAAAATCAATTAAATCGAAGTATAGAGAAGGTCGAATCCACTCACAATGTGTTGAAGCTCACCCTGTGCGACCGCCTCCTGCAGAATCTCGATCCGAGGTCAGGTGGATGGATGCCTAGTCGACATGGTAGCTCACTCTACTCCAAGCTCACTCTGTAAAAAGGTAAGCAATGAAATGAATATTGATTATCTTCCTTTTTTATCTCTTTATGCATGCATATTTACATAACTTTTTGCTAAAAAGAAAACAAGTGTTCTTTATTCCAATTAACATTAATTGAGCTAGCGAACTCCATTTTCGATGCCCTTTGTTGCATTGGAATCATTGTTCTGCTCTCATTCTCATCAAATTTCTATCATTAGTTGGCATGGTACTTGGAAATTACCTATGATGGACTTATTTTGTTTGATGTGGTTAGTTGCTACCTTGATTCCACCTTCGTAAAGCAAGAGGAATCAAGGGGGGCATACATCTACCCTCAGATATAATTTTCTAGGAAAGTTAGATAAGAGGATTATATTTGAGCTACTAACAACTATGTGATGCAGAATGTGGTTCCTGACATTGTGGTTTTGCAGGTGACTATAGTGGAGGCTTCATTCTCCCTAATAAATCCATATGAGTATCCTTTTATAAAGTTACTTATTAAATTACTTTAGCCTGTATATGCACATAGTGTCATATGGGCACTAAAGTGGGGGCTACATTTAGTGTATAAAAATACATAACTTTTCATTTTCACACTTAATTTGGACCTATTTTGGCACCCCTTGCATTAATTTCCCTTTAGGTCACTTATTATGGGTTCCTAAGACCCATTTTTGTGCATTTCGAGGCATGTTTCAACATTAAACCTGATCAAAATCCATAAAAACCAATCAATCTTGGTGACCCACCTTTCAAATTGGAAAATTAAGCCTTGTGGGACCAAGATGCCACCTAGGGTCTCTTAGTCTCGAGGGCTTTGTTTTCGGGAATTAAGAGTGGGAAATGAAAATATTTGAATTTATTTGACCTTTTGTCGGCCTTTGGGATCTAACAGTTGGCTTATTAGATGGGAATGCCTATAAAAGTAAGGTTCACACCTCATTTTCACCTAAACCAAATAAGAAGTAAGAAAGTTGAAGCAAACAAGTGATAAGAAAAGAAAAATTGAAGGAGAGCTTCAAGTCTTGGGACAACCTTCTAGTGTTTTTGCAAGTCTTTCAAGTCTATTTTCAAGTCAAGATCTAGGATTTCCAAGGATTAGTAATGGATTCCTATTGAGGATCATGAGAGATTCTAGGTTGGAGATGCAACTAGCCATTTTTTTAAGCCTAAAGACTTGTTTCTTGATTTATTCCATCTATTATTTCTCTATGTTTTTCCTAAGGTATATTTCATGTTTGTGACTTGTTAGGGTGGCTAGAAATCTCCTTTATAGGTCATTTACATTTGCATCTTAGGGATCTTATTCTAATGCATTTGAATAGTGTTTCTTCATGTTTTAGCTTGCATAATCTTAGACGCACTTAAGATTAGGGCACACACACATTTCCATTTTCAGATCTATGCTTTTTCATCAAGTTTTAATTACAAAACAAAGGGGTTTCACCAAGGCAAACCCCCATCGATAATCAATCCAAATTCCTTTATTTTGTAGGTCTTTTTATAGGTTCAGATCTAGAGACTTGGTGAAGAAGGAAGTGTAGATGTTAAGCTTAAGGACCACACTCAGAAATTCCAAAAATTTAGAACGAGACTAATATGCCACCTAGGGTGTCTTAGTCCTACCAGGGGTATTTTTCAGAGATTCTTTGAGATTCTATTCTGAGATTTGAAGATTTTGCATCTTCCCCCAAAAAAAGTAGTGGGACTAAGACAACAGTAAGGGTATCTTTGTCCTCCCTACCATATTTTGACAACTTTGCAATTTTGGAATCCTTGTTACATCTCCAGACTTCCCAGGTACACACACCTTATCTTTTTGTTGCACAATTTCATCATTTTCATCCCTCATTTAGCTTGCATAACTAGGTTTTTTAGGTTGAATTCTTATTTGTCTTTTCCAAGAATTTGCTTGGTGGTGAAGCCCTAAACATTGAAAGAACCCCACTGGGTCCTCCTAATTGAGAATTGACTCACCTTGTGAGGTTGATAGTCAATCCAATTAGGGTTCTTAAGACATTATTGAATGACCTAATGAAAATAGGTGAACTCACCCTCTCCTCATTTTTCAACAGTTCACTTTCCAAGCCCTAGCTTGATGGTGAATATAATTAGCCCCTAGGAAAGCCCTATTGTTAGATCTCTTTCTCCCTTCTTCATTGTATTGAGATATCTAGCATTATCCTTGAATGAGAGTGTTTGAGTTTTTGTTGTTCTATCTCCCAAGCATAGAATTCAAACAAAATTCTTCATTTCATCAAGTTAAAGGAAGAGACAAGAAAGTTTCCATTAGGTTTCTGAGGACTATTTTCAACCATTTAATTTTCTTTGTTCCTTGGATAGATTTAATCTCATGAGTGGATGTTTTAGTAACATTATTTTATTTTAGATTGGACTTAATTAATTATATTTCTTGTTTTTTGTGAATGAGATGTGAAAAGTTAGAATATATTATATGTTTTAGTAATTTTTTTTTAATGAAAAAAGTAAGGGTTTTGACAGGGATCCACAGCATTCAATAAAGTATCAAAAAATATAATAGCAAACAAAGAGCTAGAACATATATATAAGATCATGCCTTAAAACCAACACATGACTAAAAATAATTATGCAATGGTTAGTAAAAATTCTTTAAGTGAGGTCAACCAAAAATTACCCCAATCGAAAACAAAGTGGCCCAAAACCATTCGACAACTAATGTACATTGAGGCTTTGTTTCACCTCCTAGTATTCTTATAGGGCTTGCACTTTTAGAAGTAATAATCCTCTCCAATCTCCTCATTTTTTCCACCTTACTTTGTCTTTTATCCTCTAGAGGTCTCTTACTTATACCATCTTGTGAATTTATGAATTCTCTTTTCTCTGGTAACAAAAAAGTCCCTAGTTCTAATTATATCTAGATTTATATTTTCAACCCTACTTCCTACTAGAGTTACCCTTCACCTCCTAAAAATCCTATTCAATTCATCTTGTCCTAGTCTCTAAGTTAGGCTTACAATTTCCTTAACATAATCAAGTTGCAAGTCCTTAGTTATTTATTCATCTGTTTGTTCTCATGAATCACCCCTTTCATGATGCCCAAAAGAGAGTTTAGAACTTTCTCCAAGCTTCCCACCCTTACATGAATTTCACTATCCAAATCCCTTGAAGTAGGAAAGTTAGGAGAGGAAACAAGAGAATAATTGGTGTATGGGACTAAATATCAACTTGAATTTAATAATATCCTTCTCTACTACAACTCTTGATGGGATTCCTTTACCAGATTTGGTGTCATACTCTATGTTGGGTTTCTCACTTTTAAAAGGAATAGATTTCTTAGGAGTGCTAAAATCCTCGGTTTTCTTTGTCTTGGGGTTGGGTTCTAAGACTTGAAAATTAGTTCTAAGGAAGTTTTTACATTGTAAATTTTTAGTTTTATCCCAAAGTGTAATATATTATATTGAAAATCCAAATGTTCAATATTTTCAATGTATAAATTCAACATATTTCTAAATGTCTCCACATGTATTGTCTATATTTCTAAAGATCTCATTGACTTTCTTAATTAAATTTCTTGATTCACGTCTTATTTTTTACTAGTTTATCAATTGGAAGGCATCAAAACCCTTGTGAATATTTTACAAGGCATCTTATCAAAACAACATAATAAATTTGTGTATCTATTTGTTTATGTATAATTTTTATTTCATGTAAATAATTCTATTATAAATTAAATATATTATTGAATAATTTCACATGTATGAATCTTGAGTTTTTGTACATATGGTGATTGAATGCATGAGTTTAAATTGTGCAAGATTAAATTATTTAGTTTTTAAAGTTCAACTTGTATATTAAAAATATTTTAGAACTTTGAAAAATTAAATGTAATTTTTTGTTTTGTTTTAAAATTATATGAAAATATCTATTTATACATATGGCTAATCAGACTTCTCATCTAGATGATTAGGCTTCTCATCATTCTAATCATTTTAATGAGAAGGCTCTATTGAACATATGGAATACTGAGAGGGGGGGTGAATCAGTATTCCATAAAACCATAGTAACATCCATTTAAAAATTATCACAATTCTAACTCAATCAGCAAGAGAGAACATAGAAACAAGTTAATGCAACCATACACATGAACACCGGGATTTTTACGGGGAAAACCCAAAATGGGAAAACAAATGGTGACTTAACTCACAATATATTATATCTAGATACAAAATATTACGAGGCTCACTACCAAGACTCACTGTCCTTAAAAAGGCTCACTGCCTTAGTACAAAATATGGCTAACTACCAAGATACAATGATAGTGGCTCACAGCTAAAAGAATGAACTGATAGGATACACCTTCAATGTGTAGGGTTCGGTTCCACTAAAGATTAGAATAAGAAGTATTACCCACATAGAAGTCGCTCAAAAAAATATACTAATCACAATTGATAAAGCATTTAGGCTCTGATCTTCTCCTATATTTGCATTCGCTTCTCCTTCTCGCTCTCATACACACATCTCTCTTCTATATTTAATCTTGTAAATATACAAGTATATCTTATCCATCAATTAGGTTGGCCTAATTAGATGAACATAAAATAATCAGAACCTTCTTCATCAGCACCATATAAGATTTAAACATTTTATCAATGTAGTGCATTATACCAAGTTGGCTATTATCCATAAAACATAACCATTCTTCATCATATATTGCATTCACCGAGTCGGCCAAGACTAGAACACAATTATCCAAACCAAGAATAATCCTCAAAGCAAACACCTTCTGGATCTAAGAACACATTAATCTCTCATATTACTACCAACAAAGAGACTATCAACAAAACAGGAGCATAAGAATGTTCACCTTAGTAGAATGCACAGTATGCCACACACAGAACAATAGTAGGATATAAATTTAAAATCTATCAAAGATAAATTTTTTCTCACAACAAAAGATGTCTCAAGATCCAAGATATAGCTATCTAAATGAGTCAAGAAGACATGGTTAAGAGATTAGAATCATATTAGATCTTTTGGTGAATTTTGGACTCAAATACCAACACATTGATCCATCACAAAAGAGAATTACTGGCAAAAAACTTTCGATATACCAAGCAGACTTCCCATATGGTTATCACCATGTTGAAATCAATGAAAACATAGGAACATCCAACTAAACTATCCATACTTCATGCTCATGTTGCAAAGGTTCCAACAACCTCCCCCTTTGGCATTGATGACAACATGCATGAAAAAAAACATTTTCTAGTATATCGCAACTGAATACTCTGACTACTCCCCCTATCAAAACTATTCTTCACAAAAATGTTTTTCCTCTATCTCTCTATCTCTTTATCTATTTATCTCTCCTCCTTTGACATCAATGACAAAGGAAGGGGTCTGGTATATATGTAAATATGTATCAAAATGTAACCAAAAAGATATGAACACAACCTTGAATTATCCATGATGCTTTACCTTCTTCCCTTGAACCTTTTGCATTGACAAGATTCCTGTAAAATAGTTCAAGTTTAGGTAAGGACTCTACACCATCTGTTAAAGTATTGGGACTAAGACCAATTTCTAATAATTCACCAATATAGCCAAGAGCATTAGAAATAGAAGTATGTATGAGTTTAATCATGTCTTTGAGTGCTACAAAATTCTTGATAACATCTGTCCTTAGATCCTATAGAGAGAAGAATTTGTCCTGTAGCTGCACTATGTAGGACCACCTCTAATTATCTTTATCTTATACTAACCTATATGTATCTGCCTAAGTTCTCAACTGGGACTCACTCATGCTTATCTCATTTCTCATATCTAGTGTACTACCAAACCAATCTAGGCAAAAAGAAAGTAGTTCTTGTACCTCTTTTTCACAATCATGTACACTCTCCAATTCCTTTATTACTCAATCATGTGCATTCACACATTTCCTTTGATATCTTCCAAATTTACTTCATCAAACCTAATTCTAGTAGACATTCAAAGAATTAATCATGCTATAGAAATTCTCTAGAACAAAAATAGATGAATCAAAATTAGCATCAGGATTAACCTTCTACAATTCTTCCAAAGCTCTCTGAATATTTAATGTTCAAGCTCACTTTCTTTTGAACCTTCTTTCTTAACAACACTATTCCTTTTCTTCCTTGTTTGGGTCATGCTACTAGAGGTACCTTCTACATTGAGATCCTTAGGGCTTTCCAAAAGAATTTTAGCATATTTATCAACTTCAGCCTCTAACACTTCATAATCCAATTCAGATATCCAAACTAACCTTGATTCAACTACTTCCATGTGACATAAATCTATAGACACAAGAAAATCTATGCTTTTGGAGTACCTTTACACAACACTTACTAGAATCCTAAATATTTTGTTCATCATCAGCTAAAATGTTCCAAAGAATGCAGCAAGGGCAGTCTCTTGCGCATCTAAACTACCAATATTTATCATTAAGTTCTTGATTTGATAGGCAATAGGCTCTGAATTTGAGCATTCTATCATTCCTATTACTAGATCAACAATGGAACTTAAATCAATCTCTTTTCCTTTAGAACTCGCACCTGTAACCTCAATTATTTCTTTCTCATCCATAGCCTTCAGCTTGGGAACTAGACCAGAGGAACACAAACTAGCCACATCTCTAATAGCTTGTCTAGAAATCAAATGCACCTCATCTATCTACAAAGATTCATGATGAATTCTACTCAACACTATCCGAATATACTTCTTCTCAAATTCAAACAAGGGAACTTTCCTCCAAACATCCAACTTTTTCTCAACTAATACTCTATAGGTATCGTGGCTCTCTTTCAATTCACTTTCCCAAATCATGTTCAACTAGATTTATGACTTCTCTTCAATCTTACTGTAAATAAATGCATAAATATCCTCTATAGGAAACACTCTCAGAGGGATGCAAGAGAATGCACCAACAAACTCTTCCGACACATTCGTCTAATATCTCCTCAACCTAACTTTATTCACACAATTCACAACCTTTGAATTATCCATAGTGTGAAACAAATTTTTCTTTAGTCTCTTTTGATTTTTGGCTTTATAATTTTTTGGCTTCGGGATGATCTGCACATAAAAAAAAAATTGGTTCCGAAAGATGTGAAATGTGCCATGTGGTGGATACACGGGTTTTTCCTATTGCTTTGCTTTTGGGAGAAAGTCAGGCCATGTGTTAGCTTGGCAATGATTTTCTCAAGGATGATTTTCACAAATGTGAGAATCCCTGCCTGCTTGACACATCATCTCTTTGCTACGAGTAGGTTGTGATTTTAAGGAGCCTTCTCTTTGGAGTTTGTTAGAGCATGCTATTTTCTTTGGTTTTCCACATGAAACTTTGAGTCGGCATCGTCGAGCCATGTTGCTGGTCAAGAAGACTTTTTCCAAGTTATTTTCTAGGATCTGAGTGTTTATGGAGGGCAATCTTAGCTAAATATCTAAGGGATATTAATGTAGCAATTGATAATTGATGAGGAAAGATTGTTGTGACCTAATTAAAGATCTATGATGGGATTGTGAGCTATCAGGTGCAGACATCTGGCAGTAATTAATTTTGGGTGGTGGTAACATTTCTCTTACTTTTCAACTATAAATTGGAGGCAACATTAAGAGGAAAAGGTTCTTGAAGTTTTCCCTTTTGGAAATAAATTCTTTAGTTTTCCTTAGTTATAGGAGTATTTTCAAAAAAGTTAGTAGAACACTGCTTCTCTCTAGCATGTTATATTGTTTTAACTCAAACTATTATCGGATTGGCATCCAACCTCAATTTTAAAGTTCATTTGATATCCAAGTATGAACTATTTGGGATAAATATTTGAAACTGTGCATGATATGGCCTTTGTCAATATTTCCTTCTCTATATTTTTGTTCAAAATAGAACACTGTGTCTAGGTTAATTCAAATAGTTTGATTAGTTGATTTTCATGTTTTAAGCTTACATGATAAAGTAATAGCCTGTAGAAATTAGATTATGTCTTTGAACTTCTCTATTTTCTTTAAGGGTTACTGTTTTTTCATGTTATGTTGTTTTAAGAGGAAGGGTTTATATAGCTTTCTAAATGTTTTTTGTTAACTCTTGGAACTTTTATGCTTGATTGGACCTTAATGAGCACTTCCCCTGGGGAGATTTGAAAGACTACATTGTGCTTGTATCTATCCTTTGTTGCTCATTCTCTTCCCAACAATGAAGGGTTGTGGCATTCTTTATCTAATATATAATTCATAGAAAAGAATTTGGGTTTTTAAATGTTGTAAAAGCGTTGCGACATCACCATTTTTCATGTTTTATGTTTACATTTCCTTCTACCTGTTGTGCCCCTTTTTGCACACACGCCCCATTCGAAACGGGGACCCTCTTTTTTCCCTTCAATAAAGGTGGCACGTTTCCCAATGTTATATTTTAAAAATCTCGCCTTGACCGAAAACTTCGCATCAAAAGTTTTTTTACATCTTCTGAAATTTTTGGGTTTCCTTGTCTGGATTTCCGTTTCGGGTTTCCTTGTTCGGATTTCCCCTTTCGGGTTTCCTTTGTCGGGTTTCCCCTTTCGGGTTTCCTTTCAGGTTTCACCGTTCTTCACGGCGTCCAGGCAACGTCTTCCCGGAAACGGCTTTCCAGACATCCGATTCCAGACGTCCCACCGCCTTCCTTTTTCTGGAGTTCACCAACCCACCTACAACCGTACAGAGCATTTATTGCTGTACTAATGGCGTTTTCTGCTATAAAAACATTTTTTTCGGCTATCATTATCAAATTTTTGACTAACAGAAGCGCATTCCAGAGCTCCCAATGATTTAGCTTCCTTTCTGACATTTTTCAAGCTATTTCTTCTGACGACGTCTGCGTATCTGACCAGCCTATTCTTCGAGTTTTTGAGGTAGGTTTTCCATCCTGCGCCCTAAGTTCTTTTCGCATTTTTTTGAGATTTTTTTTAAGGATAAATAAAAACCGAAGTCCAAACTTAGTAGATATCCTCACTGCGCACAAAACCCATTTCTTTGAATTCAAAAATCCGCCTTCTATCGACCTTCAGATCGATCCGGAACTTTCCTGTGTCACGGTCGTTCTTTGGAACGGTGCCAACATCTTCTGGGCCCGGGTCTTCCCACGGCCGCCCTTTCTTCTCCTACTAATTTTCCTTCTCCAGAATTCCTTTGTCGGGATTCCTCGTCCGGATTTCCTGCTCCGGAACTCCGTTTCCTTTTCGTCGTTTTTAACAGCCCCGACCGAGCGGCTTTCCGGATGCCTTTCCCCGGAACTTTTATCAAAATTTCATAAGTTCGTTCACAAATTCCATCTTTTCCTTCGAAATTCTCTTTTCAGGATTCCTTGTTCGGGATCCCGTTTCCGAGAATCCATTTCCTCTTTGTCATTTTAATGGCCTCCATCACCCGGCATTCCGAGCAATGTTTCCCCGTGGCCTTCCCCTGTCAGAGTTCCGTTCTCGGATTTCTGTCACTGGAATTCCGTCGTCTTTCCGCCGTTCTTCACGGCGTCGCCCGAATGTCTTCTCGACCCTCGGATCTCGGAACCTATGTTCCCGTCTGTCGTTTGACCCCATCCTCCTTTGGATTTCCTTCTTCGGGATCCCGTTCCCGGAATTCCCCTTTCCGACTTCTCTTTTTGAGAATCTGTCCGTTTTTCGCCTTTTGCACGGTATCCAGCTGGCAGCTTCCCGGATCCCGTTTCTCGGCCATGGAATTTTCTTCCAAACTCAAACTTCCATTTTCTTCCACATTTCTCCCGAATTCCATTTCAGGTTTCCTTGTTCGGATTTCCCTCTTCGGATTTCCTTCTCCGGAAGTCCGCCTCCGGATTTCCCTTCTCAGATTTCCTCCTACGTCCCGCCGTTCCTCACGGCCGAACGATGACCGCTTCCCGATAACAGAATTCTGAGACCCAGATTCCATTTCCCGGATTTCCGTTTCTTCTACACCGTTTTCAGACGGCCTGCCTGCCACTGATACCCGAACCTTCAAATGGGGGGTCAAATGACCTCCAAATTCGAAATGGACTTCGACCCACTTGCTAAAATTCCGTTGTCTTCTATTTCCAACCTTCAAACTTGAAATCCAACCCTGGGAGGTGCATATGGGAATTCCATTCTCGTTTTGCCTCTCCAAACGACATTCTGCCAGGGGATTTCCGGCCTGAGAACCCCGGATTGATTGTACAAACTTCTAGGGTTATAAAGTATCTAGCTTCAAGTGCTTATTAAACATCTACTATCATTTTCAGACTAATCTTGATGTGCAGGGATTCGTCAATAGTTCTTATGACAGGTTCTTCACTATTGACTCTTGCCCTTTGTGCAGAATTCATGGAATCTAGCCCAGAAACTTCCAGTGCTGTCAGGAAAGGAAAAGGAACCGCAAAGCCACCAAGGGGCAAAGAAGATCGGGATCTAATGAAGTACAAATTCCAGGGAGTCCCCATCCAATCCCGGATTACCTCCCTTTGGAGGGATGTTTCAGATACCAACATTGGACAGGTCGATGTTGATGAGTTCATTCAGAGGGTTAGGATGAACCCCAAAACGGAAAATGCAAGAGCTATTAAAAGCAGTGGACTCGCCAAGGCAGTAGGTTTCCCACCAGCCTTAGTGGCCCCAGAGCTGGTAATGGCGTGTGTCAAGGCGTATCAGTCCGACACTAGAACTATCGTGGACCACGAGGGAAATCTCCTCGCAGATATGTCTCCGTCAGGCATTACCAAAACCTTCCACATTCCCACCTTCGAGAGCATGGAGGTCCCTACCAAGGAAGACTATATCAGTATATGGGAACATGACCCGTTGGACTGCAAAAGACTCATTAATCAGTGTTGGCTAAAGGATAAACGAGGCAGCGCTGGGAAAATTCCCCATGAGCTTTTCCGTAGTGATTTCCACGAGGACTACCATGATCTAGTGACTCTGCTCAGTAGAGTCATGGGCCTGCCTAGTGCAATGTTCTTCCAGGAATGGATGTTCTACTTCATAGAACAGATTCTTCGAGGGAAAGGAACTATCTTCTACTGGGGAGAGATAATCAGCGACTGCTTCCATGAGTAGTTTACCACAGTAAAGAAGACTAATCAATTCTTCATGACATCTTACTTGGTGTACTCTCTTACCAATCAGAGGCACTACCAGGGATTGACATAGATGCCCAGTGATCCATCAGGGCCAGAGCTAAAGCCCTACGATAGGTACCCCCAGCTGCAATTCAAGAACTTCAAAAGCAGCTACTGCAGGGTGAATGATGCATTCATTGCCCACATAATCAGGTCGATAGGTGAGGATTTCCATAGGAGGATGTCCCACAGTGCCAGAGCCCTCCTTAGGCAGTATGCCTTTTGGTACATCCAGTTCCCCAGATTCACCTACATCTGTGCAGAGGGCTTTTCGGATAAGCCAAATAAGTTGCCTCGATATCCAAACGACCGAATTATCCTCTTGGAGTTGACTCGGCAACTGCGATCCATCCATAGCCTCTTAGGCGAGAAACATCTAGCAGGCCCTGTCTATCCAATGAATCTGGGTCAGGGAATGTATAAGGTTCATACCTCCCAGTGTCCAGGATACTCCGAAAAGGAGTTGGCTGAGTAAAACTTCGAGCAATACACAGCAAGGCCACAGATGGATCCTTATGGCCATGTCCGCAAGGCGTTAGGATGTGGGTATGCCCACCTCCACAACATCGAGGACTTCTGGGCTAATTGCAAGGACGATCTTGAAGTACAGATGCGTTATTATATGCGTATGACCATAGTCCATGTGCGAAGGGTACACTTATGCCCGATTCCTGATCAGGTAGAGGAGGATGAGGAGACAATTCTAGACCCAATCTACGATACAGTGTCTAACCTGCCGCTGCCTACAATCAACTGGGATACCCCAGAACTCAGTGATGTCAGTGTACTCACTAGGTCCGTCGAGGCCAAGACAAGAGGATGGATAAACAGTAAGGTTGCCCAACTAAAACAACAAGGGGTCGCACTAATGTACACCGACCTTGCTAGCGAACACGTTAGTGAACCAAGCGGTTCCGAAGGTGGAGAAGCCACTGCTACAGCTGGGGAGACATCGCAAGCCCCACCCTCTCCATAGTCCAAGAAAAGGAAGGGCGTTGGCCAACAACTCCCAAAGCCAAAGACTTATGTCCGCAAGTCATCTGAGTTGGAACCTTCGAAGAAGAAAAGGAAAACAGCAGGAGGCATGGCGATGATTATGATGTCCAAAGATTCACCCCTTGGGATTGCCAGCAAAAGATCCCTCTCATTTGGATCTCCACCTATCGTCATCACACCTGCCACTCCACTTACCTCAATTCCAGCTTCAGTATCCTCCCCACCTACGGTGGATATCTCTGTTCACCTCCCTCCTACTTCTCAAGGGATGCAAGTTATTCATACGGACTCACCATCTATTGCCACCTCACCCTTGACCTCTCCTTCCATGTCTCCTTCCTTTCCTTCTGTTCCCACTGCCACAACGCCAACCTCAAGCCTTCCAGAGTCCTTGGCAAAATACATGCAGAATGTTCCATCAGAGATTTTAGGGATGCTAGCCAATCCAATGGTCCAGGCTGCATAGCTCAAGCTATGACCTCCACCCTAGTAGCATCCCCCTCTACCGGGTCACCAAGAATGAAAGCAACAATGCAAATATCGGACGAGCGGGAACAACAACAGCTAGAAGCTGAAAAGGCGCCACAGCCCACAGAGTTTCAGGGTCCTGAGAATCCCCCATTTGAGCATCAGTAGTTTGACACGGTAGCTTATGAGGCTTCAAGCAGTGACAGTGAGGACAGCAGAGACCGTAATGCTGAGCTAATCCGAGAATCAAATGAGCCCGGGCTCAATGAAGAATGGGGACGACAGTTCAAAGAAATCGAGGACAAGGAAGCCGAGGATTGACTCGCACAGGAGGAGGAGGCTATTGCTACAAAGGTAGAAAGAGATAGATCTCTAGTTGAGGAACATGGCCAGACTCCAGAGCACGATAAAGAAACCCTCTTCCCCAAGGATAAACAAATAGAAAGTCCAGAGAAATATCAGAATAGCTCAAGCGAGGAAGAGGATGCAAGAAAGGAGGATTCTCCAAAAGGACAGTCACACGCTGAGTCCCCGGCTAAACATGAGATGTCCAAGCAGGTTCTCACTGAAGAGAAGGAAGATATAGAAACCAGTAAAAGGGCCATCATCGTCTGAACTATTGGGTTAGAAAAGGAGGACAGTGGAACGATAGATGAGGGATCAGGAAAGGACTCCCAAACGCTCGATTGGTTGCAAAGACAACTAAAGCCAAAGACTCCTACTTCAAAGGATCCCAAGGCGAGGCTGGAAGCCATCATGGCCAGGGCACATATCAGCACCCGAAAGGAGAAGAAGCCAAAGGTCAGGTCAAAGATAACTATGGACGCCTCGGGATCAAGAGCAGTACAGTTAGCAACGCCGGTGGTTGGGGAACAAGGCACAACCTACAACGTCTCCACCATTGATCTGGGAGTGGCCACGAGGGATCAAAAGGTTGAACACCTCCAAGAGTCGGTCGCCACGGTCGTACACCTCATCCGGCAAGACAAAAGCTCAAAAGATGAGTTAAAAGAGTAGGTTGCGGATCTAACAACTTACATCCAGCAGTGGTCGTCTCTGGATGAGCAACCTACAACCTCGTCAGCCCCGCCTCAGCTGCTTTCCCATGAACAAATTAAGAAACTTGAGAGGAGACGAAACCTGGATAAAACCACAGAAAACTGGTTTCGTCAATTTCTGGATATAGGGAACACAGGTATCAACATAGCTGTTCGATCAGCAAATCGGTTTCTAGAGGTCCACAAAACTCTTGAGGACACAAGAAAAATCTGTGAAAAGTTCCCAGGAAAGTACGACGCAGCCTACCCGAAAATTGAGGCTATCCTCGCATTGCCAAGAGATGTATGGGAGAAGGATCTCGCCCTCAAGGATGATGACCACTGGCTGGTGGATACCTGGAAGAGGGACTACAACCATAGAAAAAGGAGGCTGGAGTAGGTCTTGGAGCGAATTGCTCCAGATATTAAATGGGCGAAGGAATCCAGGGAGGAGTGCACCCAATACCTTAAATTGATGATAGGGTATGAGGTTCCTGCCGTCGAGATCGATCCTGAGAACCTCAAACCCCACTTTTTGAAGACCATGGAGGATGGGATGTCTGCTGAGGTCACCACTGAATTCATGAGTTTTTCTGCTCGAGCATTCGCACAATCAGAGGTCTGCAAGGAAAATAGCACCAAATATGAAGCAGATTGGGAGAAGCTCAATAGCAACTCTCAAGAATGGAGTTATCAGATCTTAAAGTCTGATATCATGGAGGTAGAAAAGCTCCAAACCTTGATCCTGAGCTTCATGGAGTATGCAGCACTAAGGAAGCAGGAAGGCAATCCGGTCATCGAAGAACAGTTGCTTAAAGAGTAGCTACAACCAAGAGTAAACAGCTAAAAGATAAATCCGCTACAGTGTTGTCACTAGATGACGAGATTGGGAAGAGACAAAATGAGCTCTTAATTGTAATATTTGGGGGGTAGGTGAGACCCTGATGTAAGATGAATCTTGGCCACATAATAGAATCAAATCTTGGCCATATATTTTTTTATTTGAATCTATAAATAAAGCTCTCCTCCTCTCATTTTAGAGAGTTGAGTTGTTGTAAAGACTTGTTGTAGAAATTATAAATAGCAAATACAGTCAATTTTGGTGTATTTTCTGAGTTTCTCAATAAGTTTCATGATTCTTCTCCCTTTTAGTTATAGATTGTTTTAAGTTACTCTGTTGTTCTAGCATCTTCGCTTTGAGTTAGATAGATTTGATATGATATTTCTGATCTTGGAAATAATTGTTGTGTGTATGCTTTCCTTGTCCATACTTTTGGTCATCTGCTGAGGGTAGATGACTGTGTAAAGTTAATCTGGACTCCTATTCCATTGCTGCTCATTGAATTTCATCTTCATCCATGCTTCCATAGTGAATGAACAATGAATATTTGCAGTCCCTAGAAGATAGCACATATTTCATGATATTGTGAGAATTCTGGTTAAATGAAATCTAGTTTAAGGAAACTGTCCACGGCAAGAATCTCCATGATCACTGTTCATCGGTAGTTGCAGGTTTAGGAAACATCTTTCTTCTTTGCGCCTTTCCCCTTTTTCCTTTCTTTCAGAAACTGTTCGTATCAAGGTTCGTTGTGCATCGTAAAAGCCAAACTAGACGAAATACTAGAGTCCAAGACTACTGCTTGAACCTATAGCAAAGCATGTAATTCCATATCTATAGGACTCTGTTGGTTGACGCAATTTCCCTACAGCTTTAATCCGTAAGTCCACCTTGTGATTCCAGCAAATCACATAAACAACTGAAATATTCCAAGCACTGTCAAGACTTGACATCTGAGAGACCTTGGGATAGTGTTCTGCAATTCGATTGTGGAAGATTGTCTTTCAAGAGAGGTAACGCACCTATGCATTACCTATGTTGTGAATTGCATAAAAACACCATCAACACTACCCTTTTCCCAAACTTAGATAAGAGTCAGCTTTCTATAAAAATCTCAAAGGTATTCAGTGAGGCACAAATTGGTCCCCCACTCGTTGTATTTCCCATAAGGCTATCAGAGAGGCACAAGCTTTGATGATCAATAGTTCTTTTTTTAGAATGCCTGATGGAACACAAGTTTTCCAAATGTCTGATTAGAAGTCCAAAATATTTCTTAAATCAGGCCAAGGAAAGAAACTTGAAGTTTCATGCCAAGAATCCAAACACAAGCATCCTCGAAGGTCCATTCCCATTACTCCTAGTTACCCTCTTCGGTACCTAGGATAAGAAGACTTATAGGTTATGTATCGCCTATAATGAGTAATAGAGTGAGAAGTAAGAGCCCAAAATGTAGAGCCTTATCTACTTCACCTGGAGGCCAAATTTTCCAAATAAAAATACCATTTTACCCAATTCATAGGAATCTATTCTCCATAGCTCATGTACCTACTCCTACTCCTAGAGATTTCATAACCTTGGATAATGATATTCCTCTATAGCCTCCTACTCCCCCAGATGTGTGGCCCTCCATACCCACTAACGCCCTCAAGGCTATTCCAAAATTCTCCATGGAGGACTTCAAAACTCCTTCCGAACACCTACAAGACATAGTAGAGGATGTAGAGTACATAACATAGTGGAGGAAAATATTGCTCTAAGACTGTTGGTAGCCTCCTTCAAAGGAAAGGCTCAAGGTTGGTATCGATCTTTGACCTCCGATTCTATCTGCTCATGGGATCAACTTAGAGAAAGGTTGTTCAAATGCTTTTTGGAGAAGGGAGATCGTTCTTCACTACTACATCAATTAATCACCATCAAAAGAGCCTCGTAGAAAGAAATGAGTGACTTCAACACAAGGTTTCACAAAACTAAGTAGAGGATCCATGTGACTTCCTGACCTCAAGTTGCAATGGCATTTATGTTCTACCTAAAGGCCTTCAATTTAAATATCGTGGTGATGATAACCTCTATGGGAGAAGATATCCTAGCCGACGCATATGAGTTGGTTGTGCGTGTGGAAAATAGTTTAATCAATGCGGGAAAGATTCCACCATGACCTTCACTACCTATATTTGTAGAAATATCTGGTGGTCCTCAAGAAGAAGCTACTCTAAGAACTTCCACTACACAAATTGATGACTTTAGCTCCATCACAATCCATGTATGTGTACCCCACCATGCAGCCAAGCATGTCAGGTTCTTCCTCTACTGCAACAAATATCAATGATATGAAGAGCCTCATGTAGTCTTTTGATAATGAGTTAGTTCTCATCAAGCAAAAACAAGCAACACCTTTGAAGCAAGCCACTCTGATCTATCAAGGAGGAAGTCCATCCTATCAGTAGAACACATACCAAGGACCCTCAAGCTAGGGAGGCCAACAAGCGGTGTCCGCAAACCAGATAGTTTTGGTCACCATCCTACTGTACATGGTCAAGGATAGCCAAATTAAAGAGTTAATCCCATGCCAGAACAACCTGGTGGAAGATGAGAACACATGGTGCTTCCCATGCAATGATACTCATATGCCCTGAAATTGCCCAAGGGGAAATATGCAACAAAAGATGGCGAAACAAAGAAACAAAGGCACACTTTCAAATGTGGAAGGATATGAGTCCTTTGAAATGGAAAATGCATGATTTAGAGTGAAAATGCAAGGGATGTCCTTGGAGCAAGAGATGGATATTGCACCTGACCAAGTGCTATTTTCATGGATGGAGGAAGAAGATGTGGTATTCAAAAATGAAGCTTCGATGACCAATGCTCCACAGGTGCAGTCAGAATACAACACGAGATCCAAGAGAAGGCTCACAGGAGAATACGTGCAACAAGCTCTACCTCATCCTCATCCATGCTAACCACCACTACAAGAAAAGAAAGCCCCATAGGTGACTAGATGACCCACTCACCAGTAGTGAATTCCACCACTGCTATCGATGGAGTTGGCTAAGATGTCAAGCCCATTCACGACAGATTATTTTCATTCGAAGCCAAGGGAAATACCACCATTCAAGCCCAAGGTCCAACCAGTTGGGATGCTCAATGTGGTGGAACAATTGAAGAAGGTCCCTACCAATGTATCCCTATGGGATTTCATATTCATTCTTGAACAAAAGACATTGCTTCGGGAAGCATTAAAGAATGAAGAAAAAATACCGCAGATAGATGCAATTCCATTGTGTGACCTAAGTAAAGATAAAGAACCCATGTCGGAACCTCAAGCTCTGAAAGTTGTGGCTTATACGAATGATGCAGGGAATGCAAAAGAGAAAGAGGTAAGCAAGTAGAAGCCCATGCCTTTCTTTTTAACACTGATTGTGGGAGATGAAATTTTACATAATAATATGATTGATTTGGGAGCTAGTACAACAGTCATGCAAAAGCAAGTGGCCGATGCCTTGAAGCTTAAGTATGAGCCCCTTGAAAAGGGAATCATGAAATTATATTGAAAGAAGGTTCTGACCATTGGTCAGATAAAATATTTGTCTTTAACCCTCTTCTCATGCCCAAGCTAGACAGTCTCACAAGAAGTAGTGGTGATAGACATTCCCTCGGCCTTCGGGATGTGTCTTTCAAGAGATTTCACTGCAAATCTTGGTGGATACTTGGTGCTTGATTGGTCTCATCTAATATTGAGAACTGAAAGGAAAAATCAATATGTGTGGAATCACTTTCCTAATGCTAAAACCACAGAGAAGAAGTGCAAAGACCAGTTTTAGAACTTTAAAACACTTAAGATGAACACATACAGGATAACAAGAGTAGCAGAAATAAATGATCACAAAGATAACACCAGATTTACGTGGGAAAACCCTTTCAGGAAAAAACCCACCACACCAAGAGAAAGACACTTTATATTACAATAAGAAAAAGTTACATACAATGTTACAACCCTCACTCTTTGATAGTTAGCTCATAGCAACACTTGAGTTTTTTATGCACTCACTGTTACAATGCTATTTTGGAATTCAATGAATACAAAACTCATGTTTTTTTTTCTTCGACTTCAAGTCAAGATTGACTATTACAAGTATCCATTCAACCACCAATTAGGGTGCATTAAATTTTAGTTCTTCACCGACACGCCAAATCGATCTTGGATCAGATCCACCTACAATCCTGCATCAAGCCACTCCTGCAATAAATTTATTGTAGAGAAATTACTAAATTCGGGCTCTGCCAACAGCCAGAACTGATCTCATATTAATTGCATAATATATCACTTTTCACCAATCTAGCTTCCGACAATAAATGTTGTTTTGCAACAATGCTACAAAAACAACCAATGAAAAGTCACTGCATATCGCACTGCTATTTGCTCTATCGCTTGGCTGACATCCCTTTGTTATCGCTAGCCATTCCTCCAAAATTCGGGGCTGCCAAAATCCGATATCGCCAAAACACCGACCTCCAACCCTATCAAGTCCCACAAGCCACATGTCCACCACTCAGGAGGTTCCGGGGCATCCAGGAGGGGATATCCAAGATTCACATGAGCTCGCGTAGAATGAGCTTCCGAGGCTGCCACGTGGAAGCCCCTGGAGCTCCTTCGGGGAATCTCTAGTGGCATCTACTAGATTCCCTAGGAAACTCCTGAGGCACAGACAAGTGTCCAGAGTTAGACAACCCTTCATATAAAGCAACTCGGGGCCCACCTTCTCTTTGCTGCGCTCACCTCATTGACAAGCCACCATGCATCATGCGCATAGGCAATTCCGCTTGGTGAAAATATTTTTGGCTATATCTGATTTAGGATGCCGAGAAATGTGGCCAGCATTGTCAGATGAAGCCAATAGTAGCTGTTGATTCAAGTCTTTGACACATCGATGGAACTTAGCACTGCCTCTTGTCGATGAACGACTGCTCTGCCGACGAAGGCAAGGAAAAAAAAATTTCATCAACTCCACACTCGTTGGCCAATCATTGTGACAACCCTCGGAGTCTCGCTGATCATACTAAGTCAGGGTGAACAAGGGGTCAAGCTGGCCAAATGATAACTCTGCGGTAAATGGATAAGGGCATAAATTTGTCAAGCCTATCTTTGAGGTCCAAGCTGGTAAGTTGAGGCACATTTTCCAACAAGCTCCCACTTGATGAAGACTTACTGGCTTCCTCCAAAATCTGAATTTATTGAAGGTCATGGGTCCCAAGGCCCATCAAACTTGTACACCATCTGAACTTGTTCATGCTCACTAGCTTTGTCAATGCATCAACAATATTCTTGAGAGTATCCACCTTTTCTAAGCAGACCTTTCCATCCTCCACCATATCTCTCACGGAGTGATACTGCACATCGATATGTTTCATCTTGGCATGGAAAGTTGGATTCTTCACCAAATAAATGGCACTCTAACTATCGTAGCAAATAGTGATCCGCCCTGCATCAAAACTAATATCAAAGCACAAACAGCTAAGCCAAACAACTTCTTTGCAAGCGTGAGTCGTTGCCATGTATTCTGCCTCCATAGTGGACAAAGCAACTACAACCTATCGCTTCCTCATCCAACTGATTGCACCACAATCTAACATGAAGGTATATCCACTAGTGGATCTTTAGTTGTCAATGTCCCCTACCCAATCAGAGTCCACATATCCACGAATGCTGAGAGCTTTCTGTGATGCAACCAAGTTTTCATGGTAACATATAACATACTCTAAGGTACCTCTCAGATATCTAAACACTCTCTTTACAACATCCCAATGCGTCCTTCCTGGATTTTCCATAAATCGGCTGAGTACTCCCATTGCTTGGGCGATGTCTGGCCTTGTACATACCATCGCATACATTAAATTGCCGACAACACTTGCATAGGGCACTCTGGTCATGTCCTCCATCTCAGTAGTAGATTTTGGACAATCTTCAACAAATAGCTTTGTTCCTTGCATAACTGGAACAACTAGCTGCTTGCAATCACTCATATCAAATCTCCCTAGAACAATGTTGATGTACTTACTCTAGCTGACCCAAAGATTTCTTCCCTCTCTGTACTTGGTTATCTCCATCCCCAGAATATACCTTGCTGCACCTAGATCTTTCATATCAAACTTTGCAGACAACTGAGATATAAGATCATAAATCATAGACTTACTTTTTCCTATGAACAACATATCATCCACGTATAGGGTAATAATAAGCACATGATCATTTTCAGCTTTATAATACACACAATTATCAGATTTTGATCTCACAAATCCCATGGACATCACAAAAGTGTCAAACTTCTAGTACCACATTCTAGGAGATTTCTTCAAATCATACAAATATTTCTTTAATTTGTAGACTAAGATTTCTTTACCCTTTTGAACGAAGTGCTCAAGTTGGAACATGTAAATTTCTTCTTCCAGCTCTCCATGGAGAAACGTTGTTTTCACATCCATTTTTTTGATCTCTAAGTCATACATGACTGCAAGTGATAACATAAATCTGATAGATGTTGTAGACACATAAAAATGACCTAGGCCTGCAAGCTTTATTTTACCACTTTCATCCTAGCATAATTATGACATTTTAATTGTCTCTATCCACCTTTTATTATTAGTTAAATAATTCATAATTATTTAATTAATTCATGTCTTTTTATTCTTCATGATTATTAAATGAATGGATCTTATTTATTCATTTAATGCGTCACTAATTATCTAATGTCTTCTCATAATTAAATAAATTTCTCAATTTATTTAATTAATCTTTGCCACTTATGTCCTCCAAATTATTAAATAAATATATTTTATTTAATGTGTCACTAACTCTCAAGTCTTCTTATAATTAAATATATTTATTAATTTATTTAGTTAATCTATCATTTTCTCTAAATTAAATAATTATCTGTAATTATTTAATTGCCTTATTTGACATTTCCCTCATTTTAAATAAAACAATTTATTTAAAATGGCCTCACATGATTAACTGCCACTTCTTTTAGTAAATAATCTTAAAATCAATTATTTATTATCTCACTAAATCCATATTTTGAATTAAATTTAATTCAAAATGGTAACATTCTTCTATAAATCAAGTAATTGCTAAAATTATTGATTTTTGCAAATCTCGTCTTCTTGTTCAATCTTTATGTTCTTGATTTTACTAATTTTCATCTCACTATCATGTTTATTCTCCATCCTTGATTTAATTTATTAAATTAAATATTGTTCACTCATTTGGGAATCTTAACCTAACCCTAATTGAGAGTTGCCATTTTTGAATCTTGACCATTGATTCTAGGGCATTTTTCAATCTCTAATCTCATTCGTCCATCCAAAATTGCATTTTCTATAAAATGTCAATTTTGTTCTCATTTTGACATCTCTTAATATCTAGCGGATCGCTTAATCTCTTAATCTTTCATCTTGGAATTTGGTCTTGTGTCATTTAGTTACTTGCATATAGGATTTAATTTCTTATGCATAGTATTTAAGAAATCCTTCAACACTTGGCTTAGGGCTAGTCCATAGAATGGAAGTTTGTTCATCACAATCTGAGGGCATACTTTACATTTCAGCAAGCTAGAAGGTGCAATGGAAATCAGTCATGGAGGAAGAAGGATTTGGTGAGCTCATTTCAATTTATTTCCTTTCTTTAATTCCTATGCATTCTATTGATATTGTGGATTTAATTAATATGCATGCAATGTTGCTAACTAACCTAATCTTGTAGAAAAATCCTCAATTACAGATGTCAGCTTAGCTATAGGGGAAAATATTTCTCCATAATCAATTCCCTCTACCTAGGAATACCCTTTTGCAACCAACCTCACTTTATACTTCTTAGCACTGCCCTCAAGAGCAATCTTCTTCTTAAATACCCATTTACAACCAACAGGCTTTCGCCCTTCAGGCAAAGGTACCAAATCCCAGGTTTCATTCTTTTTCAATGATTCTATTTCTTCATTCATGGCTTCCAACCAGGAATTTGAGTTGGGCATATTAATTGCCTCTTTAATCATCCTAGGCTCCTCGGTGCTAGTAATTAAATCATAGGCATAGTTAAAATCTAACATAGAGAAACCATACCTATCAGGTTGTCATTTTTCACGCATAGACCTTCTCACTGGCTGAGGTTGTGGTTCTTCATCTTCAGAAATTTTAGAGCTACTAGAGCTCTCCTCAATTTTAGGTACACCATGCAGTTCTCCCTTTTTTGGAGTTTGGGGAATCTCAACTGCATCATTCTTCTTTTCTCTTTGATCTATCTCTAGCTGTGGATTAGTTACTGAAGGTTTCAGCTCATGAAATATTACACTTCTACTGTACATAACCTTCTCAGTGACAGGGTTCCAAAGCTTGTATCCCTTCACACCAATGCCATAGCCGATGAAGATACATTTAACAACCTTGTTCTCCAGCTTAGACCTTTTCTCATTTGGCACATATGCATATGCCTCACAACCAAAGACACGAACATGTCTCAGAGAGGGCTTCTTACCAGACCACAATTCCAAAGGTGTCTTATCAACAAGAGCAGAGCAAGTAGAATGATTTACCAGGTAACATGTTGTAGCCATGGCCTCAACCCAAAACTTCTTCTCCAGACCAACATTGCTCAACATACTCCTTGCCCTTTTCATCAGCGTCCTATTCAACCTTTCAACATCTCCATTCTATTGTGGAGTATAAGGTGTAGTTTTATGCCTTTTAATCCCATGGTCTTTATAGTATCTATCAAAATCTATAGAAAAAAATTCACCACCATTATCCATCCTCAAACATTTTATTTTCCTTCCAGTCTGATTCTCTACCAAGTTTATAAACTCTTTAAACCGACTAAACGCTTCAGATTTACTTTTTAGAAAGTAAATAAATGCCCTTCTCAAAAAGTCATCAATAAAAGAAACATAATATCTAGAGTTTGATAATGAAGGAACATTCACTTGACCAAACACATCAGAATGAACATAGTCCAGTACACTAGAAGATTTATGAGAACTCAACGCAAAAGAAACACTCTGTTGCTTTCCATAAATGCAGTGTTCGCAGAAATCGAACTCAAGATTACAATCTACAAACCCTTCAACAAGATTTTTATTTTTCAAGGTTTTTAAACCTTTCTCACCTATGTGACCGTGTCTATGATGCCACAACATGGTCTGCTCTACTGGGAGTTTTACCTCCATCACATTTGTAGCCAGAGAAGCATCTTCATCCTTCTCTATAGGAGCAGCTTTGCTTGACTTTACAGAGATGATATTACATTGAACATGACGTGCATCCATCTTGTACAGAGTGCCAGTACGAACAACTTTAGCCAGTACCATAGTGTCTCTAGCCATCTTACATGGACTTTACTTGAGAAGGAAACTTCCACACCAACATCATTCAACTTACTAACAGAAAGTAAGTTATGAGCCAAACCTGGTATGTGTAGTACATCACCAATCCCTTTGATTCTTCCATCAGGGAATTGTATTTTGGCTCTTCCTTAGCCAACAATCTCTAGCATTGAGTCACTTGCTAGGTACACCTTTCCACCATCATACTTTTCATACTTAGTGAACCACTCTTTATGAGACATCATGTGAAAAGATGCACCTGAGTCAACCACCCAGACATCATCTAATACCTGAGTTTCCAAGGCTGTATTGAAGGAATCTACATCACTCTGAGAAGATTCATAGTCTGAAGAGTTACTCTTCTTCTTCTTCTCCTCCTTACAATCCTTTCAGATATGACCAGGCTGCCCACAATTCCAGCATTTCACCTTGGACTTTTTACTAGGAGACTTTGATCTCCCTACAGATTTAGATTTGGACTTCTTATCCTTCTTCTTGCCTTTCTCCTTCGATTTACCTTGAACAACAAGGGCATCTTTGGCCATCTCAGAAGACTTCCTCCGCATCTCTTCAGATAGCAGTGAAGCAACCACATCTTCCATCTTGAAAGTAGCAGTCGTATTTCCAATAGCCATCACCAAATGATCCCAAGTGTCAGGTAACGAACATAACAGGAGCATGCAACGATCATCCTCCTCTATCTTTACACCCAAAGACATCAACTGAGAAACACTCATATTAAACGAGTTCAGATGGTCTGCAATAGAGCACCTTTTTCCATCTTCAAGGAGTACAAATTCTTCCTTAGGAATAACTTATTTACCAGAGACTTTCCTTGATAAATTTCACCAAGCTTCTTCCATAATGAAGTTGCAGACTTATCCTCATGGACATTCAGGAGTACATAATCGGCCAGAAATGTCCTATCAGACCTCTTGCTTTTCTATCTGTGAGGTCCCAATCCTCTTGCTTCATACCTTATGGCATAGTTCTAGCCACTGCTACCCAGAGGTATCTATCAACTAACAGGTCTTCCACTTTGAGTTTCCACAACTCAAAGTTTTCGCCATTGAATTTCTCAATATCAACTCTTCTTGATGTACTTGCCATCTTAAAGAGAACTTGGTCTTAACTTTG
Source organism: Sequoiadendron giganteum (assembly GCA_007115665.2). Classification (NCBI taxonomy): domain Eukaryota; kingdom Viridiplantae; phylum Streptophyta; class Pinopsida; order Cupressales; family Cupressaceae; genus Sequoiadendron; species Sequoiadendron giganteum. The sequence continues at coordinate 118,694,121 of CM021109.1, forward strand.
TAAGACTCCCACTGGAATAGTATTAGCACAAAAAAATATCCTTACTAGCAAGGATAACACAACTAGCTAGGCTCTGATACAACTTGAAAGGAAAAAGCAATAGGTGCATAATCGCTTTCCTAACACTAAAACCATAGAGAAGAAATGCAAAGACCAGTTTTAGAACTTTAAAATGCTTAAGATGAACAAATACAGGATAACAAGAGTAACATAAATAAATGATCACAGAGATAACACCAGATTTATGTGGGAAAATACTTTTGGTAAAAAACCCACCACACCAAGAGAAAGACACTTTATATTACAGTAAGCAAAAGTTACATACAAAGTTACAACCCTCACTCTCTGATAGTTAGCTCACAGCAGGACTTGATTTTTTTATGCACTCACTGTTACAATGTTATTTCACCATTCAATGCATACAAAACTCATCTTTCTTTTTTTACTTTGACTTCAAGTCAAGACCGACTATTAAAAGTCTCCATTCAACCACCAATTAGGGTGCAATATATTTCAGTTCTTCACCGACATGCCAAATCGATCTCGGATCGGATCCACTTGCAATCCTACATCAAGCCACTCCCACAATAAATTCATTGCAGAGAAATTACTAAATTCGAGCTCTGCCAACTGCTAGAACTTATCTCATATTAATTGAATAATATATCACTTTTCATCGATCCAACTTCCAACAATAAATGTTGTTTTGCAACAATGGTGCAAAAACAACCAATGAAAAGTCACCACGTGTTGCACTGCTATTTTCTCTTCTACTTGGTTGACATCCCTTCATTATCGCTGGCCATTCCTCCAAAATCTGGGGTTGCCAAAATCTGATATTGCCAAAACACCGACTGCCAACCCTATCAGGGCCCACAAGCCGCGTGTCTACTGCTCAGGAGGTTCCAGGTCATCCAGGATGGGATCTCCAAGATTCCCATGAGCCCACCCGGAATGAGCTTCTGAGGCTGCCACATGGAAGTCGTTGGAACTCCTTCGGGGAATCTCTAGCAACATTCACTACATTCCCCAGGAAACTCCTGAGGTGCAAAAAAGTGTCCACAACTGGACAACCCTTCATATAAAGCAGCTCTGGTCCCACCTTCTCTTCACTATGCTTACCTCTTTGACAAGCCACCATGCATCATGTGCAAAGGAAATTTCGCTTGGCGAAAAGGTTTTTGGCTATACCTACTTTGGGATGCCATAGAACATGGCCAACACCATCGAATGAAGCCAATAGTAGTCATTGATTCAAGTCTTCGGCACATCGGTGGAATTTAGCGTTGCCTCCCACCGATGAATGACCACTCCGTCGATGAGGGCAAGGCAAACAACATTTCACCAACTCCATGCTTGTCGACCCATCGCTGTGACAACCCCCAAAGTCGCGCTGATCAGACTAAGTCGCGGTGAACAAGGGGTCAAGCCGAGGAAATGATAACTCTACGGTAAAGCGATAAGGGCATAAATTCATCAAGCCTATCTTTGAGGTCCAAGCCATAAAGTTGAGGCACAGTTTCCAACAAGAACCAAGCATAGGGCGAAGATGAAAATCCTATATGAATCCTTACATCCAGAACACATAGTAGACAATGTAGTCCTATGTTTTGAAGTAGCACATACCTTCTTCTCAAAACAAGAGGGATATTGTATAGAGATGCTGGAGGACGAGGAAGACATGAGTGATCAGACTCCTAAAGAGGAGGACCTCTTCAACTAATTCATTGACTTTGACCCATTCAATAATTTTCATGCCATGGGACTAGGCATGTATGTGATCTTTGATGATGATCAGGTCTACCTGAAATTGATAAAGAATCGGGAGGACTATGATGATCTGATAGATAACCATCTATAGACCTTATACTTTGGTGGTGCCAATTACAAAGTTGGTTCTAGAGTGAGAGTTTGACTAATGTCCCCAACAGGATCAAAGACCCTCAAGGTGTATCATTTTTAGTTCTCATGCTCAAGTAATGACACGAAATATGAAGCCTTGATCCACACTCTGATTCTTACCAAGTGAATGGGCGTAAAGAGGATGCAAACATTTGAAGATTTAGAGTTGGTTGTGAACTAGGTCCGTGGGCAAGTGGCTATGAAGAATATAAGGATGAAGTCATATAGACATTGAATATGGGATTTGATAGAGAGATTTGAAGCTTTTAAAGTGCAATTCATTCCTAGATACCAAAACAGTGCAGTTGATTGGATGGCTTCAATCAGTTTGCAATTTGAACCAGTTCCCAATTCAACGGCAAAGGAAAATGTAGTACAGATCATCATCCGACCAAAAATCCCCGAAAATGATCAAAACTGGCAAGTGTTTGAAGATGATATTTAGATCACCTCCTTCATACAAAATTCACAAAGAGCTTTTGACTATTCACAACAAGGAGCCCAATCTCCCAAAGAGCAAGTTATCTAGTTAAAAGGGAACAAGCTCCCTCGAGGTTTAATCTCCCTCAAAAATATTTTTGACTGTGAAGATGTCAGATATAGAAAACAAAGGTTCACTGCAAATACAAGAGATTTTGAAGAGCTCGATGTTAGAAACAATAGAAAGCTAAAAGTCAAAAGGGATGTTCCGCAAAAAGATAAGGAAAGGCTAAGGGATCTATGTTCAAGATATGACAGAGTTGTAGCTTGGACCTATGATGATCTTAGAGGGTACAATTTGGGTATAATTCAGCATACCATTGAATTGGAAGAAGGATCAAAGCTCGTCAGATAGAAGAAAAGGTCGATCAATAAGAAGGTCAAAGCGCTGAGGGCACAAGAGCTCACTAAATTGATTGAGTGAAGAATTATATATCTGATTAAGCACTCCACCTGGGTGTCTAATTTAGCACTGGTTCGAAAGAAGAATGGAAACATCAGGCTTTGTGTTGATTTCCAAGATCTTAATAAAGCTTCACTAAAAGACCACTACCCTTTTCCATCAATGGAGTAGATCTTGCACACTGTAGCCGGATCAAAGATGTTTTCATTGCTTGATGGTTTCTCAGGGTATAACCAGGTATACATGAAGGAAGGTGACCAACATAAAATGACTTTTACCACCAAGTGGTGAATGTTCCCATATGAGAAGATGCCCTTCACACTTTCAAATGCTGGTGCAAATTTCTAGTGAGAAATGGATATTGCTTTCAGAGGATTGATCAATCAGATCATTTTAATATATCTGGATGACCTAACAATCTTTTCAAAGTCAAAAGATGACCATTTTGATCATCGGGGAAAGGTTTTCTAGAAGTGTCAACTGTTCGGGATTTCCTTAATTCCCAAAAAATGTGTTTTTGGAGTACCCCAAGGTAGGTTACTTTGTTTGGTAGTATCTGAGGAAGCAATAGCAATAGATCCCAAAAGGGTGAGATCTATAATGGAGTTACCCTTACCATTGAATAAGAAAGGGCTGCAGTCCTTTCTAGGAAAGGTCAACTTTGTCAATTGGTTCATTTTTAGACTTTGAAAACATCACAAGACCTATCACATTGATACTCAAGAACTTAATGTTCAAGTGGATCCCTGAGGGAAAAGTGGCTTTTGAGCAGATAAAGATAGCTATCTCCGCCATTCTGGTGTTGGCTGACCCAAAATTTTCCAAAGATTTTTTTCTCTATGTATAAAATGGGCAACATAGAATAGATTCTATACTCACTCAGAAGGATGAGGAGAATAACGAAGAGAATCCTATCGTGTTTCACTCAAGAACTCTTAAGGGTTATGAAACTGGATATAACTTTGTTGAAAAGTAAGCTTTTTCCAATGTTAAAAGCCTAAAGAATTTCCAACACTTGGTGTCATCCAATAAAATCACCATTCTTGTTGCTTGTCGTAGTGCATGGGAGTATATCACCAGAGGTGAGATAATCGAGAAGAGGGCCAACTAGATCAAGAAGATCCTAGAGTATGATGTAGACACTAGACCAACCAAGCTAGTTTGGGGAAGAGGTCTATGTGAATATCTTGCACAGGAATCAAAGAGAAAAGCTGAGAAGGAGATCAATGAAGTCTAATCAAATTAGTTTGAGTCTGATAAGTCCTGGGTGGTAGATTGAATGTGATATATGCAAAACGGGCAATACTCGAACAACCTTCCAATCTATAAAGGTGATACTACCAATTGCAAGGCATCAAGTATGTATTGATTGAAGGGATTTTATTTAAGAAAAATTATGACAATGTCTTGCTCCTATGCTTAGATAAGCCATAGGAAGAAAGAGTTCTCAATGAATTCCATAGCAGTCCTAAGGGTGGACATTTCTCCATTAAGACTACTACCTTAAAAATCATGAGAGCAGGATATTATTGGCCCTATATGTTTTCTGAAATGCACCATTTGGTGCAAAAGTGTACTCAATGCCAATTCTTTGTTGGAAAAAGAAAGAATTATGCCTTGCCCTTGAGTCTAATTGTAGCTGAAGAACCCTTTGCTCAAAGGGCTTTTGATTTCATCAAAATGATAAATCCTATTTTCAGTGTTGGCCACAAGTGGATCCTTATGGAAACCGATTACTTCACAAGGTGGATGGAATCCATCGCTTTGAAGAATGCTACAAAGGGTGAGATTTTTAATTTCCTTGAAGAGTTGGTAACCAGATTTGGTTCACCAAAAACCATCATATCCAACAACGCTTGGGCCTTTATAGGTTTGGGGATGTCAAATTTTGCTATCAAAAATGGGATTTACGTTAAGACATCATCAAACTACTACCCACAAGGAAATGGGCTAGTGGAGTCAACTAACAAAAACCTAATTAGGTCATTCAAGTGCATTAGGTCAGAGCAGAAAAGGGACTAGAACAAGCACCTATGAGCTGCTCTATGGGTGGATTGGATTACACCAAAGTAAATATTGAAGGCCTCTCCTTACAAACTAGTATATGGAAAAGAGGTAGTGTTACCTGTTTCCATAAAAATCCCTACTTTGCAACTATTGAAAGCCTTGGAAATTGAGGAAAGCGGTGAAATGGAAGTATGGTTAGTGGAGCTCCTCAAGCTTAAGGAAGATATAGAAAAGGCCTTTAGATCCATGATCAGTTACCAATAGATGGTTAAGCGGTGGTTCGATAAAAAGACCTCTGACCTATATTTCAAGGAAGGAAGCCTAGTGCTAAATTATGATTAGCACACTACGAAATTAGGGCAACATACCAAATTTGAAGTGCTATGGAAGGGACCTTTCTGAATTAGCATGTGCAAAGAAAAGAATGAGTACAAACTTGAAGATATGAAAGGCAACACTTTGGATATACTGGTGAACGGTTCTACCTAAAATTATTCCATTAAAATACGTTATTCTTTAAAAAAAAATTATAGTTATGTACCACATGTAAAAAAATTGTAAATACGTTCGATTTTTAAGAATAATCCATGAGAAAAGCATCGAAGAAGTAGAAAACTACTGTATTATATATATTCATCAAAACTTTACAAGTGTAATATAGCCCGAGGCTTGAATTTAAACTAAAATTTCTCTCGAGCAAAACCCAAAAAGAGTCCTAGAGTAAAAAGAAGCAAAATGGAGGCAAAGTGTAAAAAATGGTAAAAGTTAGGCCTCTAGCCATGGTTATGTAGGAAAGCTACTTGCAATCTATTTCTTCTTCTTCTTCTTCTTCTTCTTCTTCTTCTTCTTCTTCTTCTTCTTCTTCTTCTTCTTCTTCTTCTTCTTTTTCTTCTTATTCTTCTTTGACAGGGGAAGGGAGCCAAAACAACACACAACACTACATGGACCTCGACTTCTAGTCTCTACGATTATATGCTAGAAACTCGAAGTGCTTCCTCCAGTCGAGCCCAGCAATGTGCTCCACACCATACTCTCACATGAAATAGGTTGTTGCTGATAGAGACAATGAGCGGTGACTCTCAAGGTCCATGGTGTGGAAGTCGGTAAGAAAGGGTAACTAGGGCACGTCTATCTCATGATCAACATGCCTACGAAGGTCCATTATATTTGAAATGTCGACACCAGGGATAGCTACATGCATAATTTTTCCAAGATCTTCCAGCAGTGAAGCATCGAACATCCGACAACACAGGTCAACTATCATGGCCTTGGCAACGTTCAAGTCAAGGAGGGAGGCCATGAAGTGAGAAATGACATTGCAGTTGTTTCTCATCTATTTCTCATCCTCAATGAAGTCCTGACCGACTACCCAGTAGAATGCAATTACACCAAGGTAGTCACATTTCTTCACTAAACGTTTAATTCTATTAGTAATGACCTCCCCTGCGAACGCATATTGTGGCCTTCATCGTAGCTGATGAATGGGAGTGCATAGGCCAGCAAACATTATGGAAAAGAAATAGAGCAAAAGGTGGAATAGAAATAGCGAGAAAAGCTTGCTAAACTTAAGGAGCTATTTTTTTGAATGAATATTGAAATAAGGTGGTATGGCTATTTATAGAAAGGAGGTGCCGATGAACCCAATTAGTGGAAAGTCTATTTTTGGCTAGACGAAACCAAAGAAAACATCAAAGTAGCTAGAGGGTAGGAGATAAATCATACAGAGGATCTGACATAAGGTCCTGAAAATTAAATTTGGGCGTTGGGAAGAAATTGTTCACATAGGCCAATCATCCACATATGTCCTTTGCCATCATCAGCACCATCTAGCTCGCTTATGTGAAAATACATGAATTAACATGTTAAATTTTGACAAATTAAATGGGTGTGTCCTTTCAAAGGTACCTTGCATCACCTACGTATGTTTGTCATAGCTAAAAGCATGCATTCCAAGGCAATGGGATTATTTGTGAAAAGAGGCAGTGGGGAGAATGTACTAATTCTATTCTTGTGATGCTTTTGGTATTCTTGAGGGATATGGATCTCAAATCCACACATAGCACCTTGTTGGCAGCATTTAATAGACTAATGGTAACGACATAGCCTTAGCTGCATGTATGTGCTAAGGGTATTAACTACACCCAAAAGGAAAAAATTTCTAAGTAGCAAAAGGCAAGTGGTTGTTTTCATTAAAGAAACTCTTTGCAACTTTTTAAAATAACCATGGTGGAGCCATGAAAATTTGGTAGGAAGGTTGGAACCTCATTTAAAAGGCCTGGTTTTTCCCATATCTTTGGGCGAAACTCATTCACCAACGCCCCAGCACCTGAAGAGCAATCGTTCGAATTTTGTAAAAAAGTGCAAATAGATAGAAGTGTTGGGAGAGAAGTGGTGCAAGATGTTTCCAACAATATTTTCAACCCAAAATTGGAAGCTAACCCTAAAAACCTTAGGGAAGGGGCATTCTAAAGAATGATAGATCATGGGTCATCAAAGGGTTTTGGATCTTGGCTCTGGAATTGTGGGTTGTCACAGTTCATGTTGCCTACTATACACTCATGCCCGAAGTTGGTGGACGCATGTGCCACAAGATTTAACAAGGAGATAGGATCCATTGTGGGCAATAGGATCAAGGTCATGATTTTTGATGAATCCATATGAGATATGTTGTGTATCCCTACCACTTTGGGCGCCAAACTGTTTGATGAGGAAAGGATAGAAATTTTATAGGAAGATAAAAACTAGAGAGAAAGTTTCTATGAGGGTGAGATGAAGGAAAGTCCAGTGAGAGGTCATTTTGTTTTTCATCTAGCACACAGAAAGTTGAAGAAAGAAACACAAACTATCTTCTCAATGTTGGCCTGGATTTATGGCCTTGATGATGATGAGGGAGTCCATCCCTTCTAGATGGGCTTGGCCTTAATGATCAAAAGGGAGAAGAGTCAGAAATATTATGATTTTGTTGATGCAGTAGTTGAAGGCATGCTAGAGAAATTGAGAAACTATCATACTGAGTATAAATTCAGGTATTCCTCTTTCTTGGTTCTCTTGATTTTGCATCAAAATTTTGAGTTTCTAGGGAGAAGTTTGCCAGTGTCTAGGCTCAATGTAAATGGGTTTTGTCAACTAGTTTCTATGTGGACTTATGTATTGTCAAGAACATGTAATTACTATTGGTTTGTGGACCATTTTTTGACGCCAGTACTTTAGGATTTGTTGCCACGTCTTATGGGCTGTGTTTTTCTTGAGGTCTCGTAATGGATGAAAACTCCATTGACCCCAATGGATTTTTTCCTAGGAGAGGATTCCATGGTTTTGTTGGAGATCCTTTCTGACTCCCCATATTTGTAACACAATTTTTTTGTGTTGGAGGCATGCCATCAGAAAACCCTTGTCAACAACGCATATGGTGCTAGAAGGAACAAGACAAGGTTATACCCGCTTACCCTCTGCATTGCCAACAATTAGGTGACACTGGAGAAGCAGAAAGCAGAGAATGAACTTACAAACTTGTTGGAAGCCCTAGGCTTAGTTCTCATTTGTGACATGTGGGACTAAAATCTTACAAGGCACTTTACTTTGAAACATAAGAGTCGAGAGTATTTTGAGTCAAGGAGAAATTTGACTCAGAAAGGGTAAAAGTATACATTGACTTGGCTTGCATACCAATCAAATGACCAAAATGGTTGAGTTTCTATACATCGTAGGCGGAGTATCAAAGGAATCTTCTAATAAGTAAATACCTCAACATGCAATTGAAACTCTGGGGATGGTCAAAAAGAAATAAGATATATTTCTAGAGGTTTCGAAAAGAGATGAGGTGCCTCAATAACTTGCTTAGAGATTTTCGGCCACATGATGAAGGTTCAAAGAGATTTATGAGCAAGAGGCTGGTACCAACAATAGCAATCTAGAGACAAGTCATGAGATTGAAGAGGAGAAAATTTTGTGCCATACTTCCCATCCCTATGAATCTAATTGAAGAAGAGGCTCAAAGCAAAAGGAATCACAAGCCACGTCCTCTCCTAGTGCCCGAACAAAAAGGAAAAAGAGCCCGATGGTCCCCAAGAAGGTACACTGCAGTTGATGAAGGCCTAGTTTTGGTGGGATCATTTGCTAAAGGATCAGAATGTGTCAGTTCGGATCTTACAAAGAGAAGGAAAGTCCAGGATCTGGATGCACCCGATGCACTAGCCAGAGGAGAAGAAGAAGTAGATTTTGTTCTGCAAAGTGTTTTGATGACCGTGGTCTAGGTTAGTCTTACTCCCTCTCTTCTTACCACCTCTACATCTCTAGTTACCCCTTTACCCCCATTTGTAGAAAAGAATCCTTCATCCACAAAACTCAAGCTTTTGGTCCTTAATGAACCCCCTGCTATTTTTAGCAATACACCTCGTGAAGTAGCCCTGTGCACTGAGTAAGCAACATCTGCTTCGATCACTATTGATTCTTTGATTGCCTTGTCTAGGGACCTAATGAAGAAGCTTCATCATCCATGTTTCCCATTACCCTAGGTTTATCCTCATTCGAGAAAAAATATCTCCTTCCCCTATTTCCCTTTCTACCCCAACTAGTTTTCCCCTTGCCCAATCTCAATTTGGCATCCCACCATTTTCTATGATAACACTCCCATTTGCCTCCTCGCATGCTAATACATCTAAGGTTTCTCCTTCTATTACACTCTTTGGTCTCCCTCGTGGTTCTTCCATTACAGCACAAAATATTGACACCCCATAGAGTCTTCAAGATAATTGCGATGCAACCAAGCAGGCCCGACAAGCCAGAAAGACTAAACAGTTGTTAAAGAATTTTGCACTGCTAGCTACCAAAAAAAGTGAAGCTTGCTTCAAAGAAGAGCAGAATTCTCTGTTGATTACTACCATGAAGCCGCTCATGTCCAGACTCGAAGGAAAAATGCAAATGGAGGACTATGAAATCAGGGGCATGGGTCTATATTTGAATGAAACTCACCCATTCGACAAGGTGGTCCTAGCTAAAGCCACCCAAAAAAGTGGTATATACAAATTATGAGAGGCTGGACAAGAAATTAAAGAAGGATGAGGCAGAGTTATTGAATGTAAAGGAAATAATGAATAGGATGTAGACAAAAATCAAGGTCAAAGATGTTGAAATGTCCTGCATAAGACAAATACATGATCAACAAGCAGAAGCAACAAAGTTGCTCACGAAGACCCAAGGTGAACAAGTTTAGTTGTATCCTAAAATTAAAAAGTTGAAAGTGGAGCTTGCTGTTGAATGCCAGACAAACACAGAGTACCAGTGTAATCAAGAAAACATAAAGAGAGAGTTGGATGACGTCTGATCTCAAGCTTTTGAAAATCTACAAAGAGCCCAGTGGAAGCAAAAAAGTCAAGGAACGACAAACATGAAGTCGAGTCCACTCTACAGGCTCGTGATCAGGAGATTGGAAAATTAAGCTCTAAACTGGTGAATGTCCTTTGAGAGAAGAATAAAATTGACGAGAATGAAAGAGAAAAGGAGGCTTAGTTACATCAAGAGATAATGGCTACACAAGGATCTATGACCCTTCCAATGTTGAAAAAGATGATATCCACGCATTGGGAGTGAATCATAGTTGTACTCGCTATCCTCAAACAAGCTCTATAGTTTCTGAAGGATTCTCAAGAATTAAATGAAAAGGTTGGCCCATTGGCTGACCAAATTTTGTAGATGTATGCTCCCCAAGTAGAGGAGTCTCAAAATTTTATTTTTAGATTATGTCTGGCCACTGATGTGGCCCTAAGAGACAAGTCATGAGATTGAAGAGGAGAAAATTTTGTGCCATACTTCCCATCCCTATGAATCTAATTAAAGAAGAGGCTGAAAGAAAAAGGAATCACAAGCCACGTCCTTTGCTAGTGCCTGAAGCAAAGGAAAAAGAGCCTGACGGTCCCCAAGAAGGTACACTATGGTTGATGAAGGCCAAGTTTTGGTGGGATCATTTGCTGAAGCATCAGAACGTGTCAGTTCGGGTCTTGCAAAGAGAAGGAAAGTCTAGGATCTGGGTGCACCCAATGTAGTAGCCAGAGGAGAAGAAGAAGTAGAGTTTGTTCGGCAAAGTGTTTCGATGACCATGGTGCAGGTTAGTCTTACTCCCTCTCTTCTTATCGCCTTTACATCTCTAGTTACTCCTTTACCCCCATTTGTAGAAAAGAATCCTTCATCCACGAAACTCAAGCTTTTGGTCCTTAATGAACCCCTTGCTATTTTTAGCAATACACCTCATGAAGTAGCCCTGTGCACTGAGTAAGCAACATTTGCTTTGATCGTTGTTGATTCTTTGATTGCCTTGTCTAGGGCCCCTATTGAAGAAGCTTAATCATCCATGTTTCTCATTACCCTAGGTTTATCCTCATCCGAGAAAAAATATCTCCTTCCCCTATTTCCCTTTTTACCCCAACTAGTTTTCCCCCTGCCCAATCTCAATTTGGCATCCCACCATTTTATATGATAACACTCCCAATTGCCTCCTCGCATGCTGATACCTCTAAGGTTTCTCCTTCTGTTACACTCTTTGGTCTCCCTCCTAGTTCTTCCATTGCAACACAAAATATTGACACCCCGTAGAGTCTTCAAGAGAATTTTGATGCAACCAAGCGGGCCCGACAAGCCAAAAAGAGTAAATAGTTGTTAAAGAATGTTGCACTGCTAGCTACCAAAAAAATTGAAGCTTGCTTCAAAGAAGAGTAGAATTCTCTATTGATTACTACCATGAAGCCACTTGTGTCCAAAATTGAATGAAAAATGCAAATGGAGGACTATGACATCAGGGCCATGGGTCTATATTTGAATTAAACTCACCCATTCGACAAGGTGGTCCTAGCTAAGGCCACCCATAAAAGTGGTATATACAGATGAGAGGTTGGACAGGAAATTAAAGAAGCATGAGACAGAGTTATTGAATGTAAAGGAAATAATGAATAGGATGTAGACAAAAATCAAGGTCAAAGATGTTGAAATGTCCTACATAAGACAAATACAGGATCAACAAGCAGAAGCATCAAAGTTGCTCACGAAGACCCAAGGTGAACAAGTTTAGTTGTATCCTAAAATTAAAAAGTTGAAAGTGGAGCTTGCTATTGAGCGCCAGACAAACACAGAGTACCAGTGTACTCAAGAAAATATAAAGAGAGAGTTGGATGATGTCTAATCTCAAGCTTTTGATAATCTACAAAGAGCCCAGCGGAAGCAGAAAATCTAAGGCACGACAAAAAGGAAGTCGAGTCCACTCTACAAGCTCGTGATTAGGAGATTGGAAAATTAAGCTCTAAACTGGTGAATGTCCTCTAAGAGAAGAATCAAATTGATGAGAATGAAAGAGCAAAGGAGGCTCAGTTAGATCAAGAGATAATGGTACACAAGGATCTGTGACCCTTCCAATGTTGAAAAAGATGATATCCACGCATTGGGAGTGAATCATAGTTGCGCTCGCTATCCTCAAACAAGCTCTATAGTTTCTGAAGGATTCTTGAGAATTAAATGAAAAGGTTGGCCTGTTGGCTGACCAAATTCTATAGATGTATGCTCCCCAAGTAGAGGAGTCTCAAAATTTGATTTTCAGATTATGTGTGGCCACTGATGAGGCCCTAAGAGACCAGTCATGAGATTGAAGAGGAGAAAATTTTGTGCCATACTTCCCGTCCCTATGAATCTAATTGAAGAAGAGGCTCAAAGCAAAAGGAATCACAAGCCACATCCTCTCCTAGTGCCTGAAACAAAGGAAAAAGAGCCCGACAGTCCCCAAGAAGGTACACTGTGGTTGATGAAGGCCAAGTTTTGGTGGGATTGTTTGCTAAAGGATCAGAATGTGTCTGTTCAGGTCTTACAAAGAGAAGGAAACTCCAGGATCTGGGTGCACCCAATGTAGTAGCCAGAGCAGAAGAAGAAGCAGAGTCTATTCTGCAAAGTGTTTTGATAGTCGTGGTCCAGGTTAGTCTTACTCCCTCTCTTGTTACTGCCTCTACATCTCTAGTTACTCCTTTACCCCCATTTGTAGAAAAGAATCCTTCATCCATGAAATTCAAGCTTTTGTTCCTTAATGAACCCTCTGCTATTTTTAGCAATACACCTCGTGAAGTAGCCCTATGCACCGAGTAAGCAACATCTCCTTCGATTGTTGTTGATTCTTTGATTGCCTTGTCTAGGGCCCCTATTGAAGAAGCTTAATCATCCATGTTTCCCATTACCCTAGGTTTATCCTCATCCGAGAAAAAATCTCTCCTTCCCCTATTTCCCTTTTTACCCCAAATAGTTTTCCCCCTGCCCAATCTCAATTTGGCATCCCACCATTTTCTATGATAACACTCCCATTTTCCTCCTCGCATGCTGATACATCTAAGGTTTCTCCTTCTGTTACACTCTTCGGTATCCCTCCTGATTCTTTAATTGCAACACAAAATATTGACACCCCGTAGAGTCTTCAAGAGAATTTCGATGCAACCAAGCGGGCCCAACAAGCCAGAAAGAATAAACAGTTGTTAAAGAATGTTGCACTGCTAGCTACCAAAAAAATTGAAGCTTGCTTCAAAGAAGAGCAGAATTCTCTGTTGATTACTACCATGAAGCCGCTCGTGTCCAGACTCAAAGGACAAATGCAAATGGAGGACTATGACATCAGGGCCATGGGTCTATATTTGAATGAAAACAACCCATCTGACAGGGTGGTCCTAGCTAAGGCCACCCATAAAAGTGGTATATACAAATTATGAGAGGTTGGACAAGAAATTAGAGAAGCATGAGGCAAAGTTATTGAATGTAAAGGAAACAATGAATAGGATGTAGACAAAAATAAAGGTCAAAGATGTTGAAATGTCTTGCATAAGACAAATACAGGATCAACAAGCAGAAGTAGCAAAGTTGCTCACGAAGACCCAAGGTGAACAAGTTTAGTTGTATCCTAAAATTAAAAAGTTGAAAGTGGAGCTTGTTGTTGAACACCAGACAAACACAGAGTACCAGTGTACACAAGAAAACATAAAGAGAGAGTTGAATGACGTCTGATCTCAAGCTTTTGATAACCTACAAAGATCCCAGCGGAGGCAAAAAAGTCTAGGAACGACAAACAAGAAGTCGAGTCCACTCTATAGGCTCGTGATTAGGAGATTGGAAAATTAAGCTCTAAACTGGTGAATGTCCTCTGAGAGAAGAATCAAATTGACGAGAATGCAAGAGCAAAGGAGGCTCAGTTACATCAAGAGATAATGGCTACACAAGGATATGTGACCCTTCCAATGTTGAAAAAGATGATATCCACACATTGGGAGTGAATCATAGTTGTGCTCGCTATCCTCAAACAAGCTCTATATTTTTTGAAGGATTCTCAAGAATTTAATGAAAAGGTTGGCCTGTTGGCTGACCAAATTTTGTTGATTTATGCTCCCCAAGTAGAGGAGTCTCAAAATTTGATTTTTAGATAATGTGTGGCCACTGATGAGGCCCTAATAAGTGTAGGAATTCTAGATCGAAGGGGAACCTCTAGCAGATAAAATGAATTCATCGACTGCCACAAGGTCACAACAAGAAGCAAGGAACACCAAGCAGTGCTAAACAAGAGGGTTGACAAAATCAAGAAAGATTTGAGTGTCTTGCATAGCTTCGGATTTCCTCCCTTTCTTTCACAAAATGGAGATGTGCTATCAGTTGAGAAAATTATAGATGAAATCAACCATAAGCTTCATACTTTTACAGAGCTCCCAGGTTTAAGTGTAACGCCCACCATTGATGATGTTGAGTGTGAGATTCTTCTACTTTCTTGTCTCTATTATCACCTCGGGGTTGTTTCAGGAAGATGGGGATTTGTTTCCTTTAATGAAGTCTTCGAGCTAGATCATACAAGATTATCTGTAAGCTTATCTGACCAACTGATATGGATTAGGAGACTCAGCATTCCACTTTTCTCAAACTCTAAAAATTTTCAGAGGTCTATGTTTGTGCCTCTGTAAGCGAAAGGCCCCTGTGAGTTGCTAGAAATGTGAAGCAAATTTTTCCTTAGTCTCTTTTGATTTTTGGCTTTATACTTTTTTCGCTTTGGGATGATCCGTGCATAAAAGAAAAATTGGTTCTGAAAGATGTGCAATGTGCCACATGGTGGCTACGCGGGTTTTGTCTATCACTTTCCTTTTGGGAGAAATTTGGGCCACATGCCACCTTTGCGGAGATTTTCTCAAGGATGATTTTCACAAATCTAAGAATCCCCACCCACTTGAAACATCATCTCTTCATTGCGAGTAGGTTGTGCTTTTAAGGAGCCTTCTCTTTGAAGTTTGTTGAAGCATGTTGTTTTCTTTGGTTTTCAAGATGAAACTTTGAGTCGGCACCACCGAGCCACATTGCTGGTCAACAAGACTTTTTCCAGACTATTTTCTAGGTTTTGAGCATTTATGGAGGGAAATATTTGCTAAATATCCAAAGGATATTAATGCAATAGTTGAGAATTGATGAGCAAAGATTGTCGCAAACTAATTAAAGATCTACAATCGAATCATGAGCTATTAGGTGCAGACATCTGGTAGTAATTACTTTTGGGTGGTGGCAACATTTTTCTTTCTTTTTAGCTATAAATTGAAGGTGGCATTAAGAGGAAAGGGTTCCTGAAGTTTTCCCTTTTGGAAAGAAATTCTTTAGTTTTCCTTAGTTATAGGAGTATTTTCAAAAAAGCTAGCAGAACACTGCTTCTCTCTGGCATGTTATTTTGTTTTAACTCAAACTATTGTCGGATTGGCATTTGATCTTTGTTTTAAAGTTCATTTGATATCCAAGTATGAACTATTTGGGAGAAATTTTTGAAACTGTGCATGATATGGCCTTTGTCAATATTTCCTTCTTTATATTTTCATTCAGAATAGAACACTGTGTCTAGCTTAATTTGAATAGTTTGATTAGTTCATTCTCATGCTATAAGCTTACGTGATAAAGTAATAGTCTATAGAAATTGGATTATGTCTTTGAACTTCTCTATTTTCTTTAAGGGTTATTGTTTCTTCATGTTATGTTGTATTAAGAGGAATGGTTTATGCAGTTTTCTGAATGTTTTTTGTTAATTCTTGGAAATTTTATGCTTGATCAGACCTTAATGAGCACTGCTTGCAGGGAGATTTGAAAGACTACACTATGCTTGTATCTAGCCTTTGCTACTCATTCTCTTCCCAACAATGAAGGGTTGTGGCATTCTGTGTCTAATATATCATTCATAGAAAATAATTTGGGTTTTGAAATGTTGTAAAATTGTTGGTGCATCACCATTTTTCATGTTTTATGTTTACATTTCCTTCTACCCTTTTCCCAAACTCAAATAAGAGCTGATTTTCTATAAAAATCTCAAAGGTATTCAGTGAGGCACAAATTGGTCCCCCACTCATTGAATTTCCCATAAGGTTGTTAGAGAGGTGCAAGATTTGATGATCAACACATAGAAATAAAAGTGAAAGATTATGCAAATAGGAATACCTCTGATAATGCCAACAAGAAATGTATAGATATCCTGCTTGTAGAGCTTGATTCAAATCCATCTGTTATCTTCTTCAAACTCTGAAATTCTGAATTTCCTTCTAAACTTCCTTTGCATTCTTCTCTAAAAATACATAAGCCTTTAAAATTATTTGAATCTATTCCTTTCATTTCAAATGATTTTGCAATAAATGCTTCAACTTGCATGTAGATTACCTCAAAAATTGTGTATGCCTCTATTTTTAAAATTTTTGCAAACTTCATCCTTCACATATGGTACTAAGAAAATACCTTAACCTTGTTACCACATTAAGTATACTTCTGTCATGATACGATACAAGTATCGATAAGTGGGTTTATTAGAGTTTTTGATGATTGCTCCCCCTTAGCCACTACTTTTATTTAGAAATCAATGGAATTATTTGCATTGGAGGTTGGCACAGATAAAACTGATGATTCCTTTCTCCAAATCCTTTTCATCTCTTTTCTTGCTTCTTCTAGATCAAAGGTTTGAACATTCTTATTTGCAGGATAGATAATTTTATTTCTTTCGTTGTTACTACCAGGTTGTTCAGGATTGTTGCACTTACCAAAAACAACATTCCTCTTTCCATTTTCCCTTTTATCCAACAAACTAACTTTATATCCATTCTTCTTTCTCTTAGAACATTTTTTGAGGAATGATAGAGAATCATTCACTTTACTTTTGTAGTCTTTTTCCTTATGACCAAATTTCTTGTACAAAAAACAAATACCATTAAAGGATAAATACCTTTTAGCATCATATCATTTGACAGTATTTTTTCTATAATTGCTTCTTCGTTCCTTGATTTGTCTATTTTTGTACTGCATCTTCTTACCAGTGGATTGATTCACTTTAGAACTCTAACCTTCCTCAAACCCTAAACCACTCTTATCCATTTCCAATCTTTGAGAGGTAATCAATTCATCAAGCATCGCCAAGCTTATCTTAAATTTGTCTTCAAAACTTCTTGCCTTTTCTACATCAAATCTCAAGATTTATGCTTCTTCTTCTTCTAACTTTATGCATTCATCGATATTCCTTTGAATTTCAATTTCCTGACATTCTTTAGTTCTTTTCTTCTCATCTAATTGTTGCAGCAGGCTAGAGATAATTTCTTCTTCTTCAGTCAACAAATCGCATACTTCCATAATTTTACTTTGAAATTTTTCAATGTACTCATTTTCTTTTACCAACTTTTCCTTCAAAACTTCCATTTCTTTTTAATATTCAGCAGAGACCACTTCCAAAGTAAAAAACTTCTCATACTCAAGTTTTGGGACCTTCCTCAAACTATTAGGATTCTTCCAAGGAACCAAGCTCTGATACCAATTGTTGAACATCTGGAATATTGAGGGGGGGTGGATGAATCAGTATTCTATAAACCCATAGTAAAATCTATTTAAACATTATCACAATTTTAACTGAATCAACAATATAGAACATAGAAACATGTTAATGCAACCATACACATCAACACCAAAATTTTTACATGGAAAACCCAAAATGGGAAAAACCATGGTGAGGGTTAACTCACAATATATTATATCCGGATATAAAATATTATGAGGCTCCTTACCAAGATTCACTATCCTTAAAAAGGCTCACTTCTTGAGTACAAAATATGGCTAACAACCAAGATACAATGATAGTGGCTCATTGCCATAAGATTGAACTAATAGGATACACCTTGAATGTGCAGGCTTCGGTTCCACTGAAGCTCAGAATAAGAAGTACTACCTCACACAATAGTCGCTCAAAAAAATCATATTGATCACAACTAATAAAGCATTTAGGCTATGATCTTCACCTTTGCCCGCATTCACTTCCCCTTCTTTCTCTCATACACACATATCTCTTCTATATTTCATCTTATATATACACAAGTATATCTTATCCATCAATTGGGTCAACCTAATTAGATGAACACAAAATAATCAAAACATTCTTCATCAAAACCATATAAGACTTAAATAGTGCATTATACCAACTCAGCTATCATCCATAAAACACAACTAGTCTTCATAATATATTGTATTCACTGAGTCAGCCAAGACTAGAACACAATTCTTCAAACCAACAAATAATCCTCAAAGAAAACACCTTCCAAATTTGAGAACACATTAATTTCCCATTATACTACCAACAAAGAGACTATCAACAAAACTACAGCATAAGAATGTTCACCTTAGTAGAATGTGTAGTCTCCCACATAGTATGCCACACACAGAACAATAGACATAGTTAAACTCTATTAGAGATAACTTTATGTTCACAACAAAATATGTCTTAGGATCCAGGATATAGTTGTTTGAATGAGTCAATAAAACATGGTTAAGAGATTAGAGTCATATAAGATCTTGTAGTGAATTCTAGACTCAAATACCAACACAATGATCCACCACAAAAGACTATTACTAGCATATAACAACTTTTGATAAACCAAGCAGACTTCCCATATAGTTATCACCATGTTGACATCAATGACAACATAGGAACAACCAACACAACCATCTATACTTCATGCTCATGTAGCAAAGATTCCAACAAGCTCATTCTAGGTCTACTCTATATGCTAACACCATTAGGAGATTATATGTTGCCTTGAGATGTTTGGAACAAACTATAAATAACACCCCAAATTTGGAAAATAGAGACTAGTTTGTTACTATTAGAGATGAGATTAGACATATGATTGATATAATTTGATCATACAATCCATATAATGAGATTAACACTAAGGAGTTTTATATTTCCCTTTCTAGAATTGTTACTAGTCATGAGAAATGGTCATCTATTTCTAGGAGAGTTTCATTATATAACGTTCATAGCATGTTCCTATTTAGTCACTAGGTGTACATATCGGATCGTGGATCCTTTTATATATCCTAGATGATTGGTAACCCATCATATATAGCCTCATAATGATGAGTTGCCACTTTATTTTTTGTAAAGAGTTATATGTTGAGTTTCATTTATAGGTAGATGTGGATCACACATCTTTTCCTTAGTATGGTTGATAGGGGAGAGGGAGCTTTGTTGAAAAACCTCAATTTAAATGAGCAAAGTTGCCACCACCCATCAACAAGTGGGTATTAGTTGGTCTGGAAACCTTTTGGTTCTTCCAAAAAAATTGGAACTAGTAGCACCAACAAATCCAGTAGTCATCCCTGCTAGATGTGAGATTTTTTTTAGCATTGCCACTATTACTAAGTTTGATCATATGTTGGGTATGTGCAGGATCATCATGGAAAAAACAAGCCCTTAAGTGGCAAAAGATTCAGAAAAATCAGAGTTAGGCAACTTGACATAAAAATTTGAATATGTTATCTATATTATTTCAAAAATATGTAAGTATATAATTTTTAGAAAATTGAATTTAGTTTCTAAATTACTAGGTTTATTTACAAAAAAATAAAATCTATTTGGTGAAAATTTGAAATTTCAATACAATAGTACTTAAATTTTAGGGAAAAAATAAGAAGTAGGTGTCTATCTGACCACCCTAACCACACTAAAATGATAATATTTTTTTATAATATTTTAGATATAAGAAGAGGACTCATGTCCTGATGTGATGCATATTTTTTTGTAATTTTTTTCCAATAAAATAATTAATTATAATTTTTTTATGACAAATTTTAAAAACTAAAGACTCGTATGTCTGACCACCTTAACTTGGTCAAAACTTCATGAAATTCATTTTTTTATTTTTTAATCTTATATTATGTGAAGCATAGAATGTGACACATGTTTTGGATTCAAAAAACATGATACCCTTTGAAAGCTATAGATGTTTTTCAATCAGCCTAAAAATCAGGACTTTAGTCGTAATTCAATAGAAAATGAATAATAATTATTTATTAAATTCAAAGTAAAGCATAATTTATATTGGTGGAAAGCTGAGAATCTCCTTTAAAAACCCTTTTCGTTTCATTAATTTTGGGTAACAAAAAAGTCATCAGCCACATACCCATCATATCGCCACTTTTTGGCCCATCATGATCCTACACATACCCTGTCATTTGATCGTGTTGGTAGATACTTATTGCATTCATAGATTAACCTTTCTCCCACCGAGGCTACATCTAGCAGTTAAACATCATAATTTTTATAATGAAATCTATTCCTCTCAATATACACTATGACGTTTAGGATTTGAATCTTGACACTAAACAATTAGTTTCTTTTTGTGAAATTCATAAAGTAACAATGAACTATTATTCCAGACTACATCTCACAATTTTTCTTTGAAATGTAGGTATTACATATCTTCTCTTACAAGTATAGTTTAGTGGCATTTTAGTATTATTGTATTGTTAATGCAAGTTTGCTATTAATATAAATTAGACCATTTTCATTGACTAAATTTATGTTTATAAAAAAATATTCATTCTCTAATCATAAAATTTAATATCCTTATCGATTATATGTACTCATAATTTAACATTAATACCAAAATAAATTAATCCTCAAAATCATACACAACTTTTAATTATTAATTTATATTAAATTATAAATATATTATTTTATTAATCTAAATATTGATTAAAGAAATATCATATTGTCTATGTAGATTGCACCTTTGACCATATTTATTTATTAGTTTTGCCTAGCAGAATACTAATGCATCCATGGCATCCATTTTTTTTAGCTGATAGTGACACTTCAACCAATGAACATTTAGAATTAAAAACTTGACCTACATTTTATATAATCTATTTTTAATTGTCTATTTCTAAAATTGTTAAAATATCCTTAATCTTTTCTTTTATTGGTTCATCTTGTCAACAGTCAGTGCAAAAATTAGGATTTTTTTTTTAATTTTTCTAAATTATGTGCAATGCAATGCATTCAATTCATTGAATCAAATTTCAAACCTAGTAATGGCTTGAATGACATGAGCACTATTACATACATCATAATATAATGACATTGTTGATTTGGAGGTAGTATTTTACATATTTTATTTAATAATTGGTAAGATTTTCAAAGCTTATTAAATAAATGTGAGTACACTCAATGCATATTTTATATTTGTTTATAGTGTTTATTAAATATCACAATAAAATTTATCCATCTATAATATATATCAAAGTAAAATTTAACTATCTACAATTAATATTTCAATAAAATCTAGCCATTAAATATTAAGGTAGAGATTTTAAAAAATATACATGTAATAATATAATTTAGCAAGGAAAAAATTACATATATATCACATTATCACATAAATACAAATATGGAGTTATTATAATAATATATATTTTTTAATTATTGAATATTTTTAATTTTTGCAATATTAATTAACTATAGCAATAACATTATACAACAACAAACAATCATATTACATCCCTACCTACTTCTATTAATTAAAATTTTAAAACAACCAAGCACACCCATATGATTTTTTATTTTTGCAACATTAATCAACTATAATAATCTTATACAACAACAAGCAATCACATTACACCTCTAATTGCTTATATTAACTAAATGTTTAAAACAACAAGCACACCCCACATGAATATTTTTTATTTATTTTTGCAACATTAATCAACTATAATAATAGCATTATACAAAAACAAACAATCACATTACACCCCTGGCTATTTCTATTACTAAAATTTTAAAAAAACCAAGCACACCCCAGAATAGACAGAACTTGACGCAAATGCGTTTCTTGTTGAAAACCAAAATACAATATATTTTTTATTTTCAATTAATGAATAAATAAAGTCAAATACTTCATGGAATCTTTCGAACCCTTTTTCTTCTAGCATGAAATTAAAATTGTGCACACAGAAAAAAAAATTGTGCATCTAGACCGTGCCAAGCCATTTGCATACCCTTGAAAACTATGATGGTCATGGTTCACCAACTCTCCCATTTTTAATGCAATTTATTTAATACTTGATGAAACTGCACGGTTAATTGCTACGGAACAAAAACTCAGAAAAGAGAAAGGTCAAAGGAAATTGAGAAAAAGGTAAAGTTAAGTGGGGCCCACCTAATACAGCACGTGTGTTGGTTAAACTACAATTGCCAATGTCATATGTATATATAGCTTTTAATGGTTTAATTTATCATTTTTTTGTACATACCATATTTAAATAAGTCTCATGAACTCAGCTAATGCTTCATTGTTCTCGAATCTATCTAAGATGGGTGTACCTTGTTGATCCCAGTCAATAAGTTTGGGATATATGAGGGGCATGTCATCATCAGAGTTATCGAAGGTGGAAGCTGACAAGGTGAGTATAGAATGGTTGACATGGTCACAAAATTTTTGGACTAACTCCTTCTTGTTCTTTCTCCTAGGGGTAGGTAAACTCTGATGTGGGACTATTGCAATGGCTAGGTCATCAGAAGATGGTTCGTTAGGTACCCAAGATGCATGATCAAGGGTTTCCCAATAATAGTGCTTAAGCCATTCTTCTTTGGACAAGGACTTCTGATTACGGGGACTAGATGACTTTGGTAAGGATTTTATCATGAGGTCCAATTCTCCAAATAGATTATCTAGGTTCATGGTACTGGTAGAGGAAAGGGAATCCCATTCACAATCGCTTGAGTTGGGAGATTCATCGTAAACTAGGGGAAGTGGTTCATGACATATCTCAATGTCTATGTAAGCACTCACTTCCTCTTGAAATGGTGATGAAGTACTAGGAAACCCAATTCTAAGCGGTTGAAACCCTAGCCCTAGGTATTTCGGTCATGGTGAGACAATGATCGGTTTCATCCTTCCGTTTTGATGTAGGCCTAACCCACTATGTTCGTCATAGCCTTCGCTTTGCATTATCCTAAAGCCTTTTCCATATTGATCCTTAGCTATTTGAATAGACGGCGAGGGGTATTCATTGTCTTCCTGATACAACCAAGAGGTAATATCACTTTGGTCCACAACCTCTTCACTTAACTCTCCCCATTTGGTCAATGTCATTGTAGGGGGAACATGAAATGTGACTAATGACTGTCTTCTATCTACCATGGGTAAGGCATATGCCTTAGGTGGAATCAACTGACTGACACAATAGGAGGCCTTCAAGTGATACTCTCCACAGCCCTTGTCTTGGATCTCGACCTTAGGAGTGGATGATGGTGGTTTGAATGAAATGTGATGGATCAATCTATAGGGATAAAGTGGATGATGAAGCTTCTTGATTAACGGGTACCTATCGATGTGAAATTTCCTTTAGGCTTGTATAGTATTGAAAAGGATCCAGATCACCATCAATCATGATCTCAGTGCCATTATACAGGAATTTAAGAATTGGTGATATTTGGAAGGTACAACTTTCATTGCGTGTATCCAAGGTCTACCTAACAACAGGTTGTACGGAAGGGTGAGATCCAAGACTTGGAAGCTGGTGTTCATGACTACTAGGCCAATTCTGATAGGAAGTGTCACAACTCCCTTGGATGATCTTTCCTCATCATCATAAGCCTTGATGACTATACTCTTAGAGGTGTCTACGCATTCTTCTAAGAATCCTAATGCCTTAACCAGTTTTAGGGTACACAGGTTCAAACTTGCTTCTCAGTCTACCAAGACTCATCTAACTTTGGTTTGATGGACTAGGACTTCAAGATGTAATGGGTGATTATGATCAGAATTTTTGATTGAGTAATCTTGTTGGGAAAATGTGGCATGATGTGAGTTGGTTAAATAACCCACCATTTCTTTGAAATGATTGACATCTAAGTCTGTAGGAACAGTCGTGTTCTATAAAGCTTTGTCAAGAATGGCTCGATGCTCAAGTGATAAAGTTAATAGTTCCTAAATGGATATCTGTGCGAGGTTTTTACTCAATTGATCAAGGAGGTTGTACTTAAACCTGGAAGTCTGCGTAGGTGGCTCAAAAGAAGGACCTGGAATAGTTATCTTTGTTCTGCGTGTGTTTACGACACATTCAGGATGCTTCTTAATGATGATGGTATCGACATGTTCATTGGCAGCTTGAAGGTGATTTATAATCGTTCCTTTACCATAGTCATACTTGGTATTGGTATAATTGGCTAATGGATTATTCTTGGTTCCCGAACTGGAGGCCTTTCCTTTCGTGTGGTCATGTAATGGGTTTGTGAAGACCTTATGATCACTGTTCTTGGTATTTTTCTGCACATTGACCTTTATGGTTCCGTTTTCAACAAAGTCTTGTATAATATTCTTCACTTGTCGACATTGTTGTAGGTTGTGTCCTTTTGTTCGATGATAGTCACAATAGGTATTGTCGTCCCACCATGAAGGTTTAAACTATCTGGGATCATACTCTCTTGGTTCCAAAGGCTTAATGAGATTATGTTTAATCAACTCTTTGAGAATTGTCTCGATTGGTTGCCCTAAAGGGGTAAATTCACTTGTAGGAAATCTCCTTTGTGGTCATTTTTGTTGTGAATTTTGGACATAATTGGCTATTTGATCTGGACTATTCGTCATGTCTTGACTGGGGTTGTAACCTCTAAGTGTGATAACTAGTCTTGTATGTATGTTTTTAGCATTAACAATGCCGTCATTTGTAACATTTTTGTTTCTAGACCATAATTTATTTCTATCATTAGGAACGTTTTGATGTTGAACCACTGGATTTCTGCTTGGTACTTTAATTTCTCCTTTGTCTATAAGGCCTTTTTCAAGGATGATGCCCTTTTGTACCAAGTCTAGGAATGAAGTACAACAATGTACCCTTAAGTCACTTCGCAGTTCTGGATTGATGTTTTCAAGGAATATAGTGACCTTTTTCTTTTCTGGTATTTCAATTGGACATCTGCTAGCTAGACTTCTCCATCTTTGGAAGAAAGTGGTGAAAGTTTCACCATCTTCTTGTGTTGTGTGACACAAGGTAGCTATGGTTATTTCATTATCTATGTTAAAGGCAAAGTGTTCAACAAAATTTTCAGCTAATTCACCCCAGGATCATATGCCATATGGTAATTTCGAGAACCACTCCAGTGCTATCCCTATAAGGGTTTGAAGAAATAATCTCATCAAGTATGTGGGGTCATATGATATGTCCATGCATGCCATTGAGAATTCTCTAATGTGTTCTAAAGGATTCTTCCTCCCATTATACTTAGGAAAATTTGGTATAATGTACCCATGGGGGAAGGGTGTCATGTAAAGCACTTTGTCGAAAGGACATGGACATAGATTTTGTGCTAAGATAGTTCATTTGCCTGACATAGACATGTTGTCCATCTGTTGTTGAAGCATTTGCATTTGGTTTTGGAGAACATCTACTTGTGTCAAGGACATGTTGTCTGCCTTGTTTGGATCAATGTAGGTGTTCTGATATGCCATGTTTTGTGATGGGTTGTGATTTGGTGAGGGAATATATCCTACTAGAATGTTCTAATTTGGTATAGGAATATTTCTTGTCTGAGTGTTCTGATTTGGTATGGGAATATTTCCTGTCTGAATGTTGAAATCAAAAAAATATATATGAATTTAAACTGACAACTTCAAACTTCCCAATCTACTAATGCGATATATTTCATTATTTTTAAAAATCAATCAACCCATGTCCCACTAACTGGCTTAGACTTCTGCTAACACTGTTGAAAAAGCATTTGAATTACACTTTCCTGAGCTGAAGAAATATATAGAAATTTTGATAAGCCCAAAGAAATAATAAAGGAACACAGCTACAAACAACATGGAAACAAGCCCAAAACATGACACTTGTTGCTACACCTCTTGCACCCTATTAAAAACTATAGGAATTCTCAAAGCAGTTGCCCATGTTGTGGAAAGTGTTTTGCATTTTTCCCCTATTGTGTTTCTCATAACAGACTCCAAAACATCTCCCCACAAACCTACAAGCCACCAAAAGTTCTAAGAAAAAACACATGATTATCTATCTATAGTGTTTACTTCATTGCAACTATATTTCTAATAAAATCCAAATAGTTCTATTTTCTCTACAAATACCTTTTAACAAACACATCTTTTCAGTTTTCCCTGCACGGTAAAATATCTAAAACACACTCAGATCTATTATTGTCAAGGATCTCCAAGGACACATTCCTAGGGCCTAGACATCCATCCCAAACATCTAGTGTATTCTGGGGCTAGGAGAACAGAATCAGGAACACCACATTCCCTAAGAAGGGTGGCATGTAGGTGACGTCCCTTTATTTTGGTAAAAATGCAAGGGGCATCATGGCGTTCTCTCATAACTGCACATTTTAAACAACTCAAAAAAACATTGAGGCTTCTTGTTGTGACTGGGATCAAGCCATCTAAGGCAGAATAATGAGGAGAGTGAAGAATCTAGATTGCAAGAAACCAATCATTTCATGGGAGCTGAGAAGACTCGTTCATATGACAAATTCCAGTTGAACCAAAAAGCATTTACAGAAAAAATGATAAACATTGTTTCCTTGACATCCATTTTTCTAGACAAAAGCAAGAATTTAGACAAGAGGGCTTATCTGGTAAGATGCAAGGTATTAAACATTCATCCATTAATGAAACTTGGAGACCAGATGAATTTAAAGAAAACATTTGATATCATCTTATTGCTGGTGGTCAAAGTTTTATTCAAATGCCATCTACAAGTCTTATTCTAGATAGAGCTTAAGTCAACATTAAACTACTGGGGTGTGGGAGGCCACCCACAACAAGAGATTCTTACCCAATGCTTTCTTAAGGAAATACATTGTGATACATTAAACCTAATTATTTTTTTGTCTAAGCAATGTCTTGAATTTGTATATAATGTTGGGAAAACTTACATCAAGCAAGTTAATTTTAGATACATATGGACTCAGACACCTATGTGCTCAAGTCCTTTCAAACATAGAGAAGTTTTAAAGAGTTTTCTGCTTTGTATGGCCACATGTTTGTATTTTAGAGATTGGTTTAATCATTCACGTTTTTTTAAATTCGGTTTCTTTAGTTTGTTAAATTTATTTGGAGTTTTTTATTTCTTTTATTTTACAATTCAAATATTGATTTTTAAATATTATTCTAATGACTCCCCCCATTGTCCCAAAAATCTAAAAAAAATTTATACCACCCCCGATACTCAGACAAACACTGATTTTAGTTTATCTTACAAAGTAAGAGGGAAACAGATATCTAAAACAAACTTGAGAAAACTAGATGTTTTCTCCATTAGCTACTGTATCTAATTAATCACTAAAAGTCATGCTTTAGAAGAATAATAGTTATGAAAGTTGGAAAATTCTTTGAAATCTGGTCTAATTGTATAGCAGGTAAAAATTAATGTACAACCAAAATCCCATTAGAAGATGTTACTGTAGCAACCTGTAGTTCATATGCCCAAGAAAGGAGGATGCTGACACATTAATGTAGCCTTGCACCCTAAAGATTGCTTCCAAATTGCCAGAGCAATTAGGCAAGGGTAAGACATAACGCCTCTCATCTCATAGTTTTAACCCATTTGGCTTAATTACCATGGCAATAAGCCAAGTTCAACACACAATGGCCTTCCTCTCCTGCTCATCACGTCACTTGGTGATCAAGTAGAAGAGGCTGATCAAAAACATAAGGTCAAAATTTAAACCTCGGACCCACATACTACTTCCAATTCACCTGATTGCACTCAATCTAGTGTTTCACAAAGGCCTTAACAAAAACCTTTGAAACATTACTCGACAATCAAATCTTCCAAAGATGCATATGGCCGGTCCTAGCAATCCAAAAAGTTTTTGCATGGAAAATTAAATGCATTAATAATTGCAAGCAAGCACAATGTGATGCGCTCTTCCAACAAATTTCCCGCTAGAGAATTTTGAACAAAAGCCTAACATACAACAACACAAAATTAGGAGCATTTTGGGCTTGCTAAACCAAACGGGACATGTTGATTAATATTTAGTCATCAACTCACACTAACAGTATTCCAAAAACATAAAGCTAAAGATTACTGAAAAGCTAAGACTGTGTGAGACTTTTGCAATATAGTTTACCAAAATATTTTGCAATATATTTTCAATTTTGACATATTTAGACTCTAGTCTTTCTTCAAACCTTTGATCATTGCAATTGAGCATCCAATGTACACTGCCAATGATGCCCTTTCTTGAAATTCTCTAAAAATGAGGCTTGATTCTAAATTCTAAATTCTAGGAAATTCTACAAGTTCTTACAAAGACCTATTCATCTCGCTCTTAAAATAATAAAATCTACGTTTCATGACTTCCACCACTATTTCAGTTATATCTTCATCCCATAAACCATGCCCTCTCAAAAATTCTACTCGTTTTAGAATTAGTTTCTGAGGAAGGCTGACGAATGTGTGGCATCTTCTCCACAATTTTAGCAAAATTTGTTGGATTTACCTTGATATTAAAATTGAAAAAGAATTGTGGGGAAAATAATTTTGGCTTCAATCTAGTCCCAAGAATCTATGGATATTGTGTTATCACATAAGGAAGAGCCTCTTTCCGTACACCAAAAGTAAGAAGGCTCTCTACATTGCCCCTCATTAACTCTTCTATATCATACAGAAGAATATATGGTCTTTTCTCAACCACTCTAGCCACAACTTGTTTGGGAAGTCCTAGACTTATAAGGTAATCTACAAATGGTTTGATCACTTTCTCAACTCACATACCCAAAATGTGACAATACTGTGTCACCATTGGTCCAATGTCTCTTGGCCTCACCCTAGTACTAACTAAGTAGCAAACTGAAATGCTCATTGTCACATTAAGTTTAAATCCAAGGAGATCGGGATACTTGAGAAAGACATACAAAATGTCTTCTTTCTCAACATCAAGACCTCAAGGAAATTTGATAACTGGCATAAGGTCTACAACAACCCTAGC
The DNA here is from genome assembly GCA_007115665.2 of Sequoiadendron giganteum. Taxonomy (NCBI): domain Eukaryota; kingdom Viridiplantae; phylum Streptophyta; class Pinopsida; order Cupressales; family Cupressaceae; genus Sequoiadendron; species Sequoiadendron giganteum. The sequence continues at coordinate 118,723,202 of CM021109.1, forward strand.
ATGCAACACTTGAGGATATTTTATTAAACAAATGGCCATGTCATGACTTCTTATACCCACTTTATCCAATAGTCCACTACAGGAGCCATGTTTTTCCTCACACTGCAAACCAATTAACCAATTATAATAGCTATGCTTATTTCTTTTTTTATTGTATTTTTTAATTTTATTATACTCACAATTTTCTAACAGCAGATTAACATATTGGGCATTTACAATTGGGAATAATATACTATCTTTTCTATCTCTGATAAGTATTTGAAGATGAATATTATATATGATTATTATCACTCATCTTGCTCTCTGTATCGGACTGTACAAGTTTATCATATTGTTATTTAACATAGGTGTTCAGATTTTGTAAATAACACTATTTCAGTATTGATCATTGGTTGTGAGCTAAGCAATATTGTTGATTAGTTTAAAATTTATTCAAATTACTTGTTCAATTTTTATTATCATTTTTGGCATAACACTTCTTATTTCTTTCCAAAAAACAATAAATAAAAAATAACAACAATCAATTGAAATCCATAAAAAAATTAAGAAATTTAAATTGGAGTCATAGTGTCTTTCATTGCACGACTCTATAATACAACTTTTGATGCAAAAACCATCTTCTTCAAGTAGATAATTTAGAGTGCAAATAAGCCCCCACTTATTATAGTTGATTCAAAACTTCATTCTTTACTTATAATATATAGTTCAAACTTGGGCTTTAAAATTGAGGATATATGCCATAACAAAGTTACTATCTTATTCCTAATTTTAGGAGAAATATTTTTTCTTTATATTAATAACAAAATATGTCATTTACATTGTACAAAGAGCAGATAGCAGAAAATTTCAAAACCACTAAAAGATAAAGTTTCAAGTTGAAGGCTATGTACTTTAAATTTTAAGCTACAATTTCTAAATATGCATTTTTATTACAAATCCACCTTATAGGTTAAAACAATCACATATGTAAACAACAAATATAGAAGAACAAATTGTAAATATGTATTTTCTTGCAAACCACTAAGAAAGGAAATATCATATTATCATTTCCCATTATTTTATAGTTTTTTTGGGCATGTTTTATAAGATTGAAAACGAATTCCTCTTTTGACTTGAAAGTTGAAACCACCACTACCAATAGATTGTCTTATTTATTTTAAATTTAACTATCAAGTACTTAGGTTGGTTAGCTAAACATAGATTTCAATTTTACAAAATAAATATAATAAGTTGTACATCGAGACTCATGTTTGTACAACACAATTTAAGGTTGAATTTTTTTATATAATAATTGGGGTAGTACAACCTCTATTAGTTGTTAAAAAAGAGAGTAAACATTGTTTTCCATCCATTGCCACTATACAACCTACATTAAGTATTAAAAAAATTATAGTTTAAGTAATTTTATTTGATTATTTATAGATATTACATACGTATATTCCAATTAACAATAAAGTACATTGTCACAAAATTGTTCAAAGGAAAACAATATCACTTACTAAATTAAAGAGACAAATACATAATTATAAACCAAGTGAACAACATAATACTATAATAAAATCAAATTAAACTCAACGACAAAAAAAAAAAAGGAAATTTATTTAGAACCAAATTATAGTATACTATACCAACCAATAACTATTGAGAAGAAAACATCGCTTACTGAATTGAAAAAAACTATTGAATACTTACAAACCAAATAAACAAAATTATTGGAAGAAAAATAATAGAAAAAAAATCAAACACAAATATATTTCAAAGCAATTGATGACACACCTAAGAACGAATGTTATATTTGTCAACGGATCAAATTTCAACATTACATTAATAAAGATACGAAGGATCATGAAGGATCAAATTATAACTAAGGCTATAATTAAGGTATTACACTCTCGACAGTTTGCACAATAACTATACAAAATCTATAGTTTTGATCTTATTGATAACTATTCTATAATTATATTTACTTTGTCACAATTTAAAAAAATACAACCATACAAAACTATAATTACAATACTACAAAGGCAAGTACTCGCCACTACGTGGCACTTGTTTAAAATTACCGGGGAAAGAAGATGGGAAATAGAAAATATAAAAAGTGTTGGCCAGCTTAATTTAACTCTACATTTTGATTGATTAAAAATATCCCAAAACAATTCATCCAACTGATGCGCCTGACAGTCGGCAGAAGCTAATGATTAAAAATATCACTGCACAAGGAGCTGATAAAAATCGTGTCCATCGTATCCATTGCGTTACAACTCCATTAGCGCAAACCCTGAAAAACACGCCAGCAAAGAAGAAAAAAAGAAGAAAACCTAAAACCCTAACCCCTTAAGAACAAGACTTTAAATTGACACTACAGGTTTTAGTCTGAGAGACTTTTGGTGTTTTTTGTAAGCTCCTTAGAATAAAGAAGAACGAAATGGAGTTTTGGGGTAAGCTCGGCCTTCTTTGCTTTATTTTAGTCTAACAATAAACTCTTCTCATCATATTTTAAATTTTTGTTTGTCACTGTCATGTTCAGTAATATGTAAGTTAAATGTGAGCTCCAATAGTGGTGCTCAGGAATTTCTAGTAGCTAGCAGAGCTACGGAGTGTGGATACACTGAAAACTCTATGAGGGTTTTACTTTAAAAAAAAAGAAAAGAAAAGCTAACGATTGTCGTAGGAACTTTATTTAGGGTTTTAAAGTTTTATTTTCCAACTCAAGTTCGAATCGCATCAGAAATTATTGGATCAAATGACTTAATAAGATTCTTTGGTAAAGTATACTACAAAAGTCTCACACAGTCTTAGCTTTTTAGTAATCTTTAGCTTTATTTTTTTGGAATAGTGTTAGTCTGAGTTGATGACTAAATATTAATCAACATGTCCCGTTTGGTTTAGCAAGCCCAAAACGCTCCTAATCTTTTGTTGTCGTATGTTAGGCTTCAGTTCAAAATTCTCTAGCGGGAAACTTGTTGGAAGAGCGCATCACATTGTGCTTGCTTGCAATTATTAATGCATTTAATTTTCCATGCAATTTTTTTTTGGATTGCTAGGACCAGCCGTATGCATCTTTGCAAGATTTGATTGTCGAGTAATGTTTCAAAGGTTTCTATTAAGGCCTTTGTGAAACACTAGATTGAGTGCAATCAGGTGAATTGGAAGTAGTATGTGGGTCCGAGGTTTAAATTCCGACCTTATGTTTTCAACCAACCTCTTCTGCTTGATCACCAAGCAATGTGATGAGTAGGAGAGCAAGGCCATTGTGTGTTGAACTTGGCTTATTGCCATGGTAATTAAGCCAAATGGGTTAAAACTATGAGATGAGAGGCATTATGTCTTACCCTTGCCTAATTGCTCTGGCAATTTGGAAGCAATCTTTAGGGTGCAAGGCTACATTAATGTGTCAACATCCTCCTTTCTTGGGCATATGAACTATAGGTTGCTACAGTAACATCTTCTAATGGGATTTTGGTTGTACATTAATTCTTACCTGCTATACAATTAGACCAGATTTCAAAGAATTTTCCAGCTTTCATAACTATTATTCTTCTGAAGCATGACTTTTAGTGATTAATTAGATACAGTAGCTAATGGAGAAAACATCTAGTTTTCTCAAGTTTGTTTTAGATATATGTTTCCCTCTTACTTTGTAAGATAAACTAAAATCAGTGTTTGTCTGAGTATCGGGGGTGGTATAATTTTTTTTCAGATTTTTGGGACAGTGGGGGGAGTCATTAGAATAATATTTAAAAATCAACATTTGAATTGTAAAATAAAATAAATTAAAAAATTTCAAATAACTTTAACAAACTAAAGAAACCGAATTTAAAAGAACGTGAATGATTAAACCAATCTCTAAAATACAAACATGTGGCCATACAAAGCAGAAAACTCTTTAAAAAATCTCTATGTTTGAAAGGACTTGAACACATAGGTGTCTGAGTCCATATGTATCTGAAATGAACTTGCTTGATGTAAGTTTGCCTAACATTATATACAAATTGAAGACATTGCTTAGCCAAAAAAATAATTAGGTTGAATGGATCACAATGTATTTCCTTAAGAAAGCATTGGGTAAGAATCTCTTCTTGTGGGTGGCCTCCCACACTCCAGTAGTTTAATGTTGACTTAAGCTCTATCTAGATAAAGACTTGTAGTTGGCATTTGAATAAACCTTTGACCACCACCAATAAGATGATATCACATGTTTTCTTTAAATTCATTTGGTCTCCAAGTTTCATTAATGGATGAATGTTTAATTCCTTGCATCTTACCAGATAAGCCCTACTGTCTAAATTCTTGCTTTTGTATAGAAAAATGGATGCCAAGGAAACGATGTTTATCATTTTTTCTGTAAATGCATTTTGGATCAACTGGAATTTGTCATATGAATGTGTCTTCTCAGCTCCCGTGAAATGACTGGTTTATTGCAATCTAGATTCTTCACTCTCCTCATTATTCTGCCTTAGATGGCTTGATCCCAGTCACAACAAGAAGCCTCAATGTTTTTTTGAGTTGTTTAAAAGGTGCAGTTATGAGAGAATGCCCTGATGCCCCCTGCATTTTTAGCAAAATAAAGGGATGTCACCTACATGCCACCCTTCTTAGGGAATGTGGTGTTCCTGATTCCGTTCTCTGAGCCCCAGAATACACCAGATGTTTGGGATGGATGTCTAGGCCTTGGGAATGTGTCCCTGGAGAGCCTTGACAACAATAGATTTGAGTGTGTTTTAGAGATTTTACCGTGCAGGGAAAACTAAAAAGATGTGTTTGTTAAAAGGTATTTGTAGAGAGACTAGAACTATTTGGAATTTATTAGAAATATAGTTGCAATGAAGTAAACACTGTAGATAGATAATCATGTGTATTTTGTTAGAACTTTAGGTGGCTTGTAGGTTTGTGGGGAGATGTTTTGGAGTCTGTTATGAGAAACACGACAGGGGAAACATGCAAAACACTTTCCACAACATGGACAACTGCTTTGAGACCTCCTATAGTTTTTAACAGGGTACAAGAGGTGTAGCAACAAGTGTCATGTTTTGGGCTTGTTTCCATGTTGTTTGCAGCTGTGTTCCTTTTATTATTTCTTTGGGCTTATCAAAATTTCTATATATTTCTTTAGCTCAGGAAAGTGTAATTCAAATTCTTTTTCAACATTGTGAGCGGAAGTCTAAGCCAGTTAGTGGGACATGGGTTGATTGAGTTTGAAAAATAATGAAATATATCTCATTAGTAGATTGGGAAGTTTGAAATTGTCAGTTTAAATTCATATATATATTTTTGATTTAAATGTATAAATAATATAAATATTAAACAATAAATTATATTAAGTAGATTTGGTATGGGAATCTTTTTTTGATTTCTATAAGGCCTTTTTCAAGGATGATGCCCTTTTGTACCATGTCTAGGAATGAAGTACAATAGTGTACCCTTAAGTCATTTTGCAGTTTTGGATTGATGTTTTCAAGGAATATCGTGACCTTTTGCTTTTCTAGTATTTCAACTAGACATCTACTAGCTAGACTTCTCCATCTCTGGAAGAAAGTGGTGAAATTTTTGCCATCTTCTTGTGTTGTGTGACACAAGGTAGCTATGGTTATTTCATTGTCTATGTTAAAGGAAAAGTGTTCGAAAAAAAATTCAGCTAATTTACCCCAGGATCGTATGCCATATGGTAATTTTGAGAACTACTCCAGTGCTATCCCTATAAGTGTTTGCAGAAATAGTCACATCAAATATGTGGGGTCATATGATATGTCCATGCATGCCATTGAGAGTTCTCTAATGTGTTCTAAAGGATTCTTCCTCCCATTATACTTAGGCAAATTCGGTATAATGTACCCATGGGGGAAGGGTGTCATGTAAAGCACTTTGTCGAAAGGACATGGACATAGATCTTGTGCTGAGATAGTTCATTTGCTTGACATAGACATGTTGTCCATCTGTTCTTGAGGCATTTGCATTTGGTTTTGGAGAACATCTACTTGTGTCAAGGACATGTTATTTGCATTGTTTGGATCAATGTATGGTGTTCTGAAATGCCATGTTCTGTGATGGGTTGTGATTTGGCGAGGGAATATATCTTGTTAGAATGTTCTGATTTGGTATAAGAATATTTCATATCTGAATGTTCTGATTTGGTATAGGAATATTTCCTGTCTAAATGTTCTAATTTGGTATAGGAATATTTCCTATTTGAATGTTCTGATGTGGTATAGGAATCCTCATGCCAACTTTGGATCTCTTACCAGTAGTGTTGGTTAACTAGTTATTAAAAAGTTAGTTTTCAACCAATCAAAACTAAAATTTAAAAAATAAAAGAAAAATAAAATTCATTTATGTATAGTTAAGTTGTAAATATTTAACTTTAAAAATTATATAGATTATTTCTTATCAATATGATTGGCTCAAAACTTATGAGTGTTATTGACAGGTTTTAAGGAAAAAAAAAGTTATAACTATTATTTTTCCTATTATTTGATAAAGAGTGGAAATTACTTGGTAAGGACAATAAATGAGTGTTGACAAATTCACAGAGACAAAACTTCCATATTTTCAACCTTAAAACACTTAATATCCTTCTAACGTGGCTTTTTGACAAAGTCGAAGCAATTTTTGAGGAGTTATGTTTTGACATTAAACAAATAAATACTTATCTGCTATTTTACGTGGCAATGTGAAAAATTATGTTGTGCGTTCATAGTTGCCCTCACTTTTTACTCACCATGTCTCATGGAAACGTCTGTTAAACTTTAAATATAATACCTAAAAATACATCCTCTCGCCGACAGTTAGATTTTCATGGTCAAGGACATTTATTGTTTGGTCTTTCACTACTTCTATAAGCTCGCTGTTGGTTACACGACCACCATGAGAGTTTAAATTGCAGCAGGAGTGTTTAACTTGCAAATAAATATAGCCATGTTATTCGGCATCGTTCTTCTATCTACTCCTATCTACTCGTACAATATAGGGTTGCAAAATCTCACTGGTTATTATTATTATTATTATTTGTGTACTGATCAGAGGAAGAAGAAGAAAATAAAAGGTATGTTCTATTATTAACTATTTTAGGTTGTAGGGTTTTTTCTGTGTGTTTTAGATCACTCTTCTGATTGAATGATGCAATACTAGTTTTTATTTGGCCATGCTTAGCTTTCAATTAAAATACCGCTTTTATTGTGCTTCTATTTCACCAATTTTTTATATGGCATTATGTACTTTGCAGATTATGAGAACATGTATTGAGTGGAGCTGTTTGACCAACTGAGATATGTTAGGCTGCTGTGACTGTTTGAGCAACTGAGAGATTAGGTTTTACATATTCTCATTATCTCATCTTCACATATGTTTATCTTTCATATTATGTGCCTTCATAAATATAATTTTCTTCTACCGTTTGTTACATTAGAAATCTTCATATCTGTTTGTTTATCTTTTATATTAGGTGCCTTCGCAAATTTTATTTATTTTTCTTAGTATTCCTAGTTTTCCCAAATTCTTTCTTCAATTAATATAATGAAAATTGTGTTTTTTGATGTGTGGTATCTATTCATAAGCCCATGACTTAATCGTCTGTTATGGTTCAACAGTCATCTTCCCTTCATTTATTAGTGAATGCCACATTTTTCATTTCTCTAGTGATCATTGATGTGATGATGGTTGTATGCTTGGTCGGTTGTTGTGTGCTAACTGTCAAGGTTTGTTGTTTGCTAAATGCCGCATTCACAAGTTCCCATCTTCATGGCCTTAAACTAATGTCAGGCAACAATTTTTGTTTCACAATTGCCATTGAAGATTCTTTTTTTGGCAGTTTGTATAAGCGGTTCCAGTTCAATGCAATTTAGTAACTAGGAAGGTTTCAATGTTTCATACTCACCCATTTACCAATACAACTATGCCAACTCCACATAAAACTCATCAGAAACACAACCAACGAAATGGTACAAATAGTTCCAGCTGCCATTGTTTCTCAAACTCTAGATTTGTTCTGCTCAATTCTCTTAATCGACAACAATAACAGAGTTGAAGTTTTTGAATCTTAAGAAATGCAAGTAAGTATATATTATTATATAGAATAAAACTGTAAACACCGAAAAGGTCAAGCTACTGAGGCAACAAATTTTATATAATAAAAAGGAAACAGATGAAAAACGATCCACACGCTTTGTAGTTTAATTAATATTTTTAGTTAATATTCAAAAACATTACTTACCTTACGTAAGCTTCCCACTTCAAGAAGCACAATCTCGTCACAATGTCTGAAGTAAGACAAAAGAGCTTTCTGAAAAGGATCTGAATTACCTGTCTTAAATTACCTTACCTAAACTGGGAAGTAGGTGGCTAAGCTCTGTTTAGATTATCCTATTCAATTACCTTAATGATGAGATTTTAGAATTTTATCTTACTGTATTGATTCGCTAAATAATTCTACTTACTGGCAAAGGAGAGGTTAGGTTAAAATACAGAATATGATAATGCTGAAATGCTCTAGAACTCGGGGCATAGACCAGTGCAGAGTCACTAAGCTAATCTGTTTATAGGAATTCTATCCGCTACTACACTAAACCATATCAAAAGGGTGGTCATGAAAAAATAAAAGTAACTACACAGACCTTGCAGAAATTCTGGGTAATTTGGAGTGTGTTTGTTATTTTAATCCAAGACGATGCCTGCACTGTATCCGATGCTTTTGGTTTTTGGCCTATAAATATGGCCTTGGCCTCTACCAAATCATAACTCATGTAATTTTGAATTTTGTATCGTGCCATTTCCTTGTTCGACATTTACAAGAAGATTGTACTTGCTTGATATTTACAATTGTGCCAATATGGAATTTTGCTTCAAAGAATCTCAACTGTGGATAGTGAGTAGTATTGCATTTTCATGTTTTATATATTTGCAACCAACTATTCATAAAATAAACAGTAATATTGTTAGAATTTTAAAAGGGTTGTTTATTGTGCCAAGAGGTTATGAAGCCACAACTGAAGTCTAAAATGTCAACCATCACAAAAATATCATTTTGTGAATGATGACCCTGCATTTAAGTTACTTTGCTTGAACAAACCAAAGGAATGTAAAATATTCTCCTTAACTTTGGAAAAGAAGGAAACAAAAAACAAACTTCTGTAGTTCTCCAAAACTTCAACCAGCCTCCAAAGTTCAAAATGAACTTCTCCAACTTAACCACAAAATTCATTAAGCCCAAGCACAAAATTTCCATGCAGAACATGCCCTGGCGTTTAGGCAGGATAGAGTTCTCTGCAAGAAGAGAATTACCCACATCAACAAATTAAAGATAATACCACCCACTTTCCATCACACATTATGATTGCAGCTTTGTTATTACTGCATATAGGAACTGATTACTATATTTCTCGATAGAACTCCACCTCTACAAATACAATAAACCAACTCAATTCTCACAATTCCTTGGTTTCAAATTATACTGTGAAGCCACTGCATATCTGTGATGACGTTCCTCAAGTAATTCTGCTTGAAAATCCTGTACCTCAATTAGGATAGCGATGGATTATTAAGAGGTGAAAGTAATCAACTGTAACTTGTCATATACTTAAATGACCTTCACGATGGATGATTAAGAGGTGAAAGCAGTCAACTGCAACTTGTCAACTTGTCATATACTTAAATGACAAGTTATCATAATTTAAAATACTTTTAAATTTGAAAATATTAAAAAAACATTTAAATAAAGTAATCTATATCATAAATTATTTGATAACTTATATTATACTTTTTATTTAAAAGTAATTAAATAATTTTATACTTTAAACAACAAAAAAATCAAAATAGATTTTTAAAAACTTCACAAATTAAATAAAGAGTTAAAAAAAAATGTGTGATATGTGATATGTGACAACTCCATATATGAAAGCCGCAGGAGGTATGTAGTGGCTAGTACTTGCCTTTGTAGTATTGTAATTAGAGGTTTGTAGAGCTGAAATAAAATATATGTAAATTTAATGAAGGTGGATAAAATTAAATTTATTTATTTTTTTGTTAATTATTGTATTTTAGTTTGACTTTTTTATTTTTCTTGTTTAGTAGTGATGGTTGTTTTTGTTTGTTTTGGTTATGTAATGTAAATATCTTGTTTAATGTTAAATGTTTAAAATAAAAATAAACTACTATATATGTTTGTTGTTTGATGTTATTTTTTTAAAATAAAATAAAGTACAATAAATTTTATTTCTATATATTAAACATGAATGTAGAATACATTTGAATATTTATATATAATTTATATTATTATATAATATATTATAGTATAATAATTTTATCACTTTTATCATAATAATGTATTTTTTAATAATCACAAACTATTATACTTGTCATTATGTTTGGTTGATCTCATATTGGTAAATTAAATAAAATATAAAAGGAAATTTTGTAATATGATTTAAAAGATAACAATAACAAAATATCCATCATATAAGATATAATTATGAATGTTATCTTCACAAAAATCTATCTCAAATTTTTATGATTTATTTTTAAAATTATCAGAAGATCTTATATATTTTAAATAGCATTTTTTACAAATAAATATAATAGCAATATAATTCTAATGCAATCTAGTATAAATATAAATATAAAATAATTTAAATATAATATAATATTACATTAACAAAAACTTAAAGCAATATAATATAATATTAATAAAAATATTGTATAATTACTGATCAAAAAAAAAAATTGTATAATTTAAATATTATATAATCTAAATTTCATAATAAAAATATAATATTAATAAAAATCAATTATATTATATATTAAAATTTTAAATATTATAAATATCAAACTAAATGATCAAATGATTGTACAAAATTAATAATTATATAAATATTAAATTTATGCAGTTGTATTAATATGGACTAGGATCAAATATATCAAAAATATCTATATTAATGTTTGAATTTTTTATCTTAAACTCTATCATAGCACCCTTGAACTATTCATCAATAGTAATTGCTAGCAAGTGGAAACATTTTACAGTTCACCGTTACTGTTTATCGCCAAGACAACAGGTGAAAAAAATAGTGCAAAGGACGAGGTGAAGTAGTTTTAATTATTATTGCCGAAACACTTTACAAAATCATATTATTTTGGTCAAAATTTTGGATTTGTTAAGATTAATTAATCATTGGGGCTCCACATGTAAATAGATTGAGGGTGACATGATAGCTTAGAACAAAATTGAATTATAATAGCAACCCGGGAAACATGTAACTTATGGTGAGTCAGTTTCCACCATTTCAGCAAAAAAATTGGGCAAATTTTTAAAAAATAGGCAAATTAATAGTTAAGTTTCACTTTTCCTAAAAATTTGTCAATAACACACAAAATCTTTTAGCCAATCATATTCAAAAAAAAAATAATTTGTAATTTATAAAATTAAATATTTTGCAAATTCACTTTATAAAATTGAATTTTGTTTTTTTTTTTCCAAAAGAATTATTGTTTTTGATTGGTTGAAAGCTAATTTATTAATAACTAATTAAAGAAGAAAAATAAAACTCATTGCAATAATATTACCTAATGACAAGTACTAATAACATTATGTGCACGAGATAGTTGAATTTTACGAACACGAACACATACGAATGTAAAATTACGTGCGAACATAAATTAGAGTGAAGTTTAAAATTGACGTCTCTGAGGCAGCGAACCTTTCAAATTGACGGTCGACAAAATTTGACAGAAATGAATGTAACGGTAAAGAGGAAAATAGACTGCTTGAGAATAACACATGATTACAGGTGCCACAGTTACTGGAACAAATTACCTTACTGTCGCTTACGGAACAACAACAAATCTCAGTGAGAATCTCTTGTTGAACAAATTACATTATTGCCGCTCATACAGAGAGGTTTCAGCGAGGTATTAATTAATATATATTATGTGGCAATCGTGGGGTGGGGATTGCCTGCAACTCTTGACGCTTCTTCAACACAATTGTAAATACGTCGTCCATGTCCATTTCCTCAGCGCTCAGTCCATCAGGAAGAGTCCAGTCGAAGGAATGAAGCAACGAAGCCAAAATCAAATGAACCATCTTATCAGCCAAAGGAAGCCCAACGCATAATCTTCTTCCTGCTCCAAATGGTATCAGCTCAAAATCCTGGCCTTTAAAGTCGATCTTACTTTTCTCACCCTCCAGAAATCTCTCTCGCATGAATTTGGAGGGCTCCCTCCACAGTTCAGGATCCCTTCCTATTCCCCAAACATTAACCCACACCTGCGTGTCTTTTGGGATCACAAATCCCATTATTTCACAACTACTGTCCGCTCTGTGAGGGAGCAGAAGAGGACCGACTGGATGCAATCGAAACACTTCTTTCACCACAGCACGGAGATAAGGCAGACTGTCTATATCAGATTCTTCCACTTTTCTGTTGCGACCCACGACCTCTTCCAGTTCTGCTTGGGCCTCTTTCATTGTCTTTGGGTTGTGAATGAGTTCCGCCATTGCCCATTCTAATGTCGCACCTCCAGTGTCACTACCCGCTATCAACAGCTCCTGTCCACATCAGAAATAACACCCAAACAAATGAGAGAGTTTGAACAGTCAGTGTATTGTGTTCTTTTAACTTCAATCATCCCATAATACCAAATACAATATAACATAATACTTACGAAAAAAATTGCCCTGATTTCCGTCAGAGAGAGATCATTCTCTCTTTGGTCTCTTAGCTCTAACAAGGCGTCTAGAAAATCTTTCTCTGTCTCTCTTTCATCACTCAGCTCTGTACTTCTCCTTGCCAGTCGATTGGTTATGCACAGATCTAAAAATTTATGGGCTCGCTTTAAATGGAATCCTATCTGTCGCCCCACGCCATGAAGATCCAGAAACCCAAGCCAGGGGAAAACATCGGCCAAATTAGGTTTTTGGCAAAGCTTCGCCCACGATGTAAGAGCGTCGGTGAGCTCCACACAGTCGGGATTGCTGGGATCAAATACCTTTGTACTAAATATCATATTACCTATCAGATTCAGACCCGTGCGGACCATTGTATCCCCAATGGGCACAATCGTTCCCTTCGCACAATTCTCCTCGAAAAGCAGTCGAATCATTTCGAAGATTGAATCTCTTCTAACATTTTGAGAAGCTTGGAGTTTCTTCGCAGAGAAAAACCCTATAGTGGAAATTCGCCTGAGTTTCCGCCAGTAGGGTCCGTATTGGCTCCATATCATTGAGGACTTATGGTAAGAGAGATTCTTCATTGCTTGTATAAGAGTTCGCCCAGCGAAGTTATGGTCGTGAGTTTTGAGCACCTCCTTTGCCATGGCAGCAGAGGAGACCACCACGGTTTTCTTCATGCCAAGAGAGACTGTCATTAACGGGCCGTATTGGCTAGACAGGGCAAACAGCGACTCGTAGGGCTTTTTGCCCAAGAGTAACAGGTTTCCTACAACAGGCCAACCTGGTGGTCCAGGTGGAAGACGAAGCCTCTTCGTCTTTTTTGTCCATAGTAATACAGATGACAAGAAAAAAACGCTAATAACAAGCAGAAACCAATATAGCTGCTGGTTATCCATGAGAATATAGAACAAAGCCTTCAGCAATGAGTTGTCATCGAGCGTAGCTTTTTCTGTCAAGACCACTTCCCTCTACATACCCATTTTCCTGGTTCAAGTACAAAGTCTGTTGAGTCAAGACTCGATATAATTTAAACTACTCAGAACATTACCGGTTCAAACACAAAGTCTAGGTATTGAGTCAAGTCTAGATATAATTTAAAATACCCAGAACATTGCCGTTTCAAACACGAAAGTCTCTGAACCAAGATACATATAATTGACAGACAACGTTGCAGGTTACAATAGGAAGGCTTATCTGCCAAGATTCGATGGAGATCCGACAAGCGTTCCTCCGTTCAATGCATCGATGAAAGACAGCATATGATTCTTTTTATGAATTTACAGGTGTTTTTGTCTCCTTGATTTTTGTTTCATATGCTACTTTTTATGTAATTATTCACGACTCTATTTAAATAACACAATATTCAACATTCAAAATTCAAAATTCAAAGCTATACATCTTTATCATTAAAAAAATCATATAAATAGTTGACCTCTTTTTATGGCATAAAAATATATTTTTAACAATTGAAGTGAGTATGGTTTAAGAATAGTCTTTATTATCTAATATATAATTTGATATTTATTATTGGGGAAAAATAGAAAGATATATTGATAGATATTAAAGGTGAAGAGTGTTATTATATTAATAGATTTTTTTTAGATATTGGATTTAAGAATGGGACTAGGTAAGGTGTTGGATTCGAGTTGTAGGAAGTTGGGCAAAGAAGATAATCTAATATATCTTTATTTTTCACTTTGCTAAAGTTAAAAAGAATTAGTTATGTTTTTATATGGTCATTTCATAGATATTTGTTTAGTCTTCAATGGTTGAAATGATGGTGTTTTCCCATCATACAAGAGATACATGTTTGATTAAAAAAAAAAATTGATCTATGTAGATTTTGCATGGCAATATATGTCACATCCTATTTTTATCAATTATGAAAGATGAATTTGTTTAGTAATTAATTAGTTAATTTATATACATTTAGTTAGTCTTTTATTTCTTTTAAACACATTGTGACATTTGGTTTTTAGTATATTTGGTTTGAGTCACATATGCCATAGTGTTTTCATTAAAAAAATAAAAAATAATATAATTTAAAATAAATAAAATACTATTTTTCAAAAAATGTTTATTTTTTATTTGTTGTGAGATAGTCAAATTTTAACTGATTTATTTTATTTAAATTTTTTATCTATAATCAATGTAACTGAAAGAGAGTGGAGTTATCTACAAAACCTTCACTTTAAGTAATACCTATAACCAACGAAAAATGAAGAGAGTTTTCAAAAAACTCCATAATCAATTTGGATCTATTATTAAAGCAAAGCCAAATTGGGAGAGGGGCATTACATGTTTAGAGGTCGAATTAAATGAGATGGGGTGAGAATTGAATTTCATCTCTTGAATTTGCATTTTGACAATTTATTGGAGGTTTTTGGGGTAGTTGGGAATTATATTTTGTTGCTATATTATGCTCCTTCATTTATAAATTTATTTGGTAGCTATGTATAGAATTTTGGGCATCATTTATAGCTTAAAACTTTGATAATCCTCTTTCATCTTCTTTGAAGAGAATCGTAGTTGAGGAATATAAAATTTGAATGCCATACTTGCTTCTCTTTTCCCCTTTCCATTGGATTCCTCTTGAAACTATGCATGGAAGGTTGTGGTGCCAAATTTTGTTACTTTTATCATCATTGAAAGAATAATTTATAGCTTTGGTTAGGTGTGAGGATATTTTTGAGTTGTTGGAGGTATTCTTGAGTGAAAAGTAGTAAGTCATTGTCATTATTTCACTACATTCAATGTCTTTTCCAGACATTGATTATATCAAATATTTGGAGCTACGTTTTATTAGAGCTAATATATAGATCAAAAGAAGCAAAGATCACTTACAATAATTCTTCTATGAAATATATCAATACAATAGCTAAAAAATAGAGGAAAATATGTAAGATGAATATTGGTTCATTCATCATTCAAAAATGAATACTTACAATAAGGTATACATCCATATTTTCTAAAATAGATAAAGTGGAAAAAAAATCTCATAAAACATGTTATAAGATTCATAAACTAAAAATAGGAAAATAACTTCCTAACATATATTTCATAACAAACTTATAATAATTGTAGTGTAGAAAAATGTATCCCTTTATGGTGCAGTCATGGTAGGGGGGGTCCTCAAGGAGAACAACCTGGACCATGCAACAAGAGTAACACAACATAAGCAAGATAGAATATGGAGGCAATGTAGTTACAGACTTTATTATTATCAGAAATATTGATTACATATAGTCGGCCACATCAAGCCTTATAGATTTGGCTCACAGGCCTGATTACAACATGCTCAAAATACAATTCTCTTACATGCGAGCGAAAATCCTACAGATCAAACTTTATATACAACCTAATCTATCTGATCTTGATTCGCTACCCTTCTTATGATCCATTACAAGCTCTATATCACATCCGCAGGTCTAGAAACATCTGCATCGGTCAAAGATCATTACACAATAATAGGTCTAGAAAATGTAATGTGCGCAATAATAGGTCGGCCTCAAATCCAAAATCCTTCCATAGTAAATGCATACGATGAAGTGTGGACCTAAAGGTAAGGTCGAGGACACTCCAAGGAACAAATCTAAATACACAGTGAGGATCCGCAAGCGTCAAGCGAGATCCATGATCGATCCAACTAGTCGTTAGGTCTAAATTCATTTTTGGGCGAGTTGAAAAACTGTCACTCAATCTGAAAGCGATTACTTGTCGAAAAAAGATCCAATCAAGCTAATAAATTGGAATAAGGAAATTGAACATGTCCAAGATGAAACCTCAGGTATGTGAGATCTGGTGAGAAAACATGAAGAAACACTGGATCTACCAACTTGAACTAGAAATGAACTGAACAAGAATAAGAACTGAATGAAAATATTTTTGGTTGATGCAAGATTGCCAAGAACCAAGGATGCTCCTACATCAAACATCTGGGGTTAATGAAAAGTGAGTCCCTCACTTTGCTAGGGCTAAAGGAAAACCAAGACGGTCTACCTTAGCCTGAGAAATCCAAGAAGAATCCTCTGCTGGTATACCCTTCCATTTCACAAGATATTCTTTCTATTGTCTTCCATGAGTCTTTCTTCCATCTCTGACATCCAAAATCTCGTCTATCTCATCTGATTGTTGTTTAGGAAGTTTCTCTTCCAACTTTTCTTTATTGTCTTCACTAAATTATGCTTCATGGTACTGATGAAGATCTGCAATATTGAATATAGGTGAAATACCCATGTCATTTGGTAACTCTACTTCATATGCATTTCCTAAATCAAATTTCTTCAAAATCCTATAGGGTCCAAACTTCCTCATCTTGAGCTTATTGTATGTGCCAACTGGAAATGTTTCCTTCCTCTGATACACCATCACTTCCTCTCCAACTTCAAACTCCTTATGTCTCCTCTTTTCATCTGCCTTCCCCTTATAATTTTGGTTCATATCTTCCAACTGCTGCTTCACTTGAATATGCACTTTCTTCATATATTCTGCAAATTCTTGTACTTCTGCACTCCTTTTATCTTCCTTATAGATGTCTTGCAATTCTGATATACCTCTAGGGTGAACTCCAATAAAAAAATCAAAAGGTGTTTTTCTAGTACTCCTATTTACTAAATTATTGTAGGTAAACTCTACTTGTGCAAGGGCTAAATTATCCCAACTTCCCGTCTTCTCTCCAACCAAACATCTCAACAAATTTCCCAAACTCCTATTTACTACCTCTTTCTGTCGATTTGTTTGTGGGTGAAAAGTAGTTCTAACTAAACTTCAAATCTGTCTTCAACTTCTTCCAAAGTGTCCTCCAAAAGTAACCAACAAATTTTGTATCTTGGTCTAAAATAATACTCCTAGGTAATCCATGCAATCTAACCACTTCTCTGAAAAACAAGTCTGCTACATGTATTGCATATGTTGTCTTCTTACAAGGTATGAAATGTGCCATCTTCGAAAATCTATCCACCACCACAAATACTAAATCATTACATCTCTGTGTCTTAGGCAAACCAAGTATGAAATCCATGCTGATATCCTCCCAAGGTCTCTCTGGTACTGTCAAAGGTTTATACAATCCAACATCCTGACTACTCCCTTTTGCAACTTGGAAAACTCTGCAACTCTGAATGAATTTCTTAACATCCTTATGAATCTATGGCCAAAAGTAATTCTCACTCACCAATGCTATTGTCTTATCAATTCCAAAGTGTTATGCCAATCCTCCACTATGTTTATCTTTTATCAAGTTATCCTTCATTGAACTCTGAGGTATACACAACTGATTTCCTTTGAACAACATATCCTCTTGAATTAAATTATCCAACCACTAACTCCTATCCTCCAAGACTGGTTTGTTACGTGCTCTCCAAGGTTCTGCAAAATCTGGGTCTTCCTTATACAAGTTCTTCAATTCTTCAAAGCCTAATACTTCCACTCTCATTTGTGCTAGAAAATTCCTTCTCCTACTCAAAGCATCAACAACTCTATTTGACTTTCCACTCCTGTGCTTCAAAAAAAAAGTATAACTCTGCAAGAACTCTACCCATCTCATGTGTTTCTGATTCAACTTACCTTGACTATTCAAATACTGCAAAGCTTGATGATCTATATACAACACAAACTCCTTAGATAACAAGTAATGTCTCCACTTCTTCAAAGCTTGAACTATGGCATAGAACTCTTGATCATACATTGAATATCTCCTCCTAGCATCATTGAACTTATCATTGAAATAAGCTATTGGTCTTCCTTCTTGACTTAATACTGCTCCAATTGCATTTCCACTTGCATCACAATCTACTTGAAATACCTTGTTGAAATCTGGTAAAGCCAACACAGGTTGCTCAATCACCTTTTACTTCAACAACTCAAAGATTTTGTTTGCTCTAGATGTCCATCTTAAATCCTTCCTATCTCCTCTCATTGTTTATTCCATAGGGCTACAAATAGAACTGAAATTCCTTATGAACTTTTGGTAGAAAATAGTCAATCCATGAAATGATCTCACCTCTCCAATGCTTTCAGGTCTAGGTCATTCAATAATAGTTCTTACCTTCTCAGGATCCATTTCAATCCATCCACTGATATAACAAATCCCAGATATACCAACTCTTCCTTCATGAAACTACACTTATTAATGTTTATCAACAACTGCTCTTCCCTCAACCTCTGCAAAACTTGTCTTATGTGCAACGAATATTCTTCTCTAGTCTTACTGAAAATCAAGATGTCATCCAAATAGACAATCACAAACTTACCAAATAATTTCTTCAATACCTCATTCATCAACCTCATGAAAGTACTCGATGCATTTGTTAGTCTAAAAGGCATCTCCAACCATTCATACAATCCTTCATTTGTCTTGAATGTTGTTTTCCACTCATCTCCTTCTTTGATTCTGATCTAATGATATCCACTTTTAAAATATATCTTTGTAAAGTATTTAGATCCACTCAAACAATCCATAATTTCATCCATCTAGGGCAAAGGAAATCTATACTTCATTATGATCTTGTTTATGGCTCTAGAGTCTATACACATCCTCCATTCTTCATCCTTCTTAGGTGCCAATACAACAAGTACTGCATAAGGACTCAAGCTTTCTCTAATCAAACCTTTCCTCAACAACTCTTGCACTTGTCTATTCAATTCTTCATTTTCTGTCGATTTCATCCGGTGTGCTACTTTGTTAGGAAAACTAGCTCCAAAAATTAGATCCATGCAATGACTAATACTCCTGACAGGTGGCAATCCATCATGTACATTATCTGAAATGATAGCTTCATATTCTATCAACAACTCTTTTATCTCCTAAAGTTGTTCTTCTACATGCTTAAAATATTTAACCTTCTTAGGAACTATGGCATAGAACATGTTCTCATGCCTCAATCCATCTAGGAATCTCTTTCCATCAACTAAACAAATTCTAGCACTTGTACAAACTTCAGTTCTAGGATCATCTTCCAAGGGAAACCAAATTTGCCTCATCCTATTATCAACAATAGTGTATATTTTCTTCTTTCTGTAGGCATGTAAAATATACATGGATCTGATCGAGAATCACTAATTTCATTTCGTCCTTAATTATCCCTCTCCTAACCATTTTAATCAAATAATCTTTATGTGATTAAAATTCATCAATTTTCCTCTTTTAATTGAATAAACCAATCTTTATTTAATTAAGTCACCATATTCATGTCTTTAATTAAATAAATTAATTCTATTTAATCTCCTAAATTCATCTATGTAATTAAACAAATCAATTTTTATTTTAATCTCCTAAAGTTCCTTCATTTAATTAAATAAATCCAAATATTCTTGGCATTTAAGACTCTTTCTTCTCCCTCCAACTTTCAAATTTCAAAATCCACTTAATATCATTTATTGGCTCATTCACCAAAATGTGCTCAAGCTTCCTCCATTCACATCTTGACAAGTGGCACTTGACCATTGGATGTTGAATGATCCCACATTGCTTCATTTTGCTCATTCCTCCATCTTTTCTTTCTATAAATAGAAATATTTTTTCGTTCATTTTCATCCACAGTTTGAGCATTTTTACTATAGGCATTTTGAGTTTATCAAGTGCATTCTTATCATCTTGCATCCTTTGTTGATCATCATCTTGAATCTTGTCAAGGATTAGGAAAGGCATCCTTTTCATATCAAAGGTGCACCAATCCACAATGGGATAGGTATGAACATGTTTTTATAGGCTTTCAATTAGTTTGCTTGATCTTTTGTTATTGGTATTATGAAGCATGTTGGATTATCTCATAAGGATGTTATGTTTGCTTGGTTTTGGAAAACTAAACATACTAATGAATGTGTATAGTTGAAGCCTTTTTGCAGATTTTTAACATCCACAGAATGGTGCTAGAAGGAGGTCCAAGGTTTACTTCACATTTGTTGTGCATTGGACTGGTTATTAGCACAACATTTGTGAACGTTTCTAAAGCCTCTGCAATAATTTTGTTTTAGGCATATCCAAATTACTTTTTTTTTAAAGAAATATTTTAAATAGATAATGTACCTTGTTTACGCTTCTACATTTAAATACGTTTGTCTAACCCATTTTGAGTATTTCTCTTACATCTAGGTATGTGCAGGATCATGATGGGCCAAAAAGTGGTAATATGATGGGTATGTGGCTGACAACTTTTTTTTTACCCAAAATTGTTGAAACAAAAAGGGTTTTTAAAGGAGATTCTCATCTTTCCACCAATATAAATTATTCTTTACTTTGAATTTACTAAATAATTATTATTCATTTTCTATTGAATTACGACTAAAGTTCTCATTTTTAGGCTAATTGAAAAACATCTATACCTTTCAAAGAGTATCATATTTTTTGAATCCAAAACATGTGTCACACTCTATGATTTTCATACTATAAGATTAAAAAAGGAAAAAATGAATTTCATGAATTTTTGACCAAGTTAAGGTGGTCAGACATATGAGTCTTTATATTTTCTAAAAGTTGTAATAAAAAAATTATAATTAATTATTTACTTGGAAAAAAATTACAAAAAAATATGCATCACATCGAGACATGAGTCCTCTACTTATATCTAAAATATTATAAAAAAATATTATCATTTTAATATGGTTAGGGTGGTCAGACAGACAACTACTTCTTATTTTTCCTTGTTAGCTATATTAAAATTTCAAATTTTCACCAAATAGATTTTATTTTTTTGTTAATAAACCTAGTAATTTTGAAACTAAATTCAATTTTCTACAAATTTTATTGTTACATATTTTTGAAATAATATAGATAATGTATTCAAAATTTTATGTCAAGTTGCCTAACTCTAATTTTTCTAAATTTTTTGCCACTTAAGGGCCTGTTTTTTCCATGATGATCCTGCACATACCCATCTATCAAGTTTATAAATTTTTGCACTTTTTTCGGTGCTGAGTTTCTTCAACAATGCCTTCACATCAGTACCTAAGTGGTGTGGTCTTTGATATCTTTTGGCTAACTGTGTTTTTTGGTACTTCTGGCTTTACAATTTTTGTAGCAATTCAGAGTTGTTTATCTCGTGACTTCTTATGATTGACGGTGTGTAGCCTTTAAATGTATGATGCCTTTTAAATATCTCTTTAAATCCGCTTCCATAGATTTGTAATTCTCCAACGCCATCAGTTCTATTCGTTGAAGTTCATTTACCACCCATCATCTATGCATTGGTTGCTTTTACGCCAGCAATAAATTCGTTGGAGTTTAAAATACTTGTCGCTACTGGTTGTGGTAACGTGCTATTCAAAATTCCTGTCGGGCATTTCAAAATGGACGCCGAGGATAAAATCATTGAAGTTGGTGCATAAGTAATAATATCATTGTGTATAGCGGAATTGCAATCTTGTCTAGGATTAGTTTTTGTCAAATCAAATGAGAATGTAAAGCCTAGGGAAGCACTATTAGGGTCTTCAATTAACATTGTAGTATGCAGTGACCCTCTTTATGTTGTTATAGAGTTTTAATCAAGTTGGCGAGAGTTGTTAAAAGAAGTGACTACTACTCACTATTATAGGCATTGAGAGTAAATTTCAAAGTGGGCACCAGAATTAGATTATCAAGTGGTGGTTGTTTCGTGTTCCTTCTAGCTTTACGATATGTTAATCTTCTACGGCCTCAAATTAAAATGGTTGTTTATGATAGGCCTACTGCAAGCCAATCTTACGGGTGACAACTTTTAAAAGAGATAAGTTTAAACGTCATCTTGATTTTTGTGTCAGTAGATAATGTGTGTTTGTTCATTAAAGTGAGGATATAGTAATGCCTGGCATCATGGCAAGATAAATCAAAGTAATTGTGTGATAATTGTCTTATTTCATATTGGGTTGCATACACGCATTATATTTAGGAGAGGAAGAATGTGAAATTAGCTAGGGATTAAGTAGTAATTACAACAAATTGCAAAATGATGTTTGAAGAGACATTGAGTAGTGAGATTCAAACCTGTATTGAAATAGGCTCAACTCTCATCTCTTGTCAGCATGTTTCATAATTTAATGTGCGATTGAAATAGTTTAGGCTCATTGATTTGACTAGAGTGGATGTAAGCGATGGGTCTTCCATAGCCTTTAGAAAAGCGAATAGTTGTGTTTTATTTTTCTAAACAATTAATTTTATGTTATTCTTGTGCAGTTCTAAAACAAGAGGGGTATGAATAATCTTATTACTATGGTGTTTGTTGACTACAAATTTGTAGAAAGGGTACATGAAATTTTACCTTCTCAGATTTTATACTGGCTGAAATTATGTCTTTAAAGTTTGATCATTGAACATAAACTAATATTCAATTTTTTTTCTTTTTTCTTTTTGAATCGAAAGGATGATTGGATATACACACCTTGTAACTTGATGATTTATTGGTATTTAGTTGTGTAGTTTTGAGCAATCGAATCTTTCTGAGTATGCTTCAAATGAACCCGCTTTTTATGATCATGAATGCCTTATCATTCATAGCATACAAGTGATGCTTACTGTAATGAAACATAAATTTTTTTTGATGGATCACTCATCCCAATATTGATCTAGTGAATTTTGAGCGATTAGTGGTAGATATTCTCACATGAAGATAGGTACTGTGTAAAAGGAAATATTCTTGCAAGTGAAATTTTGGATCATCTAGTACACCTTTGGGAAGAAAATACGACGGAATGCATTGGTTCACATAACCCAATTGCCTCCATTACATTTCATGCTCATGAGAATTTACCAGTTGTTACCTCTGGTCACAAGCTATATATTTGGAATCATAGTACAAAAGGAGATCATGTCGGCCTTTATGAATAGTTCATTTTGATTTTCTTTTATTACGTTTGACAGTGAGATTATTGTGTTTGATAAAGGAAATCTTTGTTGGTGTAGGATTTAATGTTTCTAAAAATTGCAATCAGCTAGCTAATGGTTTTTTCCTACAGGAAATACTCTTAATATCAACAGATTCCAAATCCGTAATTATAGATTTGTCGTCTTGTGCCCATTACCATGCTTCAACTGATCACTTCCGTTTTTTAAGTGGGCCCCTTGAAATTTATCTTTTGTGTTTACTTTGTCATGCTCATTATACGTCAACTATTACAAGTTGAGGGGAAGTATGTTTTTCGATCTTGAAACTCCCAACGTCATTAATGAAGAAAAAGTGAGCGTTTAAAAACTTGTTGCGAATTGAAGCTTTGTTTAAGAGGGATGACTTTAAAGATCAATCAAAATCTGCATATGTCATTATTACAAATCTTTTATTTTTAAACATAGTTATCAGGTCTTATGCATTAAAACTAAAGGATTTATCTTTCTTTAGTTTTGTTCAAGATACAATCACCATATCACATAGGTAGCCAATGCACTTTACAAATGATCATTTTTTTTCAAAAATCCGAATTGTTTATGATTTCTCAAGTATGGCATTCAAAGGATAGACATGGTGGGTTGCCTCTTTATTTTCTTGATACTGGTTTTTACTATTAACTTTCATCTTATGTTTAACATATTGATTATGAAAAAATTGGTGGATCATCTTATTTCTAATAAACTTTGTGTTGTTTATAGGTTGGCATTGGAGTGGAGCATTGGAATTTGAAAAATAGCAAGTGGAGTGAAGTTGTTGAAAATTTAATTCTTGAACATTGAAATTAAGACTTGAAAAAGAATTTTTTAATGCTTATTGTTATAATCAGAGGCTCCAATTATTGCTTTTGTTTTATGTTTTAGGCCAACTCACTTCATCTTTTGGGCTTAAAATTAACCCTCAATTCAATCTTTGTCAAAATTGGATTAAAATTGAACTTAGAAACTCACAAGAATTTCAATTTGGTCTAAAACTGAACAAACAACTTCACACTTGGATTTTGGTGCTTAAAACGAACTCACCATTGCTTTGGGGATTAAAACAAACTTGTGCTTTCATTTTTTTGTAATATTTTTTGCAATTCGTGTCATTCAAATTCAAATGCACTTCTCTCGCACTTCATGGTGATCTTGAGAAGTAAAAGCATTTTAGTGACATTGATTGTCTAAAAGGTTACCTACACACTTCAAGTTTGGGTTTAAAATTGAACAAATCTTCCAAGTGTAAGTTAGGTATATCGTGTGTGTTCTCTCTTTGTTTCTCAATAAATATTGATCAAACTATAGATGTACTTTCTTGCTTTTGTTTATCCATAGAGAGCCTTCCTGGTGGAAAAAAGTAATCACCCTCAGGAATGACCCAACCAGTAACACGCTAAATCCAAGTGACTTCCAACCGGTATACAAGTGTGGGTACTCGAGGAAAGTTTGAGTATCACGATGATCATTTCGACAAGAAGGGAAACAATGGTCTCTTTCCACATGGATGGTCCCCCACAAACAAAATGCCCGCATTAAAACCCCTTGTTTAGAAAGGCCAAAATCCTAAACTATTTGTTGGTGCAAGAACGGTCCTTCTGAAGCCACCCCACATTCTTACGGCTTTTAGTAGAGATGACAAGTATGCCATGGGAGATTCATGGGTATTGATGCTTGGCTGACTCGAGAAGTGTGTGTCATGAAGGGGAGTAAATGTGGTCAAGCATCTAGTCATCCACTAAGAGTAAGCATAGCTAAATTTATTTAAGTGGGAACCCAACAAATATTATCTTTTCATCCTAGTATTGTGCATGTTCTTGGAATCGAAAACACTTTTCTTGGATCTCAAAACATTTGAGAACAAACATTCACAAAATCTTCAAAATTTTAAACCCTTTGGAGGGAACAAATACTTTTGACAAATCCAAGTACTCTTGCTTGCCCTAGGGATTTAATCCTTAGAGGTTTCTAAGTATTTGGATTTAATCATCATTTGTTTTCACTAAAGTCAACATTAGGAAATTTTTTCCTTAATTTCCTTGATTCTCCACATAATGGACTTTATGGGATGAGAAGAAGTTAGGAAATTAGACATCTAGTTTGAAACTTTAATCAAAGAATTGTTTGTGGTAAAAAGAACTCATTAAGAAAAGTTAAGAGACAATTGATTCACACACATGTGTTCTTCCAAATGATTTCTCACAAAATATAAATCTGAAAATGAAAGTTCAAAAGTCTTAGTCCTAAAGCTCGTGAGGAGCGTCTTGAAAGACTTCTTGAAGTTAGAGAAAGGTTGGTTTACAAATTTACAAAAAAACTTCAAGGAACAATCCTAACTTGTATGAGTTTTATTGCCAACAAAATCTGAGTCTCTTTCAAAGGTTAGCATTTCTTACATAGGAAGTATTGCATGTTCTTCAAAACTGAGGTCTTGTAAAAAGGAGTTTTATCTAGGTTTAAATCTGGGATCAAAATCAACATTTTCATCCATCCTTCAAACATCAAAATAAAAAAATCACCTCACCAACAACTCTTGAAAATCTTGAAAATATCATTTATGCTACACTTTTCAAAAATCAAAATCATCTTGTTTGGATAGATATGTGTAGATGAATCCTTCTCTGCATATTTAATCAAATTATCAATCCTTGTGAACGAATTTACCTCTTGATAAAATCCAACATCTTGAGGTCTATAGGTTCATTATCCAAAATCATCTTGTTTGGCTAGGGGTGTCTTGATGAATCCTTCTTTACAACTATAGTCAAATTATCATCTTGTGTACAAGTCTACTCTAGGACAACTTCCAACCTCTTAGAGTTTACAAGTTCACTATCCAAATCAAATCAAATCATGTCTTAAATTCTAGTATTTCCTCCAAGATTTCTCAAGAGTTAAATCATCTACACCATCTGTCCTCTGTTTATCTCATCCCCATCCTTTGATCCTTAAATAAAACTTGGATTCTCTTCTTTGAGCCTAAATTTTAGACCAATCTAAGGTGTTAGAGGTTCAGCTCTTACATTCCTGAAAATTGATCCCTATTTTATGGTTCAAACTTGATCTTAATACAAGAAAAACATGGAGAAAAACAAAGAAACATCCACTTCAAGCAATTTAAGTCAAACTGAAACAAAATTCAACCCTATTATATCCATTGACCTCCCAATTAATCCTCCTCCAATACCTCAAAATAATCAAGAGGAAGGTCAAGTGGAAGACATCACCAACGTCTTAGGGATGACACAAGATGAAATCCTTGAGATGGTCCAAAATCCTAAAAAATCATCGAATTGTTAATGCTTTGATGATGTTATACCCCTCCCAATACATGTTGGAATTGGAAAAGGAAGGGGCTAAACTCCCTTCTGACTATGATGTAAGCACCCTTGTGGAGAGACCTCTTGGGATCATGCCTCTGATCCCACCCATACCTCCATATCAAAACATCACTCAAAGCATCCTGCAAACAACATCATCCATTACTCCAACTCCACCAATCATTATCAAGGGAAGCTCATTGCTTCATGCCCTTCAAGCACATCCCCTTGTGAATAGCCAAGAGTTGGACACAAACACCATATTGGGCCAATCTATCTTAGTAAATCCATTACACCCATACATTTCGCTCATATTTCATAATCATACCAATTCATCCTCCTTCTATGCAACACTAGTCTATCCTCTGGACACACAAACCTCTTTCCCTATGACCTCACAAGGAGAAGGTGATTTGTTCAGAGTAGGGCGAGTATTTGATCCCTCATCATCATCTATTCAAGAGAATGCACCACCCCTCTTTCCACCGTTTCCACCTCTACCACTTACATCCACATCACCCCTTGGGTCGGGTCTTCCCCCTTTACCCACCATCAATCAACCAAATCAAAACAACCCCCTATCATAAATTAGAGAATCATACCAAATCCTCCCATCTTTCCATCGATATCGCAACAACAGATGACAACCATCCAAGTAACCCCAACAATCAATACATCCACTATTCCTCAAACCTCTCAAAGCCTGGTTTCCTAAGGACCAAGCATCTCAATCAAACCATCCACAAATCAAACCCCGATCATCAACACAACCATTCCTCTCATCACAATGGTCAACACCATTCCCAATCCACCACCACCACTACCAAAATACAACCTGGCTAATTCATTCAGCATTACATTACAAGCAGCATGACAAGCTTCCTATCAAAAGACACTCCAACAAATCCAAAATCAGCAAGCTACACAGCTAGCTTCCTAGCAAGCACAAACATAGTTAGTAGCGCAACAAGCACAATAGGTATAGTAAGCTGCTCAAGCCCAAGCTTTACTACAACAACAACAAATTGCCCAAGCTGCACAAGCATCTAAAGCCGCACAAGCCACACATGCTGCACAAGCAGCCCAACAAGCACATGCTCAAGAACAAGCCCAATATCAAGCTCAACATGTGCAAGCGCAATTTTAATACTAGGCATAGTTGCAAGCAGTCCAACAACAAGCTTATCAACAATCCCTGCAAGATTATCAAGCACAATAGCTAGTGGCTCAATAGAAAGCCCAACAACAAGCTTTGTTGGCACAACCCCAACATGACCAAAAATAAGCGTTGTTGGCTCAGTAGAGAATGCAGGCATTAATCACATAGAAAAGCCTGCAAAAAACTCCCACCAATGCACCACCCGCCAATCAAACACCCCAACCCCCTCAAAACATGTTCACTCCACCTCCTAATCCGCAAGACGATGTGGCGACACAAATCAAAATGCTCTCGCAGCAAGTGTTGGATCTTCAATTAGGAAAAACAACAAGGACACCCAACAATCTGTGTCCCTATCCTTTTGACAAGAGCCTCACAATGATACCATTTCCAAAGGAATTCAAAATTCCCAAATTTGACAAATATCGTGAATTGGGAAATCCTAAAGATCACATTAGGGAATTCCAAGTACATTTCATGGAAGTTGCATACAATGATACATATCTGATGCGGTTGTTCCCTCAGAGCATAGCTAGTCCTACCATGGAGTGGTTCTGTCATCTGCCTATGAGCGTCAAAACATTCCAAGAAATTGTAGATGCATTCCTCAAGAATTATGCATTCAACATCGGCACGGATGTTAGTCTCGAGGAATTATTGGTGCTCAAACAGGGAAAGGGGGAACCATTTGCCTCCTTCCTACAATGATGGTGATCCAAGGCCAATCGGAGCAAGTGGGCCATGTCAAAGGAGAAACAAATTTGCACTATCATTGTCAATCTAGACAAAAACTTGGCATTTTATCTAAAGATGCAGTGCATCACTAGATATGACCAATTGATCCCCAAGGTGCTCAACATCGAAAGGGTCCTTATTGAACAAGGGGGCACACCTAAATATCCTAAACATCAAGATAGTCACCCATCCACCAGATATAATGAGAAACCTTGCACATGGGCGAAAAACAAGAATGTCACCAATGATGGAGTGGTCGATGCCAAGGTCATCATTAGTGCTCCAAGGCAGAATGTCCAAACACATCATCAACCACAAAACAACAACCACAGTAACATGCAAGGCAATGCGGTAACCCAAAAATCACCCCATAATCAAGTCAACAACTTCAATAATCAAGGAGGACCACCTCCATGAAATAGATATCCCATCAAGAAGAAATTCACAGCCCTTGGGGAATCAATCAAATCCATCATGAAGAAGTTGGTCAATGAGAACCTCCTCAAAATTCCCACTTATGATAATTACCAAGAGCCCCAGGTGAAACCACATTGGTATAATGAAAATTTCCTTTGCGATTATCATAAGCTCAAGGGGCATATAACAACCAGTTGCATGAAACTGAAAAATGTCATCGAAGACCTTATCGATGACAAAATCATAAATTTTGAGCAACCAGCTGGCAATCAAGATATGAAAATCTACATGAATCTGATGCCCAATCACAACCAAGGAAACAACAAACGGAAGCAAAAATATGTCAATGTGAGCCATGTGTACGAAGAAATTGTCGCATGCCTTGAAGAAACAACCACTATTGTTAGCATTAAGGGAGCCAAAGATGATTGTAGAGTCACCACATGCAGTGAAAAGGTCACCATTTTCGGGGCGTCATAGCCAACTAAGACCTCCACCTCAAATAAGAAATCCATCACTAATGGTTACAATGTCCTTGACTAGTTAAAAAGAACCCCTTCCCAGATCACCATCATGGAGTTACTGAAGGTTTCGGCTACCCACAGAGAAATCCTTGAGGAAGCATTGGCTTCATCTATTATCTCTGCCAGGCTTGATATAGAGAAATTCCAAGCTTTGGTCAGTAACATCACCACTCTGAATCTCCTCACATTTTTCAATCAGGACTTCCCCTCCCAACCATCTCACAACCGTGCACTCCACCTTGAAGTCCTGGTTCACAAAAATAAAGTCAAAAGGGTCTTGATGGATGAGGGTGCATGCCTCAATATTTGTTCACTGAAGCTTATAAAGAATCTGGGAATCTTTGAAGATTCTATTGAGAAGGGTAAAGGTATCACAATCAAGGCTTATGACAATCAAGAAAGAGTTTCTCACGACACTATTCAACTCCCTATGCAAGTAGGGCCAATTGTTATGGAAACCACCTGTCAAGTGCTTGACCCTAATCTACCATATAACATCCTCTTGGGGTGACCATGGATCCATGGCATGCAAGTAGATGCATCAACCTTCCATCAATGTGTCAAGTTTTCATACCAAAACCAAGAGGTCACAATCTATGGTGATCCTGAACCCTTTGCCTACTGCAAGAACCTGAAAGCCAACTATTATAAAGTACCCCAAGTCCCAAAGAATGATGAAGGCCCCTCAGCTCCATATATAGACCCATCCAATATAGCCTCCACTTCTGGGACAAAGACACCCACCATCCCTGAGATATCCAACATCAAGCTTATAATCCAAGACAATGGGTGTGGAGAATACATAATGAAGAAAGGATCCTTTATGGTTGGGGAGTTACCTCAATCCCCCAGATCCCACGGACAACCACAATCCACCAATACAACAACTCAAACCTTTAGAGTGGGTCCCTCCTGATTCAGAAGTTGGGGAGATCTAGGCCGAGAAGTGGTGGATGAGAGAGACGTATCCAGTCTCCTCTATCAAGATGAAAGACCTGTACCAGCCCTTCCTATGGATGATGCAAATAGAGGACTTCAATTAATGTTGGGCATGGGCTATAACAGGAATGGAAGTCTAGGAAAGAATAACAATGGCCGATTGGAACCTATCATTGTTGAAAAGCACATGAAAAATATTGGCCTTGGGTGTACCCCTCCGAGTGTAACCATACGTGGCAGAAGTCCCCTAGTCAAAATAGTCAAGACTCCCCCTCAGCTAACGGCAACCACCCTTCAACTACTAGTATCTACAAGTCTTCCCTTAGGTAACTTCACTTTTGACATAACCGATGTGTGTAGTACTAGTGATGACGAGGATACCATAAGCGGATTACCCATGCTTTTTGAAGATTCCTCCCTACTCATGATTAGCACCTTGTCTTTTGAGTCGGACCACCAAACCCATGAAATAAACTTGGTCTACCCTCAACTCATTGATTGCGACCAATGAGGACCACCAATTCTGGACATGTTTGAAAATGATGAGGCACTTTCTAAGTTCATGGGATTGAGGGATACACTACCAAATGGAGATCATAAGGTTGGATTTTACATCACATTGGACACTCAAGCCTATTACGAGGAGATGATTGAATCCTTCAGTCACAAAAGTGAGAAATTGAGAATAATCTCAAGGTCCTTGAGTGGAAACCACACTATGGCACTCTCTAACCCTAAAACAGTAAAAATAAAGGATGCATCCAATGGTGAAAACCTCTCTAAGGCACCGGAGGATGAAGGATTCAATCTTCCCCTCACCACACTTCATCAAGAAAAATCAGCGGTCCTAGCAGAACAATGTAATCCTGTCAACCTGGGAACAGAGGAGCTACCACACATAACCTTCTATGCTGAGTCACTTCTCATGGAAGAACAAGAACTTCTAGTTGCATTCCTAAAAGAAAGAAAGGTAAACTTTGAATGGACTTATTTTGACATGTTTGGGCTTGACCCAGAAGTAGTAGTTCATCACTTGGCTGTATATCCTAAAGAAAAACCTGTGAGACAAAAGTTGAAAAAGATGCATCCCCAAATAGCCTTGTTAGTCAAAATCGACTTGTAGAAGCTCCTGGATGTGGGATTTATATGACCAATTGATTATCCAAAATGGATATCAAACCTAGTCCCTATTTCAAAACCCATTGGGGGCATCCACATCTACACTAATTTTAGAGACTTAAACAATGCGTGTCCCAAGGATGAATTTCCACTACCAAACATTGAAATGATAGTGGATATGACGGTTGAACATGAAATGTTATCACTAATGGACAAGTTCTCAGGATATAACCAGATCATGATAGCAAAGGAGGAGCAACACAAGACAACATTCACATGTCCGTGGGGGACCTACTAATGGAATATGATGCCATTTGGGCTAAAGAATGCAAGAGAAGCTTATCAAAGAGCCATGACATTGATCTTTCATGACATGATCCATAAGATTGTGGAAGATTATGTGGATGACATATTGGATAAATCAAGGAAAAGATGAGACCATATATTAGCTTTGAGCTCCATTTTTGATAGGTTGGAAAAGTACAAGGTCTGACTCAACCCAAAGAAGTGCAATTAGGCAAGATCCTTGGGTATATCATGTCAATGAGAGGAATTGAGGTAGATCCCACCAAAGTCAAGGCAATCTTTGAAATGGAAGCACCCAGGACACTAAAGCAGCTAAGAGGTCTACAAGGAAGGCTCCAATCTATCTATAGATTCATAGCATAGCTGATAGACAAACAAATCCAATATTCTCATCTAATCCACAAGGGGGTAGCATACAAATGGGATGAGAAATGCGACCAGGAATTCAAAAAAATCAAGGAATACCTACTCACACCGCTAGTTCTAATGCTGCAAATTCTAGGAAACCATTGATTTTATACATATTAGCAACAACGACAGCTCTTAGAGCTCTCTTAACTCAACATGATAAAAATAGAAGGAAAAAAGCAATATACTACATCAACAGAACCATGTTAGGACATGAGCTAAATAACACACCTATTGAGAAATCCTATCTAGCAGTTGTGTTTGCAGCTCAAAAATTCAGACATTACATGCTGTCTCATTAGATCAAGCTAATCACAAAAATAGATCCACTCAAATACTTGCTTTCTAAATCAACTCTTACAAGGCGAATAGCTAAATGGGTAATGATTCTGATAGAGCAAAACATTGAATATGTGGAACAAAAGGTCATTAAAGGGTAAGTAATTGCAGACCAGCTGGCAGAAGCACCGATGCATGCCGATAATCCATTGTATCAGATTTCCTCAACGAATCCATCTTCAACATAAACTTAGTAGACCACTAGAAAATGTACATTGATGGATCTCACACATAGCATGGTCAAGCACTAGAATCTTCTTCATAATGCCACAAGGTGATTGCATACCCAAATCTTATAAGTTGTCCTTTGCTTGCACAAACAACATCGCCAAATATGAGGCTCTCATTATAGGATTGAGAATTTTTGCACAATAGCAAATCATGGCACTCAAGGTCTATGGGGATTCATAGCTTATCATCAACCAAGTCAATGGAAAATACCAAACAAAGGACGACAAACTGAATCCATACAAGAAATTGGTGGAGAGCCTCAAGGAGTCACTCATTGATATTACATTTGAACAACTACCCAGAGAAAACAATAGAGAAAAAAATGCTATGGCCACAATCAGATCACTCTTGGAGATCTTACACAACATCCCAAAATAGGAATTCCTTGTAGAGCAGCTTCTCGTACCAGCATTCAAGGTACCATATTCTAAATTTGTGTGTGAACTCATTGGTCCCGGTAATCCCTAGTACCATGACATCTATATCTACCTAAGAATAGGAGTCCTTCCTGCTAACATAACCCCAAACCTGAAAAGAGATTTTGTCAAAAATTCTTCACGTTTCGTCATCCTAGGAGAAACCCTCTACCGTAGGAGCATCGTAGGGACCCTATTAAGTTTCCTAAATACTGAGGAAGCCCTGAATGCTTTAGTCGAGGTACACAATGACATTTGTGGTTCACGCTTGAGCGGTATGAATTTGGCTAAGAAAATTATGAGGATAGGATATTATTGGCCCACAATGGAAAGGGACACACATGACTTTGTCAAAAGATGTTTATAGTGTCAACAACATGGGGACCTTATCCATGCACCAGCTTAGGAGCTTCATCCCATTGTTACACCTTGGCCCTTTTCATAGTG
Organism: Sequoiadendron giganteum; assembly: GCA_007115665.2. NCBI lineage: Eukaryota > Viridiplantae > Streptophyta > Pinopsida > Cupressales > Cupressaceae > Sequoiadendron > Sequoiadendron giganteum. The sequence continues at coordinate 118,757,051 of CM021109.1, forward strand.
GGGGATTGATCTCATCGGTAAAATCACCCCCACCTCATCCAATGGCCATAAATTCATCATTACCGCCATGGATTACTTCACGAAGTGGGTCAAAGCCATTCCCATGACCTAAATAACTGGAAAGTATATATCCAGTTTCATCCTAAACTACCTTATTTGTCGATATGATGTCCCTCAAGCCATTACCTCAGATAATGAGACACCTTTCAAAAATCAGGATGTCCATGACCTTTGCTAAAAATTCAACATCCAATATCATTTTTCCACTTCATATTATCCACGAGGCAATAGCCAAGCAGAAGCCACCAATAAAACCATTCTAAAGATCCTCAAGAAAATAGTCAATGACACTGGTTGTGACTGGCATCTACAGCTAAATCTTGCCTTATGGGCTTATCACACAAGCATTCACACACCAACAGGTGTCACCCCCTTCTCCCTGGTCTACAGATAAAAAATTATCCTCCCCATTGAGATCAAGCTCTCATCCCTAAGGATATTATTGCAAAATCTCATTACAAATGAAGAATACTAGGTGTCATGGCTAAATAAGCTAGAACTAATAGATGAACGGCACATGGATTCCCTAAATCACTTGCAAGTCTACCAGAATCACCTCATACACAGTTACAACAAGAAAATCAGGAGGCGGACCTTCCAAGTAGACAAGCTAGTGCTGAAGGAGAATCAAAGGAACGTGCCAAATCTGAATAGCAAGGGAAAATTTGAACTCAATTGGTTGGGACCATTCTTCATCACTCCGAGATACAAGTCACGGGCATATCAAATGTCAACACTTGAAGGGGAGCCTCTGTAGGAGCCCATGAACAACTCCCATCTCAAAAAAAATTACGCTTGATATTTTAGGGGTAAAGGAAAAAGTACAAAAAAAATCCAAAAATCAAAAAATCAAAAATAAAAAAATCAGAAAAAGGATTGAAAACAATAAAGAAAAAATTGTCCTCTAGTGAAAACCACTTCAGTGGCACTTTGGGCAAGTACCTTGGTTAAAACCTAGCAAACGGGCGCCAAGTGTAAATAAAGAACTCTCCATCCACCAAGATCTTCACAGCTTATTTTTCACACTCACTTATCCATTACATTCCATTTATCCTTCCATCATCCATCTGCATCTATATCATAGCTTGATCTTGTGTTCGTATCATGTTCCACCCTAGTACTACTTGGCACATTCCTAAGGTCAGTTTGTCCTTCCTTTATCAAAGTAGTCTATCACACCACACTAGGGGAATGTTACTGTACCTGCATCGGGTTAGATTCATGTATATTCTTGCGATCTTCCTTAAAATCAAAAAATTCAAAAACATTCAAAAAATTCATCAAAAATCCAAAAACATTAGAAAATAAAAAAATCCAAAGACATCCAAATCATATCAAAATCCAAAAGGTCAAAAAATAGAGTCATCTTACCAAACTACGTCATCTCTGAGCTTGAACGTAGGCAAGGTTGATCTTTGATCATCCCCCGAGACACCCTAGGTCAATCCTTTAGGCATCCGTCACAATAATTTGGCAATCTATTTTGTTCATATTTTCATCTTGTAAATTGGTCAAGTCATCAGTCGAACTACGTGGTCTTTGCATGTATAAAATAGGAAAGGATAATCTATTGATCAGCTCCTGAGACCCCTAAGATAGGTCTTTAGATTAGGTTCTTGGTTAAAATCTCAAAAACTCCAATTTTTGTTTGAAAAACCCAAAAATCAAAACAACCTCAAAACATTTCAAAACGCCAAAAACATCCAAATATTTGAAAAAAACCCAAAATGGTGTGTTCATCTCATCTCGCTTTCACCTGCAATAATCATCTTTCATAATAAATCAATTGTCATTTTCATCCTTTGGTAAGTCAATCATAAGCAAGTGTAGCAAGTTCTAAGGTGAAAGCTCAATCATCAAAGTCTCAACTCTAGGTCAGTAAGTCAACAAGTTGGTCAACTCTTGGTATCAATAGCTTATCATCCAATCAATCTCATCATCACCTGATCACAATATGTCCTAGGATGTATCCTTCCTATAATGGACATCAACATCAAGCATCATCGTAGTTTAGTCTTGGCTAGCGATATGAAGAACATTAGCTTGTTTGTTTACTTTATCTTGGTCTTTTTGACTTATCTTATTTGCAGTCATTCCAATGGATTCTTGATGATGCCTAATCAAAATGGTTTAGAGAGAAAGGAATGGGGCAATTATCATTATCTTTTTATCTACTGTGCTTGTTGGATGTTATTGTAATATAACTTGGTTATGCGTGCTTTGTTTGGTTTGTAGGGAAGGTATTTTAGATGTCTTGTTGACCACATAGGAAGGCTTGCTTTTCTATGTTTTGGTTTGAGATGTTTAGAATATCTGAACTGCATTCTAAATAAGATTTCGTATGTCAGGTGTGAACAAGAGTACTCCTATCTGATTGTCAATTCAAAGTCCATCACACTAGGTTCAACGCCATCCTAGTTCTTTATACCTTGATGCATCGTACCTATGTGTGTTATCAAACATAAGGAAATTTATGCTCTTTATCTCTCCCATCCTTGGATAAGAAATACATCATCATCTTTCATCATCATATCTGATAAAGTCCCAATGACTCATAGACTTTTTGGACTTCTACATCTTCTTAGATTCAAGGGTTGATCCCTCTCATTCTTTTATCCTCTTTCATGCTAACATAGTATCATTACATCAATGCATCCATCCTACATCCGCACTCTCATCCTGCATAATCACGTCATATCATCATAGGACAACATCATCCATCTCATCGAACCCACATGCATTGCACCATCATTTAAGTTGTTTAGGATAATATAGATTTGTTATTCTAAGCATCTTAAAAAAATCTCATTTACATCATCATTATCATATATATTTTTGTCTAACCATCCATACATCCATCTTGAACCTATTTGTCGCAATATTGACCCTCAAATTGAACTTTTCGCTCAATCTCTCGAGGGGGCAATGTACCAACAAACTTCTTTCTACTAGGGCATCCGAAAAAATAAGTTTTTTTTTTAATTTCGATCTTGGTGGCATCATTCTTTGAATCAATGCAACAAGTACATTACTTCAAAGAGGGGAAAAATGTAGGCACATTAAATATACATGCATCTGATCTAGAATCACTAATTTCATTTCATCCTTAATTATCCCTCTCCTAACCATTTTAATCAAATAATCTTTATCTGATTAAAATTCATCAATTTTCCTCTTTTAATTGAATAAACCAATCTTTACTTAATTAAGTCACCATATTCATCTCTTTAATTAAATAAATCAATTTTATTTAAGCTCCTAAATTCATCTCTGTAATTAAACAAATCAATTTTTATTTTAATCTCCTAAAGTTCCTTCATTTAATTAAATAAATCCAAATATTTAATTAAATCTCTAATGTCCTTTTATCTTCTCATTTAATTTAAATAAATCCAAATATTTAAGCTGAATGTCACAATCAACTAACCTCCATTAAAATTAGTCAAATCATGATTAATGCTAATCTAATCCCCCATTTCTCTAGATTTTGCCACTTGCACATGAAAATACATTTAATTGATTTATTAAATCTATATTTTTTCAACATGGCATCTTTAGGGGAATATTCCTCCAAGTTTTAAAATCCCTCCAAAAGGACTTGTCCTCCAACATGGCATTAAATCCTCTTACATTGTCTCTTACATGTGTCTCCAACTTGGCATTTAAGACTCTTTCTCCTCCCTCCAACTTTCAAATTTCAAAATCTACCTAATATCATTTATTGGCTCATTCACCAAAATGTGCTCAAGCTTCCTCCATTCACATCTTGACAAGTGGAACTTGACCATTGGATGTTGAATGATCCCACATTTCTTTATTTTTCTCTTTTCTCCATCTTGTCTTTCTATAAATAGAAAGCTCTTTTCCTTCATTTTCATCCACAGTTTGAGCATTTGCACTATAGGCATTTTGATTTTATCTTGCATTCTTATCATCTTGCATCCTTTGTTGATCATCATCTTGAAGCTTGTCAAGGATTGGAAAAGGGCTCCTTTTCATATCAAAGGTGCACCAATCCACTATGGGATAGGTATGAACATGTTTTTATAGGCTTTCAATTAGTTTGTTTGATTTTTTGTTGTTGCCATTATGAAGCATGTTGGATTATCTCATGAGGATGTTATGTTTGCTTGGTTTCGGAAAACTGGCTATACTAATGGGTGTGTATAGTTTAAGCCTTTTTGCAGATTTTTAATATCAACACTTTTCATCATGAATAGCATGTTTGTCATACTGCCAAGGTCTTCCCAAAAAAAATGGCATACATCCATAGGCATAATATCACACAAAACTTCATCATGGTAATTCCCTATCTTCAATTTCACCAAACATTGTTCACTTATCAGAATATTATGCTCATCTTTAATCCATGCTATCGAATAGGGCTTTGGGTGTTTCAATCTTTCCAACTTCAACTTGGTCACCAATTCTTCAGAAGCCAGATTCTCTAAACTTCCATTGTCTATGATCACTTTGCAACATTTACCAGCTTCCTTGTGTCTGGTCCAAAACAAATTCTTCCTCTGCAATGCTTCTTGCTCCATCTCACTTTGACATAATACTCTTTTGTTCACCAACACTTCTCCTTCTTCCTGTTTGTTAGGTGATCCATCATGATCCTCTTTAGCAAAGGTTGTTCTCCTATTATTCTCTGTTATTTTGCTTGTTTCTCCCTAATTAAATTCAAATGCTCTATGTCCTTCTCCACCACACTTATAACAAGTTCCTCTAAATGCTCTTTTCTCTTGTCCTCTATCACCTTTTCTATATCCTTCATTCTTGTAACCACCATATCCCCCTATTCTGTAAGAGTTTCCATCATCTCTACAGTATGAACTATCATTCTTACTGACCTCCTTATCTTTATTATGATATGCAAAAGGTCCTCTTCCTCCTCCAGTAAATATTCATCCTCTTTGAAATCTTCCACCTCTTCCTCTCTATCTTTGCTCATGTCTTTTTTTCATCTTCTCTTCTACCTTTAGGGCACACTGATATGCCTCTTCCACACTTAACAACTTAATCAAACTGATCTCATCTTGTATAGATGACCTCAAGCCATTCATATATCTAGCTACTTGTTCAGTCTCATCTTTTCAATGTCCATATCTAATATTCAACTTGTAGAACTCCTTATTATACTCTGTCACACTTGATTCCTTTTGTTTTAGATTCTACAATTTTTAGAACAAACTGATCTAATAGTCTGTAGGCATGAACTTTGTCTTCAACTTATTCACCATCCGATCCCATGATCTTATCTTCTCCTTTCCTTTTCTTTGCCTATCTATCTGCAAATGTTCCCACCAAAGGGATGGATGTCCTTTCAATTTTTTACAAGAAAACTTTACCTTTTTATCTTCTGTGGTTCCTTCAAAATCAAAGTACTTTTCCGTCTATGTTATCCAATCAAGCGATTCATCTGAAAACAATTTACCATTATAATTTGGTGGATTAAAATGTGGTTTAGTTTTTACTCTGGTTAGGGCTCTTATGAACCTCTCTTCCCCCTGATCAAGACCAAGTTGCTCTTCTCCTGCAACTTCTTCTTGTTCTTCCACTTCTTCATCACTTACATCATCAACTGGTTGACCTCTTCTCTGGGCTGTTTCGACTGCTTCTAATCTGGAAGCAATTCCTCTCAACATTTCCATTACTATTGGGTTTGCACTTCCACTCGCTCCATTTCCTCTACCATTTTTTCTTCCTACCATATTTACACAAATCCTCTACACTTACAGGTCGGATCCTCAATCTGCCACCCCACAACAAATCTTCAACAGGACTGCACAAATGCTGACGATCTCACAAGGAACAAATCTCCCTCTGATACCAATTTGGTGCAGTCATGGTAGGGGGGTCGTCAAGGACAACAATCCAGACCATGCAACAAGAGTAACACAACAAAAGAAACACATAATATGGAGGCAATGCAGTTACAAACTTTATTATTATCAGAAATCTTGATTACATATAGTCGGCCACATCTAAGCTTATAGATTCATTTCATAGGCCAGATTACAACATGCTCAAAATACAGTGCTCTTACATGTGAGCGAAATCCTATAAATCAAACTTTATATACAACCTAATCTATTTGATCTTGATTCGCTACCCTTTTTATGTTCCATTACAAGCTTTATATCACATCCGCGAGTCTAGAAACATCTACGTCGGCCAAAGATCATTAAAATCTCCGATAAGGAAAATGTAATGAGTGCAAGAATAGGTCGGCCTCAAATCCGAAATTTTTCCATGGTAAATGTGTATGATGAAGTGTCGACCTAAAGGTAAGGTCGAGGAAACTCCAAGGAACAAATCTAAACACACTGTGGGGATCCGCAAGTGTCAGGCAAGATCCGTAATCGATCCAACTAGCCATTAGGTTTGAATTCATTCCGGGGCGAGTTCAAAAAATGTCACTCAATTTGAAAGTGATAACTTGTTAGAAAAAGATCCAATCAAGTTGATAACTTGGAATAAGGCAATTGAACATGTTCAAGATGAAACCTCAGGTACGTGAGATCTGGTGAGCAAACATGAAGAAACACCAGATTTGGGTATGTGCAGGATCATGATGGGCCAAAAAGTGGCGATATGTAAGCCATATGATGGCCCATGTGGTTGACTACTTTTTTTTTACCCAAAATTGATGAAATGAAAAGGGTTTTCAGAGGTGATTCTCACCTCTCCACCAATATAAATTATTATTCATTTTCAATTAGAATTATGAATAAAGTCCTAATTGATAGGCTGATTGAAAAACATCTATAACTTTCAAATGGTATCACATTTTTTGAATCCAAAACATGTGTTACATTCTATGGTTCACATACTATAGGATTAAAAAAAAAAAAATGAATTTCATGAATTTTTTACCATGTTAAGGTGGTTAGACAGACGAGTTTTTATATTTTTAAAAATTTGTAATTAAAAAATTATAATTAATTATTTACATGGAAAAAAATTATAAAAAAATATGCATCACATCAGGACATGAGGCCCCCACTTATATCTAAAAGATTATAAAAAAATATTATCATTTTATTGTGGTTAGGGTGGTTAGATAGACACCTACTTCTTATTTTTACCTTGAAATTTAAATACTACTGCATTGAAATTTCAAAGCTTCACCAAATAGATTTAAAAAAAAAAAAAAAGGTCTAGTAGTTTAGAAACTACATTCAATTTTCTACAGATTCTATTTTTACATTTTTTTGAAATAATATAGATAACTTATTCAAAATTTTACGTCAAGTTGTCTAACTTTGATTTTTTGTCTTTTTATTGCCACTTAAGGGCCTATTTTTTCCATGATGATCCTGCACATACCCATCTACCAACTTGAACTGGAAAAGAACTGAATGAAAATATATTTGGTTGATGCAAGATTGCCAAGAACCAAGGATGCTCTTGAATCACTTTACACGTTCACACTTGTTTGGGCCGACCTTATTTAAATTTATGTTTTTAATGCCTTAAATGGTCCTATTTTGCATCCACAAGCCCAATCCTTTATTAATTAAATATTTTTTAATTATTTAATTAATTCATATTTTTCTCTTTATTCTTCCCTTGATTAATTAAATAAATTTTATTTATTTAATTATATCACTAAATAAGCCCCTTTTCCTCTATAATTAAATAAATTCTTATTTATTTAATTATTTTCCACTTTCCCTCCAATATTAAATAATTATTTTTAATTATTTAATATTTTGTTCTTTTCCCACACTTTTGAATTAAATATTATTTTAATTAAAAAGTTAGCTTTTCCCTCTTCTTTTATAATTAAATAATTATTTCAATTATTTAATTATTCATTACCCTTTTCTTCTATAATTAAGACAAATCTTATTTATTTAATTATTTATCCTTCCTTCATCTCCCCAATTAAATAATTGTTTTAATTATTTAATTAACCTTTCCCTCTCCACTAAATAATTATTTTTAATTATTTAATGTTTAACACTCCACCTTTCCTATATAATTAAATAATTAAATAATTATTTTTAATTATTTAATTATTTGTTCTCACCTTTCTTTTAAAAAAATAAAAAGAAAAAATTATTTATTTCTCCTATGTTGGCTACTAAAATTAAATACCTTTTATTTAATTTTAGCTCCTTGATCCATGTCTTTCTTCTCTCAATTAACCTCCACCCTTGATTAAATTATTTTCTAATTTAATCTTGGTCCTTGATCACTATCCTTATTCTAGCCACTCACTTAACTCTCCTCTATAAAAGGAGACCTTTCATCCTCATTTGAGAACACACAACAAGAAGATGATCACACACCAAGAAGGCGATCTTATAGACTTAGAAGCACTCTAGATCAAGAGAGCATCTTCAAGAGTATTATCAAGGCATTCAAGGGAAGATTATCAAAGTCTTATTGTAGCAATCAAGGATCCATTATCATGTTGAAGGCATGTATGTTGATAGTGGAATCATGTTGATGTAGCATTCAAGATCACTTCAAGTATTTCAAGATATCATCTCAAATCAAGTTCATGATCAAGAATCTCATCCATGGAGATTTCTACATGTTGATTTCATTTCAAGGTTTCAATATTGGTATGGTAAGTTGTGACATTGTTATGTTCACTTCTCATTCCTTGAATTGCATCTTTCAATTCATTATTGACTTTTATTACTAAAATGGTGTTTGATGAAGGAAAACCCCTATCCCCTAACAATCAACATTTTCTTTTCTATGATGTATGATTTGCAGGTTTTAGGTTGAAGATTTGTGAAGAGAAAAAACAACTTTGGTGACTGGTACACATCATTCTTACCTCTCAAAAATCTAGTTTTTGACTACATGTATGGTTAGGATTTAGCTATGCACCCCATATTGCTCATATTTGAATGGAAAATAGAGAATTAGTGATCTCCATTTAGAAGATCCAAATTTTCTATGTTTCTATAATATGTGAATATAATTTCACACCAATGCCCCCTATTAAATTCAACTTAGGGAGGTTACATACACAAGATAAAGGAATGATGAGTCCTAGTAAAAATTCCTAATTATGTACCCATTTTAAACTAAATATATCTCATAATAGGACTTAATGAGAAAAATCCAATGGGAGAAGAACCCTCTCCAAAAGAGAGAAAATAACATGTATGTATAAGTGATGGATCACAAAAAACCAATTTCATCATAAATATATTATGAATACTCTCATAAGAGTAAGTAAATGAAAATATTTTATGTCACCTCTATAGCGGTGTTAATGGGGAATGCTTAAAGATAGAATATAATCCACTACTTACGAAAAACTACCCTCCTCTTGTGAGGAGACCTAAATAGGGAAACCCAATCCAAATTCATTCCTTTGAATACAATTCTAGTGGACCTCATGCCAAAAAAATGTCTCCTCCAAAATCGGAATTTGTATAAACTACATATAGGAACATAGAATATATGATGACATCATTTCCATTAAAGAGGTAATGCAGCTCCTCTAATGAATCCTCTAAATTATAAATATGAGAGTCCAAAAGAAATGATGAAATATTTGATAAATATGAATCCTAATGAGGTGGATCTAGAGGACTGAGATTAATCTATTGGAAAGAATAACTAGAAGCTGTCAAAGAAGCAATGTTGAACTCAAATAATAATAAGTGATGAAAATGATGGTGTAGAGATCTTAATGAATTTCATTTGACTAGATTGTTCATTACTAAATGATGTTTCCACAAAAGATGTATAAGTGTTAATATTATATATATTAGATTAGATTAAAGGAATCTAAAATATTGTTGTCATTTTCTATACAAATTTATCTCAATTGATAAATGTTATAAAGAAGTTTTAGATCATCAAGTTCTTTCAACACGCAATCATATATTGCATGTATTTTCTTCTCAAAATAATCACATTTATCTTTCCATGGATTATAAGACATGATTGGGACCATTGAAAAACAAATGTATAATTAATGAGTTGAAATTAAGCCCACCCAAGAAGACATCATTTATTCAAGTGCCAAAATTTCCAAGTTATCAACCAAAATGTGTAAAATAAAATAGGTAAATGAAAAACACCTTGTAATGAATCTATGAAAATATATAAATGGCTCAAAAGAGATTTCTAGTATCTCTTAAATGCCCATTTGTTTATGAGACATAAAAAATTTAGGTGAAAGAAATGGGATTAAAAGAAAAATGGGTTATCTAGATTTTAAATAGCAATAAAATGAACCACCAATAAAGTTTTAAAAAAATACTAATACTAATACAATGAGCTCATAAGTAGATTTTTGATACCTATTTATTTGTAAAAATGTAACATTGTATTCCTCAGCTATGTCCTCTAATTTATAGAAATACCTTCTTATGCATGTAAATAAGGCTAAAAATACTATTCATTGCTTGAAAAGTCTATTAAAAAAACCTATTCATAATTGAAAACATTATTAACATCAAAAGCATTGTTTAGACTAAAAACACTATTCACATTGAAAAAAAAATCATGTCAAAACCATTATTCATGCTAAAAAGTACAATCCATTATTAAAAATGCTATTCATATTAGAAACACTATTCATACATTAGAAAAATTGTTCATGTTAGGAACACTATTCATGTTAGAAAAAATATTCATGTCAAAAATACTATTCATGCCAAAAAAAACTATACATAGTGCCCTACAATCTACAAAAGATTTATCCAGGTATGTGCAGGATCATGATGGGCCAAAAAGTGGCAATATGTAAGTGATATGATGGCCCATGTGGCTAACGAGTTTTGTTTTACTCAAAATCGATGAAATAGAAATGGTTTTTAAAGGAGATTCTCAGCTTTCCACCAATATAAATTATGCTTTACTTTGAATTTAATAAATAATTATTATTCATTTTCTATTTGAATTATGAATAAAGTCCTGATTGATAGGTTGATTGAAAAAAATCTATAGCTTTGAAACGATATCACATTTTTTGAATATGATACATGTGTCACATTCTATTCTTCACATACTATAGGATTTTTAAAAAAAAAGAATTTCATGAAGTTTTGATCAAGTTAAGGTGGTCAGACATATGAGATTTTATATTTTTTAAAAGTTGTAATAAAAAATTCACAATTAATTATTTACTTGGAAAAAACTTACAAAAAAATATGCATCACATTGGGACATGAGTCCTCTACATATATCTAAAATATTATCATTTTATTGTGGTTACGGTGGTCAAACAGACACCTACTTCTTATTTTTTTCCTGAAATTTAAGTACTACTGCATTGAAATTTAAAATTTTCACCAAATAGATATATATTTTTTTTAAATAAACCTAGTAGTTTAGAAACTAAATTCAATTTGCTACATATTCTATTCTTACATATTTTTATATAATATAGATAACTTATTTAAATTTTTACGTCAAGTTGCCTAACTCTGATTTTTCTGAATTTTATTGTCACTTAAGGACCTATTTTTTCCATGATGATCCTGCACATACCCATCCTAGAGCTCCTGAGTCCAAGGGTTTTGACATCTTCTAAGTGTGATTGTAAGGTTTTTTTGTACTATAATGCATGATTAACCTAACGGCTAAACCCTAAAAAAATTAAAGAAACTTATAGATATAGAGCTTTAATACCATAATATAGTTGATATGTAGCTCCATAGAGGCTAGGATTATTTGTAGTAATGTTTCTACAAGAGAGAGAAACACACAATAGTTGAAAAATAGAGAAAATGATACAAAATAAATATTAGTACATTGATTCATTCACTATTCATAAATAAATAATTACAAAAGATATACATCCACATTTACAAATAATAGAAAAAGTGGGAAATATATCTCATGATTCATGTCACAAGATTCATAAAGTAAATATAGGGAAAAAATTCCTAATAAATATTTACCAATAAAATTATGCTAATGTGTGAATATAATTTCATACCAGTTCATTTAAATGCTTCTATGAAATTGAAAATAGTTTTCAAAATAATTTCTTACATGCTCTTATCTTGTATATAAAATTCTAGGTTTTTTTTTCAATTAATCACTATTACCATAATACGGTTATACATATGTAGTTATTGTATATATAGCTACACCAAATTTATTACTTGTCTAAGCATTAAAATTATTTATTTACATTAATCTATATAATTATAGCTACAAAAATTCATCCTATTCTAGTATGCATGCATTTTATTTGTCTAACAAATGAAATTTGCATGGGTTATGTTAATGGGTTTCAACATACATGGTAAAAATATATTTGAAAATCTAAATTAACATGATGAACCAAGATCATTCTAATGCCCCCTATGGGCTAGGGTAAATGGATGCATATATTTCCAATCACTTAAACTATCATTATCATCATTATTATTTATTTATTATGAATGCAACACCTATCATTCAAGTTGGTCCCCCCAAACTTGGTTGGCTAAATCTTAACTTTGACAGATTAACCAAACCTAACCTGGGTCGGGCAGGTGGGGTGGGGTCATTCATGATCACAAGAGTAACTTAATCTTAGCTTATGTGGTGAACTTAGGGCTAAAATCATCCAACTTTACTAAGGTGGTGACAACTTTTCATGGCATTCAAATTGCCACGCAAGCTAGGCTTTCCAATTTGGTCATCGAGGGGGATTCCAAAAATACTATTCTCATACTGATGGGGAAAGCTAATCCTTGTTGGACACTCCACGACCTTGTGTCATCTACTTATAATCTAATGATTTACCTTAGAAATTGTAGGGCTAGTCACATGTTTAGAAATGACAATAAAGTTGTCAGCACAGTTGCTAACATTGGTGCCTTCACACCAAATTTAGTAATATGGGATAGTATTTTCCATATTCTTAGGCATGTGTGCAAATTAATGATTCATGATGCTAAAGTACTACCAAATTGAAATCGAGTTAGATTGTTGCCAGTTCTCTTGGTGATTTTCCACAAACAAATCAGGAACATGCCAAATCACAATAGAAGGTGACAAACAAGGTACCATTGGAAACTAATTTTTAACATTCTCCATAGATAGAGATGGAGTGACAATAGTTGTACCACAACTATCATCAAATAGGAAAATTAATCCTTCAAATGTGTCTTCCATGTTTGAAATGTGAGATTCCATGAACAATGAACCAATGTCCGACAAATATGAATCCCAATCAAGAAGACAATGATAATCCTATTGCTCAGGAATGATGGAAGTACTTAATGAAGGTGGATCAACTATGTTTAACAAAGAATCAAGAACCTTTGAGGCAACTACAACCTCATTTGAAGTCTCAAAAACCTCCAAAGGATCACAAGCATGGTTTATCTTCTATAAAGAATAAAGAGGCACGCTGGTATCTGAAAGAGGATCATTGAGAGCTAGAAGAGTATCATGATCTCCATCTGATTCTTGAATATAAGTCCAAAGAGCATAAGGGCACTCAAAATGAACAAGTGAGTCCAAAGGGTCATCATAATTTATATGCTAAAAAATAAATCTAAAGACTCGAGCGCTATATCCTTTCTAAATCATATACCCACTACCTTTGTCTAGAATAGGAACTTCATTATATAAATATGGAAATAAATTCTAATCACTAAGATGAGTGAAAATAAAATCAGTCCATTTCCTAAAGTTCCCCTTCTTCAAAGAAACCATTATAACTGATAATTCTTCAAAATTTTCAAAGATAGTGTTTACACAAGTATACAAATTTCCAAAAAAGAATTATAAGGTTAAAGAACCTGATTTGGTGCAAAAATATGGTGGGGCCCATTGCCCGATCTCCATGCGAACACACCAAGCCTAGAGAGAAAACCAACATACAAAGTACAACACATAAGATAACCTCTTCACAACCAATGAGGCTTTCTCACAAGAACCAAAGGTGAAGAGCTATATATGAACATAAAAGGACTCCCCTGTATGGAGAATGTGGGATAATTTATCCCCTTTGAGGAAAAAAACAATCACAAAAATCATTTCCAGCAAAAAAGGAAACCCTAAAATGAAATATTTTACTGCAAACTTTATAAAGTATAAAGTTTGATGCACCAATAGGGCACAACTTCTAATTTCCAAAATGATGCTACCAAACATAGAGTCACACTAACAAAAGAACTTTCATGACCTCTTCAACAAAAGAAATGCCTCTCTACAAATTTTAGTGCCTCTAATGCCAACTATCACCCTTGCAACAGAGGAAAAATGCTCCTTCAACAAAAAAAATCATGGCGTCAAGGAAATTCACCTCAGCAAATGAGATTCGTAACCTGCAATGAAGAAATCATCCCCACACAGAAATCATGGCCACCAAATTCAAATCACTGCTTCTGGAAAATCATGGGTCCAAAAGGGCACGAATTAGTAGTTGAGGTTGGCGCAAAAGTGAAAATTTAAATTTGGAACATCTTTTCAATGCCACTTCTACATATTTCACACACCGACCATTGCGTAGGAAATCATTCTTCCAAACAAAACCTCCTCAGTAGGAAATCATTCTTCCAAACATTGATCGAGTCCTCCTGGAAAGGATATGGCCTTAGTAAAAAAAATCCTTGACACAAATTGAGCTATGTGGTTTTTGGGCACCAAGGTCACCAATGACTGTGCTCTACCACAAATGTGCCAATAGAACAACAGTCTAAATGTGGTCCAACAACGAAATTGATAAAGATGAACATTCTTCTTAATGTATTATGTGAATAATAATCTTGAAACAACTTGGATGAAAACTGTCAATGGAGGAAGGAGACGCATGTTGAAGGCTCTAATATCATATTGGTGTCAATCACCTCCTAGGAGCACAACCTGCAAATAAATCTTTACAGATGAGAGAAGCACTATGTTATTTCACAAGAGATGAAAATATATTCAGATGAGATGAAATAAAATAAATAATGTACAACCTTTTAAAGTCATGAAAAATGTGACAGGTGAACAACTACCTAATATAGGAAAAACCACCTATGTGATTTACCCTAAGTTAAAACTTAAAACTACACTAATGTTCATCTACCTCTCACAACTTGAAAGTATGTTATGGATAAATTTTAGAGACAAAAAAATGGTTCATTTCTATGATGGATTATGGTTACTAGATGCATCATCAATATACTTGAAGGGTATGTGAGACCAAATTAATAGATGAAATAGAACCAAATCAAATATATTGGAAAAGGGGGTCACCCGCCCTTAACCTTCACTACCACGAGGTAGAAAGTTCTTTGGGATTAGCTCGATTTTCAAAATTCCACTTCTAAGAGGCATGCCTTTTGATTCACCCCACTCATTATACTCTACTAGAACATGAGAGTTGGAGTTACTCCTTAAGGTGAAAAAATCTTTAGAAAGTCCATATAGAAGGATGATCCAATAACTTTTGTCACTCATGATTATGTGAAGCACAAAGGGATACATGATTGAATTCCTTTGGATAAAATGAAAAAAAATAATAGTGGTAAAATATATGATTTTGATCTCCAAGATCACCAAAGGGTGGATGGAGAAAGGATACACTTAGGTTTGATCAAAAAAATGAAAAATATTTGATTAATTCCTCTTAATAAATTTAAGTTTTCCTAGATTAGTGATAAAATGATTTCTCTTTGGCAATCATAGCTACAAATGATATGTTAGTAGTTCAATATTTTTTCTTGAACAAGTAATTTCAACTTGCATAATGAACAGGTTAGACAAAAAATGATCATAGAGAATGATGATGAACCACAACATTGCTAATAGGCACTAGCAATTTAGAAAATGTAAGAACAACCAAAATATGGTGTTGAAGTATTCAATGATAGAAAAATAATAAAATATATTATATATATACTAAAATAAGGTGTGGATCCATTGATTTATAGATTGTACGATTCATTGAAATGTGTATACGTGGAGTCATGTGTGGAACCACTAAAATTTATAGAAAATATGTTACGATGTTAGAACTGGTACTAAAATATAAGGTGAATAGGTTGACTTGAAAGAAGATACACCACACTGGTATCCCTACATAGAATATAATTGAAATATAAAAATTAATTTGGGACCTTTTAAGATGATTTTTTGGTAGCATAACCACCTACAAAATTGATCACTAAAAAAAATATTTAGTTTGATAGCTTAAAATGTGTTGAACATGGTGAAAAGCGAAGCTACAAATATGTAACAAATCCGCCAAAACAAAAAGATCTTTTAAAACATAGGGTACATCCACCAAAATGCATTGAAGCTAAAATAGATATACAAGAAAGCATGTTAGGCCTACAAAATAAGGGTTATGAGTTAAAATAAACAAAATAATGGCTTATGAGATGGATCACCCATTAGAAAACTAAATGTCAGAGCATTAAAAATCAATAAAATAATGTATTATGAGGATTTAGAGTGGATATTCCATTGAAACACATTGAGAAATTTCCAAAACATAAATTGAAGCCACAAAAACATAAATCTTGGAATTCCTAAACTATGACTATGAGCATAAGATAGATAAAAATAATAAAAATGATTTGTAATAGGGACTTGGGTTCCACCAAGCATGCAAGAGATGTGTAAAAGAAAATTGGATAATGTAGATAAACTAACTAAATTAACCCACTTACAATCAAGTGTACCACTCAATATAAAGAATAAAGGTTTACATACATTAATTAAAACATAAAAAGATCTCACCAACACTAAATTTCTTGCACCAAGCTATGTTGATTCTTCTCAAGATTGGTAGATGATGAGGTAAGTGATTTCTTTCTCTTATAGGATAAGTTTTCTTTTTATAGGTGAGATATGATAATAGATTAGGGTGTCATCCTATTTATAGATTTTTGGCTAAAGGATTGCATGACTAAGATAAAAAGTAGAGATCAAGGGATAAAATTGGTTGAGACTGTAGATGCCAAATCTGCAACATGTTAGTTTTGACAAACCTTTCCATGGAAATCAAACAAAACATAACAAACTAAGCATCCTTATGAAATATTACATCATGCTAAAATATGCTTAATGAGACATCAAAATACCAAATAAGTTGAATAAAAGCAATAAAAAGCATGTGCAAACCTATCCCATAGTGGGAGTGGTGCTCCTCATGATGTGGAAAGGATGCCCTTTCCCACCCCTTGATAAGAAAGAATTCCAAGATGATGATGATAATGCCAATACTGAGATTGTGCATCAAGTTGCGTAGTTGTGTTGTAGAAATGCTTTGCATTTATAGATTCAAGGTTGGAAGATTGAGGGATTTGGATGAATGTGGGATCATTCAATGACAAGATGCCACTTGTCAAGATGTGAGAGGATGAGGGTTGAGCACATTTTGATCCATGTGCAAGTTTGAATTTTGAATTTGATGAAGTGACATGTTTAGGGCGATGGAAGATGAATTAAATTCCAAGTTTGACTTGTGTAAGAGATATGTAAGAGATCTTAAATGCTTTGTTGGATGGACAGGTCATGTGGGAGGGAAAATTCAAATTGGGAGAATATTCCCTAAAGATTCCATGTTGAGGGAAATTAGAATATTTAATAAATCAAATAAATTGATTTATTGTGCAAGTGGGAAAAGCTAGAGGATGTGATGGGTTTTGATTAGCATTAATCATGATTTGATTAATTAAGATGAAGATTAGTTGACTGTGAAATTTTGACAGACTTTTGGATTAAAATAAATCAAAATGAGAGGAAATAATGGATATTAGCCATTTAATTAAATACATTTGATTTAATTAAATGAAGAAACTTTAGGAGATAATTAAATGAAATGATTTATTTAATAAAGTGTGATAACCTTAAGAGATTAATCAAATAAAATTGATTTATTTGATAGGCAAATATGATTAATGCATGATGTTAGTTTTGCATGTCTACATTTTTCCCCTCTTTGAAGCAATGTACTTGTTGCATTGGTTCTAAGAATGATGCCGCTGACATCAAAATTTAAAAAAATTCTACTTTTTTTGAATGCCCCAACGGAAATAAGTATGTTAGTACATTTCCCCCTCGAGAGATTGAGCGAAAAGATTCGATTTGAGGTTGATATCACAAGAAAGAGGTTCAAAACAGATGTATGGATGGTTAGACTAACAGATCTATATGATAATGATGATGAGATGTTCTTAAGATGCTTAGAATAATAAATCTATATTATTTTAAACAACTTAAATGATGATGCAATGCATGTGAGATGGATGAGAGTGATGATTTTGTCCTATGATGATATGACATGATTATGTAGAATGAGAGTGTGGATGGAGGATGGAGGATGGATGCATTATGTTAGCATGAAAGAGGATAGAAGAATGAGAGGGATCAACCCTTGAATCCAAGAAGATGCAAAAATCCAACAAGTCCATTAGTCATCGAGAATTTATTAGATATGATGATGAATGATGATGATGTATTGCTTATCCAGGGATGGGAGAGAAAAAGAGCATAACTTTCCTTATGTTTGATAACACACATAGGTACGATGCATCAAGGTATAAAGAACTAGGATGGTGTTGCACCTAGTGTGATGGACTTTGACTTGACAATCAAATAGGAGTGATCTTGTTCACACTTGACATATAGAAACCTTGCTAGGACAGACCTAACAAACCAAGTATTTGCCAAGTTATATTACAAGAATGTCCAACAAGCACAATAGACAAAAAGATAATGATCATTGCCCTATTCCTTTCTCTCTAAACCTGTATTGTTTAGGCATCATTGAGAGGTCCTTGGAATGAGCGCAAAATAAGATAAGTCAAAAAGACTAGATAAAGTAAACAAACAAGCTGATGTTCTTCGTACCGCTAGCCAAGACTAAACTATGGTGATACTTGGTGCTGATTTCCATTGTGGGAAGGATGCATCCTAGGACATGTTGTGATCAGTGTTTTGATGAGATTGATTGGATGATAAGCTATTGATACTCTAAGTTGACCAACTTGCTTGCTTACTGACCTAGACTTGAGACTTTGATGATTAGGTGTTCACTTTTGAACCTGGTAGATTGGCTTTTGACTGACTCACCAAAGGATGAAGGCGATGACTGATTTATTATGAATTGTGATTATTGCAAGTGAAAGTGTGATGAGATGAATGCACCATTTTGGGTTTTTTCAAATATTTGGATGTTTTTGGTGTTTTTTGAATGTTTTGAGGTTGTTTTTGGTATTTTGAGTTTTTGACCAAGAGACTAACTTAAAGACCTGTTCTAGGGGTCTCGGGAGCTGGTCCATAGATTAGCCTTGCCTATGTTATACATGCAGAGAACATGTAGTTCGATTGACGATAGACTTGATTGAACAGATAAATGGGCAAACAAATTGCCATTGCGACAGATTCTTAAAGGACTGACCTAAATGTGAAATAGATGGGCAAATGGATTGCCATTGCAATGAACACCTAAATGACTGACCTAAAATGTGAAATAGATGGGCAAACAGATTTCCATTGCGACGGACGCCTAAAGGACTGACCTAAATGTGAAATAGATGGGAAAACAGATTGCCATTGTGACAAATGCCTAAAGGATTGACCTAAATGTGAAATAGATGGGAAAACAGACTACCATTGCGACGGATGCCTAAAGGACTAACCTAAATGTGAAATATATGGGCAAACGGATTGCCATTGCAACAGACGCCTAAAGGACTGACCTAAATGTGAAATAGATGGGAAAATAGATTGCCATTGCAACAGACGCCTAAAAGACTAACCTAAATGTCTCAGGGGATGACCAAAGATCAACCTTGCCTACATTCAAGCTCAAAGATGATGTAGTTCGAACCAATGATGACTCTGTTTTTGATGTTTTCATATTTTTGACATGTTTTAGATTTTGAATGATTTTGGATGTGGATATGGATATGTGATGATATCAATGCTCTATTTTGGAATTTTGAGGGAAACGAAGCTAAGGTTGATTGATCAGATCAATGGATTGATGATGATAACATTGTTGAGGATACACAATAATGCAAGGATTCGTGTTAAGCAACACGAGGATTTCAAGATTGATGATGATAACATTGTTGAGGATACACAACAATGTAAGGATAGTGTTAAGAAACACAAGGATTGGGAAGGATATCCTAAGATGATGATGAATTGATTGGATTTTGATTGATCAAGATTTATGAAGCTTACTTTGGAACAAAATTGTTTTGATGATTTGATGTGATGTTGAAGTACAAGTTAGATGCGACTAATATTGATTGTTCAGATTGATGTTAGATGAAAGATAAAGTTGGAAAAAAACATCATCTTATCAAAATATGCCATGGGCTAGTGATGTGAATTTTTTTGCTCACACATGTTTTGACCAATTTGATGTCATGTTTTCCAATGTTCGGATCACCATATAAGTTGGAAGATATATATCAAGATTTATTCCCGAAGCAAGATGCAAACATCTACCCCCAGTGTCTAGCAATGTTTGAAAGGCCATGGGTGGATGCTTGGATAGGTTTGTGGATGGATGGATATGGTAAGCATGCAAAGGATGCCAAGGATTATCTTGCAATAAGATAGGTTGTTCGAACAAAGGATGCTCATTTGGATAGTGCTTCTTGGCTCAGATAACGTTGGGTAGGATGGGATCAATGAAAATGACCCATTTCAAGATCTTTACCATAAACAAGTGTAAAGTGTGCTCCAAAATTTTATCAAGATCAAGATAAGGTAGATAGATGGCAATGGGTTGGATAAATGGTTCATGGATGAGTAGATAATATGGATGGAATGTCGGCTTTATTATGGATGCGATAAGATTCTTTCAACTAAATTGGCACACATAGATGCTCGATTCTACATATGAGGCATGTTTGCCAGGTTTTCATCATGGTACTTTCCCAAAGCGCCACAGAAGTGGTTTTCACTAGAGGACAATTTTTTTCTTTACTGTTTTCAATCCTTTTTCTGATTTTTATGGATTTTTATATTTTTTGATTTTTTTGTATTTTCTGAGAGATTTTAAGCTGATGTTGAATCACTTGGTATTGTTGACATTGATGCTTCTATCATAATGTGTCATTGATATCCTACTTGAAAAAGCTTCTTTGCCAAGATACGTGCACTTGAAAGAAAATTTTGAGAAATTTGTTCTGCTTTGCTGATACCGGAGTTAAGTCTGTATTTGTGCGCACATCATGATAGAGTTCCTTCTGAATCCTTATGATGAAGGGTCATTGCCAACACATGGTCAATGTGAGAATTGGATATCATGTGTGGAGGTGTGGATGGAGTGTGTTTAGGAATAAAATATGGATTGGTTGATAGTTTGGAATCTTTGACTCTGCAAACTTCAGAAGATGAGCAATAATGGGTGGATACGGAAGTGTGCATGGAATTAGAACCAACAACTTGATATGCTTTGTACGTCGCTTGAGAATTCTACCTTTTCCTTTGTGGACATCTTTGATGGATACTTTGCCCTTTTTTATTTTGCCCCATATTTTCTTTGACTAATGGAGTTTGATAGGGATAATCATTCTTTGTATTCTTTGGTATCCACTTGCATTTGATTTGTCTTTCATGATTCACTACTTCTTTTTCTTTGATAGCATTATTTGTGATTTGATTCAACTCTTTCTTTTGATGTTGGTCCCAATTCATGGATGGGGTGATGGGTGGATGAAGATTCGTGACATGGCAGGTTGTAGTATTGGCATTGGTTTCATCTCAAGGATCCTTCATGCTCCCTATGTTGAGGTTTGCTTGAGACAAAGTTTCCCCCAGTATTGAATAACCAAGACCTTGATGCTTAGGATTGCCAATAATTTGTACTGGTTCTAGGATACCCTATTCATGTAGGCCTAATCCTTTGCCTTGATAATTCATCTGTTGAAATTTTTTATTTGCAATAGGATATGATTTAACTTAGAAATAAGGTGCTAATCATCCTCTATTATGTGGTGGATCTTCAAAAGTGACAACTTCTTTATTGATGAGATAGCTTGTCCTAAGAAAGGTAAGTGATCCAAGTTTATAAGTGATTGGATCCTCCATATGTGGGATAGCTTTCTCATTGATATGTTTGGCTTGATCTTGTGAAATATCATATTTTAATGCTTCTTCAAGCAGTGTTGATGATCCACCATTCACATTAAATTTCTCCTCATGATCTGTTTTTGACATGCCTTCATAGGATATTTTTGATTCACAACTTCTGTAGAAACCTTCTTCATGATCCATTTCTGATATGTCTCTGGATTTGTTATATCTTGATCAGGTGTACAAATGTTAAGAGTAGGAGACTCTTGTTCCTCAGTAAGAGTATGAGACTCTTGTTTTGAATGAAGATCATCTACGTGTCCATCCAAAGAAAGCATCTTTTGGGTAGATGGAGGAATATGTGTTATATGGATATGATCATCATTTGTGACATCTTGTATAGATAGAAGAGTGCCCATTAGATCATTGTAGTATCTTGGAGATACAAATTCTTGATCTTGGTTAATGTTGGAATTGCTTTCAACATGCTTTGGATCAATTTCTTGACATGGGTTGATTTCAAAGGATGGATTGTCTATAAGGGATTCTTGGACATTGTTATTAGGAATGGGAAGTGGACCAATATCCTGTTGATCTTTGAGGATTCCTTCACTATCCACAATCATGAGGTTGAGGTATGTCAGTTTGTCTTGGGAAAGACCATTTCTAGACCTTGGTGACAGATGTTGATCATGCTTTGGAATGAATTCTTGAGATATGTCCTCTAACTCATAAGGCAATGTAGAGACATTTTCAATATGATCATTGGTCGAGGGATCATGGATTATGTCAATAGGATCAAACGATGTTAACACATCTTGAAATAGATCACTAAAAAGTGGCTCTTGATGAATGTTTATTTGATCATTGGATGGGGTAGACATATCTTCACAGTGCTCATTGATGGATTGATTTTGATCATCGTCTTCAACAATTGTGGTGGGGAGTTTTTAATGCTATCGATAGTGGTTGAAATCTGATTATTGTCCCCAATAGCTATAAGCTTTTGGTCAATCAGATCTTGGATGAGATTTTTGAGTCGAATACAATCTGATGTTGTGTGTCCCTTTGTTTTGTGAAGATCACAAAAAAATGCTTCTCGTTATACCCTGGTGTTTTCACCATGGGCTCTTGATAATTCACATAAATGGGGATTTTAATGTGATTTTCGTGTATCAACTGTTGCATGACCAATTCGATTGGTTCCCCAAGTGGTGTGTATTTTCATTTGTTACCTTGTGATATTTGCACTTTAAATTGACCTTGTGGTGATTAATTTTGGAGATGTGGTGATTAATCTTTGAGATGTGGTGATTGAGTTTGTTGTTGATGTCATTGATCTTGATATCTAATTTCTCAACATTGGAGATATTGTTCCTGATGTGGTTGTGGAGATAGCTCAATGCTTTGATGACATGGTTCAACCAATGGAAGAGTATTGATTTTGTGGTGGAGATGTCTCTTGGTGATATGAATCGATGATTTTTTTGAGTGTAGCAATTTTGTTTTGAAAGATTTGGCCTTGACATTTTTGATATGGATGAATTGGTTGTTTAGCAAGCAAATTTGGAATGCATCCTTGTGGTTTTTTCTTGGGATCGTGGACAAGTTGATTCTGGATAATGCTCTGATTTGGTGTGATGTTTTGATTTGGCATTATAGTTTGACTTTGAACATTGTTGTGGTTGAGAATCATATTGCCTTGATTTAGGTAACTTTGATTTTGCATGGTGTTACCTTGACTTGGATCAATACCTAGAGTCGTTAACATATTGTTTGGACTTCGAACAACATTTGTATGATTCATAAACATATCTATCCCAAAGTTTACCAAGTACGGATTTGAAATGTTCATATTTGGTAAACTTGTATTTGGCATGAATGGATTTGGTGGGATAATGTTGTTTGGAATAAGACTCATGTATTGACTGTTTGGTTGATAGATTTGTAGGTTTGGAATTTGATTTAATTCTATCATAGGGAAAGATGGTCCACAACTTAGATTGGGCATACTCACATTCGTTGTACTATTGAGGTTTGGAGGAAATAACGATCTCATGTATGGATTGTATAAATTTCAGTTTAGATAATCAATTGGTGTTGTAAGGCTTTGAAAGTTCAATTGATTTGGATTACTCATGATGTATGGAGCAAGTTTATATTCCATGTTTTTCTTGTGTTTTGACCTTGTTGCAAAAGTGAACCTATAAGGTGTTTAGTACCAATGATGAGATGAAGGATGAAAGGGGTGAATGATATGGGTGTTTAAAATTTTAGGAACTTTGGATCAATGCTAGACTTTAGGACTTGATTTTATTTTATTTTGATTGAGGATAGTTTGACTAAATGTGTTAAGTCAAACAAGGTGATTTTGGATAATGAACTTGTAAATTCTAGGAAGTTGTGTTATCCTAGAGTAAACTCGTACATAAGAGGATAATTTGACTAAGTGTGTTAAGCCAAACAAGATGATAATGAACTTGTAAACCCTAGGAAGTTCTGTTATCCTAGAGTAAACTTGTGCACAAGAAGATAATTTGACTAAGTGTGTTAAGTCACACAAGGTGATAATGGATTGGATAATTTGACTAAGTGTGTTAAGTCAAACAAAGATGATGAACTTGTAAACCCTAGGAAGTTGTGCTATCCTAGAGTAAACTCGTGCACAAGAGGATAATTTGACTAAGTGTGTTAAGTCAAACAAAGTGATTTTGGTTTTGCCTAAAAGTTTAGCATAAATGATGTTTTCAAGGTTTCCAAAAGTTTGTTAATGAGATGATGTTTGATTGATGTTCAAGATGGGTGAAGTGTTTTGACTTGATCCTAGATGAACTTAAGAGGACTTATTTACTAGACCAAGATATTGAAGAACATGCTTTTCCCTAAGAGTATTTCAAACCAAAACATCAATGTTCACATGGAAAACTATAAGACAAAAGATTGCAAGCACATGTGTGGGGTTCAATTGATCTTTTATCTTTCTTAGATTAGGTTCTTTTTACCACAAACACTTTCTTGATTATGTTTCAAAATGAATGTCTAATGTCCTACTTTATTTTCATCCCACAAGGTCCATTATGTGGAAATCAAGGAAATTAGGGAAAATGTTTCCTAGTGTTGACTTTGGGAGAAACAAATTGAGATGTTTGAATGTTTAGAAGCCTTCTAGAGATAAGAACCCCTAGGGACAAGCAGTAACATGTGGACACCTCCAAGGTATTTGTTCTTCCAAAGGATTTGAAATTTTGATGATTCATTGAATGTTTTTTTTCCACTGTTTTGGATCCAAGCAAAGTGTTTTCGATTCCAATAACATGCACAATCCTACGGATATGAAAGACTATATTTGTTGAGTCCCCACTTGGACAAGTCTAGCTATGCTTATTTTTAGCAAATGGTTAGATGCTTGACTCCATTGGCTCCCCTCCACGACACTCTCTTCTCAGGGCATCCAAGCATCAATACCCATAAAAATCCCATGGCATACTTTCCATGTCTACTAAAAACAATTAAAGTGTGGAGCGGCTTCATAACAACCATTCTTGCACAAAC
Source organism: Sequoiadendron giganteum (assembly GCA_007115665.2). Taxonomy (NCBI): domain Eukaryota; kingdom Viridiplantae; phylum Streptophyta; class Pinopsida; order Cupressales; family Cupressaceae; genus Sequoiadendron; species Sequoiadendron giganteum. The sequence continues at coordinate 118,782,623 of CM021109.1, forward strand.
AAATAGATAGGGATTTTGGCCTTTCTATAACAAGGGTTTTAATTCAGACTTTCCGTTCATAGGTGTTGACCCATCGAGGTGGGAGACCATTGTTGCCCTTCTCGTCAGAGCCAACTGCGTGATACTAGCCTTTGTTCCAATACCCACTTTTATATCCCAACTGGAAATCCTCTTGGCTTTAGAGTGTTATCAATTGGATCGTTCCCTTGGGTCAGTAATTTTTCCCACAAGGAAATCCCTCTAAGATAAATAAAAGCGAGAAAAAATATTTGTAGTTCGATCAACCTTCGTTTAGAAACATAGGGAGAACACACGCAATAGACTTACTCACACTCGCAAGATGTTTTGTTCAATTTTAATCCCAAAATGAAATATGGAGGTAATTACTTTACCCAACTTAAGCTCACCAAAAGGCCTTTTGATTCTCAAGATCATCGTGAGGCACAAGAGAAGTGCATACGTCCTTTCGATGGTATTATTTTGAGTAAGAAATTACAAAACAAACAAACACTTGTTCATTTTAGGTCCACAAAGCAATGATTTGATTCTTTTTAGTGCACCAAAATGAAATATGGAATTTTCCTTGTTCATTTGTTAATCCTCAAACCAAATCTAGTGAGTTTTTCCTAAAGTTCTTTTTAAGCCCTTTGTAGCAAAACACGAAAGCTTTTTGTAGTGTTCTTTTTAAAATCCAAAAAGACGTGAGTTGGCCTAAAACAGAAAAGAAAAGCAGAAAATGGAAGCTCTAAGCAATTAAAAACACTTTGTCAACTTCAAGTTTAATGCTTGAAATTCTTCAACTCCAATCTTATTGTGTTCTTTCAGTCCAATGTGAGAGCAAAACCGTCGTTGTCTCCCGATGCCAACCTACAAATGTTACAAAAGAAACACAAACAAGTTTTAGACATACATTGCAAAATTTATAGGAGTATGCACAAGGCATGTCAACCATTGTATTCCACAATTTTAAGGCATTTCATTTATAACACTTATTAACCTTTTTGAAAGTAGTATGTCTAAAATCTCAACAATTTTTTTTATATAAGACTACCTAAAATCTTAGATTCTGTCATTCTTTTGGTGTTCAGATTTTATTTTATTTTTAAATAAGGGAAACCAATAAGAATCTTTTCAATCAAAGAAACTAATAGCAATTATCAAATACAATTGCAACACTCAAGGATAATAAAAGAATATAGCAAAAACAAAGATTTTAAATGCTTTAATTGATAACATAGGCGCTTCCTCCAACTTGTTAAAATCTGCCAACAATAAATGTCATTCTTTGTTGTTGAAATCTGCCAATAAAGGCGCCTTCTCCTTCCAAGTTAATGTTTGAATAAATATTAAACAAGCACTCCCTTACATGTGCATCAAATCACTTAAATGCCTCTAAGGAATACACACCATCAAACTGTAAGAATGTAGACAAGAAAATCAAACTATATGACACAAAATCTTCAAGGAGATGTGCATTAATGCGCAACATAGACTTTAGATATTGTTTCAAAATCCTCTTGCAAAAAATTAAATGAGAAGTGATTTATAGCACTACTTACAGGAAGAAAAATTGGTGCCATCATTTACACATGAAAGAGAATACTTTATCTCTGAGCAATAATTTCCCAGCTTAGTAAAAAAAATAAAAAATGCAGCTTCTCTACTTTAGCAATCAGGAGTTTCTTTATCAACAAAATATTATAAAGCCAAAAAATGTTACAATAATGAAGCAAAATAAGATTCAAGTCAATACACTTTACTCAATCAACGATGTCATTCCTATCTTCTTTTCAGTGTTTTCTTTCCTTCATTTTCTCTGTGATTAATCTCTTCTTCCTAACAACAATGGCGTCATCTGATAGAGTACTCGGTAGAGCCTAGAAAAAAATTCCATTACTACCTTAGAACCCAAGTCAAGCTCAGAAATAGCAGATGTATTTGTTAACAAACGTTTAATGTGTTAACAAAATAGATGTGTTAACGAACGTCGTACGTGTTAACAAACTATGTGTTAATGCAACTATGTTAACGAACGTAGTATGCGTTGACAAATAAAAATGTTGTGTTAACAAATTGTCTATGTTAACAAACTATCTGTGTTAATGAACATATATGTGTTAACAAAACAAACTGTTGTGTTGACAAATTGTCTGTGTTAACAAACTGTCTGTATTAACAAACATATATGCGTTAACAAAAAAAACTGTTGTGTAAACAAACTTCCCTCCTTCTAGCGCTAGAATGTAGATGCCAAATCTGCAACATGTTAGTTTTGACAAACCTTTCCATGGAAATCAAACAAACTAATCATCCCTATGTAATATTACATCATGCTAAAATATGCTTAATGAGATATCAAAATACCAAATAAGTTGAATATAATCATTAAAAATAATGTGCAAACCTATCCCATAGTGGGAGTGGTGCTCCTCATGATGTGGAAAGGATGCCCTTTCCAACCCCCTAATAAGCAAGAATGCCAAGATGATGATGATAATGCCAATAATGAGATTGTGCATCAAGTTGTGTAGTTGTGTTGTAGAAATGCTTTGCATTTATAAATTCAAGGTTGGAAGATTGAGAGATTTGGATGAATGTGGCATCATTCATGAGCCAATGACAAGATGCCACTTGTCAAGATGTGAGAGGATGAGGGTTGAGCACATTTTGATCCATGTGCAAGTTTGAATTTTGAATTTGATGAAGTGACATGTTTAGGGGGGATGAAAGATGAATTAAATGCCAAGTTTGACTTGTGTAAGAGACATGTAAGAGCTCTTAAATGCTTTGTTGGATGGACAAGTCATGTGGGAGGGAAAATTCAAATTGGGATAATATTCCCTAAAGATGCCATGTTGAGGGAAATTAGAAGATTTAATAAATCAAATAAATTGATTTATTGTGCAAGTGGGAAAAGCTAGAGGATGTGATGGGGTTTGATTAGCATTAATCATGATTTGATTAATTAAGATGAAGATTAGTTGATCGTGACATTTTGACTTAGACTTTTGGATTAAAATAAATAAAAATGAGAGAAAATAATGGATATTAGTCATTTAATTAAATACATTTGATTTAATTAAATGAAGAAACTTTAGGAGATAATTAAATGAAATGATTTATTTAATAAAGTGTGATAACCTTAAGAGATTAATCAAATAAACTTGATTTATTTGATAGGCGAATATGATTAATGCATGATGTTCATTTTGCATGTCTACAGAGATTGTTGGAGAGATGATAGGAGGAAAAGTGTCCCCACATGACTGGTGAATGGGGAGGAGTTTGAGATGAAAGAGAAGTGAATTGTGGAAGATTCTCTTGGGAATATTTGATGAAAAAGATGGAAAAGGGTACTTGGGAGTACCCTAGGAGGGTGGAAAAGTCCTTTGTCCCATGTGACAGGGTACCAAGACCATGTCACATGTATGAAGTGATCATGACTCATATACAAAGGGCCATACTTTATATAGATGTGGCTAGGATTAAGAATGTGGAAGTGATGGCTTAGTGAGTTAAGTGATTTTAACTCGCTAATGAAAAATCAATGAAAAAGGAAATCAATTAAATAGATATATTTAATTATTTATTGAAAGGTGACAAAAGACTTAGGTAAATATATTTAATTTATTTATGTAAGGTGGACTATAGAATAAAGTTGACTAGATGATTTTTAGGCAAGAAATGGGATGTGTGTGAATAGTGATGAATAGTTTTTTTGCTTATTAAATAATTAAATATTATTTAATTAATAAAGGGAATAAAATTAATAAGATAAATAGAGGTCTATTCAATCAATTATAGGCCAAATAGCTGAGTAATTAGGTAATTGATGATGCATAATTTTAAGTGTCCACACTTTTCCCCTTTGAGATGATATTATGAAATAACTACATTTCAAAGCAGAAAAAAATTCGTTAGAAGAAAATGGTATTAGTAAGTATGCCCTATTTATTTGAAGGAGGAGTGACTAGGAGGAATGATGGTAGGGATTATGATGCCCCCTCAAGAGAATAAATAGGTTGAAAGTACATGGGTGTGCTCTTGAAATAGATAAAATTATATATGAGATGGGGAAAGAGGATGCAAGATGAGGGATAGGTGATGAAAATATGAAGGGATAATTGAAGGAGGATGAAATTCCTAGTATGTTGCATTGGTTTAAATACTCCTTATTACATTACAAGAAATTATGCACCAAGGTATAATGAACTAGGGGACAACATGTCCAATGTGTGAGAAAATAATCACAAGAAACCTTATTTTGTATATCACCATGATATAGAAGGCCATGATACCACTATGGAAAGTATATTACAAGAATTTATATAGATGCAAGAAAATTATAATGCTTACAAAAAAGAAAGCAAGTATATAAAAAATGATACAAAAAACATGATATTTCCCCAATGAAGTTGTAAATCCAAGATTGATCAATTAGACAATGGATGAGTGTTGTTGATGTGGTAATATTATATCCCAAAAAACACAAGGATTGGGAATGATATATCTCAATGATGATGATTGATTTTGATCAAGTCTTGCAACAAGGCTAAGAACAAGACCAAGGTTGTAATCGAATGAATCTCTTAGATTACATAGCTAGATTGCATGGATTATGATATGCTTACAATTGTTAAGGGGATTGTACTATTAGAATTTTTGTGATTTATGGGAGAGATGACATTGAATTGCATGTAGGTGTCTTATATTTGGATACTAATTACAAGGGAAAGTCCATGTGTAAACACAATGAATTATAGAAGGAACAGGGATAAAGGAGATGGTAATAGATTGGGTAATATAGCGGATAAATGAGGAAGGAAGTCCCCAAGGAATAGATGATGGACAAAGAACATGTCAAACTCTAGAGATGTCATGTATAACGGGGATTTTGGATAGATGATAGGATTAGGTTTAAGGATGGTGGTGTTTGGGTGGGTGATTTGAAGGAAGTGTGAGTATAAAGAAAAACCTCTAATTCCTCTTAGATTGCTAGGGGAATTTTAATAGTGAAAAGTTTAAATCAATTGAGAGAAAAGAGAATAGTTCTCTACAATAGATACAACTAATAGCACTTATTTCAAAAAAAATTGTGGTGACCTTATTTCCTACCATGACAAAGAAAATTCTCAATACTCATAATCAAATCCTTTCAAAGTAACAACGATTTCAGATTTTATTTTAATCTCGACTCCTATTTTCATGGTTGCACCTAAGATTCTTATTCTAAGATCTATTAAGATAAGACAAGAAACAAAACAAAAATGCTTCAAAAGCTAGCACAATAAATGAAAAAGGAGATGCTTAACAATTGACAAACAATTATTGATAAATTTCAAAAGGAGATGCCACAAATTTTTAGGAATCATTGGTGCTATATAAGGATAGAGAAGCATATTAAATTTCAAAAGGAGATGCCAAAAACTTTTAGGAATCATTAGAGGTGAATAAGGACAAACAAGCATATTAAATTTCAAAAGGAGATGCCACAAATTTATAGGAATCATTAAGGGTGTATAAGGAAAGGCAAGCATATTAAATTTCAAAAGGAGATGCCACAAACTTTTAGGAATCATTAGGAGTGTATAAGAGTAGACAAGCATATTAAGTTTCAAAAGAAGATGCCACAAACTTTTAGAAATCATTAGGATGTATAGGAACAGACAAGAATATAAATGGCTCCAAACAATCAACAAAAAATTAGGCCAAAAAAATTTAAAAACCCTGCCATTATATACTAATTTTAGAGTGCACACATCATCTTTGTACTCGTAGCGACATATTTAGGAACAAATATGGAAATAAATTAAACTATCTAGGTACACAGAGTTCTTGAATTATGTTTTTAGTTATGTTACTGTTGATGGATGTGCAATGGCTTTTTTGGTTTTCTGGGCTGATTAGCTCTACACTGGTGTATTTCTTCATCAATAGATCAAGGAAGTTGAGAAGAAAGAAAAATGTTGGTTTTCCTCTTCCTCTCGAACCTCCTGGTTGGCCCATCATGGGAAACCTATTTCAGTTGGGAAAGAAACCCAATGAACCCCTTTGTGCCATGGCTCAGCCATATAGACCTCTCATGACAATTTCTCTCAGCATGAAAACTGTTGTGGTGATTTCGTCTTCTGGTATGGCAAAGGAGTTTTTCAAAACCCACGATCAAATCTTTGCAGGACGGGTGGTCCTCGAAGCAGCAACTGCCCTTTCTCACCATAAATCATCAATAGTATTTAGTCAATACGGTCCTTACTAGCAGAAAATCAGGCACATTGTGACTACACAGCTCTTCAATCTTGCCAGACTGCAAGCTCTACGACATCTCAGAATAGATCAAATGTTTCAAAGCACCTGACTTATTTTTGAGAACATGGGAATGTGCTTGAATATTTCGCATCTAGTTTTCTGCTTGGGTATGAATCTATTGAGCAACATGATCTTCAGTAAAAACCTGTTCGATCTAAAGAATCCAGACTCTATAAATTTCAGGGATGCTTTCAAGAAAGCGATAGAGACTTCCGGAATCCCCAACTTGGCGGATGTTTTTCCATTTCTTAGGTTCCTAGATCCTTAGAGCATGAAGTGTACTACATCCATCTATCTAGGGTGAGTAAGTAAATACTTATATTTATGCATAAACGATCGACAGGTGGCGAGGAGCGAAGGCATATGTGTTGGGAAAAATAAACCCAACTACAGTGGACAAAGAAGAAAACACAAACTAGATTTAATAGACAGCAAGAAGAGAGGCAGAATATTTTTTGTTTCATTAACTTAATCACAAAAATATTACAATCCAAAAAGTTTACATACAAAAAACTCAGAGCAAGGCTCTATATATTCTTCATACAAAAATTGTGCATGTTCTGGAGCAAACTAGTTGCTGTTTTGTGCTCTATGAACATTCTGGAGCACTGGGCCTCTGTCAATATTATGGAGCACTTTCCTCTGCTACTGCAGGTTCACCTAAACATTCCTCCTTTCATTCTTCTGTTGATCTCTGTCTTCTATCTGTGACTCTTCTTCTTTCTCTAACTGAAAAACATTCTATTCCGTTCTTTTGTCTTTCCCAGCCTTTTCCAAAATTGGTGCTCAATTCAAATTCACCTACCAATAATAAATTTTCTGTGAAAATTAATTGGGACAACATTGGAAGTTAGACACGATAGGTGGAGGATCCCAACGGATCATTTCAAACTATGCATTAAATGCAATTGATTGGTGGCTGCTCAAGATTAGCTTTTCCAACACCCCCCTCTTAATCTTGAGTTTTTTTTATTTACATCACCATTCAAAAGTTCTGGAACATAATTTTTTGAGCATATGCGCTTCTCCAAAGTTTCAGAGTATCTGCACTTTTCTGTGTTTCCCTGAACATAAGTTTCAGAGCATCTGTCCCAAGTTCTAGAGCATCTGCCCCAAGTTCCAGAGCATCTGCCCTCTTCTTTGTTTTTCTGAACCAAGGTTCCAGCACACTCCTACATACCCAACCTATCTCTTAGGCGTTCAAAGGAGTCTTTTGACAATGCCTTTGTGAAAATATTGGCGAGCTGCTGCTCAAATCTGCAATACTGGAGCTGGATCTCTCCATGCTCCACCAACTCCCTTATGAAATGGTAATGGATTTCTATGTGCTTACTTCGTCCATGAAAGATGGGATTCTTGGTCAAGGAAATAGAAGATACGTTGTCATAAAATATTGTTGTACCATCTTCTTGCTGCTCATTCAAATCTGCAAGGATTCTTCTAAGCCAAATAGCTTAGCATGCTACTGCATTTGCTGCAATGTATTCCGCTTCAGCCGTGGAGAGAGAAACTATGGGTTTCTTCTTTGATGCCCATGATATTTCTCCTGAACCCATGTGGAATGCATATCCTGATGTGATCTTTTTTTCATCTACATTTCCTGCCCAATCACTGTCTGTATACCCAACAAGTTGAAACTCATTAGTGGCGGTATACATAATGCCATAGCCTTTCGTTCCATTGACATACCTTAAAATTGTTTTTCCTGCTTGCCAGTGTGCATCCTTAGGCTGCTCCATGAACCTAGAAATCAAGCTTACCGCGTACATTAGATTGGGTCTTGTTGCTATGAAATACATGAGGCTTCCAACCATGCTCTTATAGAGGGTTGGGTTAACATCTTTGCTACTGTCCTCTTTGCTTAATTTCAGACCTGTAGCTATTGGAGTTGGGGCTGGTTTGTTGTCCAACATTCTAAATCTTTTCAAGATTCGATTAGCATAACTTGTTTGAGAAATAAAGATTCCATCATTTGTTTGTTGGACCTCTATGCCTAGGAAATATTTTAGCAAACCTAGGTCTATCATTTCAAACTCATTTTTCATTGCCTCTTTGAAATCAACAATGAAAAGATTACTATTACCTATGAAAATTAAATCATCTACATACAAAACAGAAATAAGTATCTCACCATTGGCTGCCTTGATGTAGAGTGTGGGCTCACTTCCACTTTTGTTGAAGCCATTTCTCAAAAGGTACGTATCAATTATGTTGTACCATGCTCGTGGTGCTTCTTTCATCCCGTAGAGAGCTTTCTGGAGCCTGTAGACTTTGTCTTCTTTCCCTAGAACTTCGTAGCCAGGTGGTTGCTCCACATACACCTCTTCTTTTAGCACTCCAGTCAAGAAGGCTGACTTTACATTCATTTGTGCTGGGCTACAATTGCTAGGACTTCCAGCACTGTTTCCAGCCTTGCAAATGGTGCAAAAGTCTCATCATAGTCTCTTCCAGACTGTTGTTTATATCCCTTAACAACTAGCCTTGCTTTATGCCTTTCAACCTTACCATTAGCAGTGCATTTGGTCTTATAGACCCACTTAACTCCAATGGTTGTTTTCCCTTTGGGTAAATCAGTGAGCTCCCATGGTTCGTTTCTCACTATAACATCCAACTCTTCATCCATGGCATTACACCATTTTTCTTCTTTCATGACTTCTTCAAAATACATTGGATCACTGTGAGAAAACAAAGAAAAATCCAAATTCTCATCAAAATCTTCATACCTTGTGTTGTCATAAATTTCCCTCACACTTCTAGTCTTTCATGGAATCAATGATGCAAGCGTAGGGTCTGAATTTTTGGAGCTATTTGACTACTGTTCTAATGAAGAAGACTGTTGTTGTATAGTTCCAGAGCATCCACCCTGATGAAAGGTTCTGAAGCTACTGCTACTATTTTCTGAACTATCACCTTGCTGTAAGGTTCTAGAGCATCTTCCTTCTGCAGCTTCTTCATCCTCAAAAGGTATTGAAACATAAATACCTGTGTTGCTATCAATTGTTCCATCCCATGATTCATTTTCAGTGAACTCAACATCCCTACTAATAACCACTTTCTTGGTGATGGGATTGTACAATCTATAGGCTTTGGATTCTTCACTATAGCCTATGAAAATGCATTTTTCACCTTTGTCATCAAATTTATGCCTTTTCTCCTTTGGCACGAGAGCATATGCCACACATCCAAATATTCTCAAATGCTCAACACTCCATTTGCATTTTGTCCATGCTTCTTGTGGAATACGATCATGAACACCCTTTGTGGGTCACCTATTCAAGATGTAAACTATTGTTGCTACAACATCACCCCAATATTCATTTGACAAACCTTTTTCCTTCAACAGGCTTGCTTCCATCTCCGTGATTCTTCTATTTTTTCTTTCAGCCACTCCATTTTACCGTGGAGTATACCTGGTTGTGAGTTGTCTCTGAATACCTTGAGACTTGCAAAAATTCATAAACTCTTGAGAGATATACTCTCCCCCTCCGTCTGTTATGAGGACTTTGATATAATGGCCGCTTTGCTATTCATCCAAGGCCTTAAAATCCTTGAACTTATCATTTAATGCCTCTGATTTTTTCTTCAAAAGATACACCTAGATTTTTCTACTATAGCCATCTATGAGTGTCATGAAATAAAAATTTCCTCCTAGTGTTGGGGTCTTCATGGAACCACAGAAATCTGAATGCACCAACTCTAATGGTGCTCTTGATCTCCTAGAATGCCCTGATTGAAAGGGCTACCTATGTTGTTTACCTAGAATGCATGCTTCACATTTTTTATCAGGCTCTACAATTGGTGGTAGGCCCCTAACCATGCCTTTTTTAGCTAAAAGACGTAAACTAGAATAACTTAAATGCCCATACCTCAAATGCCAAAGCTTGGATGGGTCTTGGATGACCGATTTGAAGGCTAAATATTGTGAGCCTTTTGACTATGTTGAGATTTGCATTTTGAGGGGAAACATTTGGTTCTTTGTCATTTGAACCGCTGCCATAACTCTCTTGCTTCCGTCCTTGTCGTAGATGATGCTTTCTCCTTTCTCCATCAGCCCTCTATAGCCATTTTGGACCATCTGCCCAATGCTTAAAATATTATGTTTCATTCCTCAAGCATAAAAGACATCATGAATTTGTCTTTCTTCACCATGCTTGGTTTGCAGGCACAGTATGCCTTTGCCCTTGACTGGAACCTTCTCATTGTTGCCCATTTTGATTTTAGAATTGATGCTGCTATCAATGGAGGCAAATAATTTTTTGTTACCACTCATGTGGTTGCTACAGCCGCTGTCCAAGTACCAAACTTCAGCGTTGCCTTGTTCTGCTAGATTGCATGCAATAAACACTTGTGATTTTTTTTCATTTTCAGCCTTGTTCTCATTCGCCATATTTGCATTTTGACTCCCTTGGTCACGTTGTTTCTTCCTGCATTCGCTTGCATAGTTACCATACTTGTGACAGTAGTAACACTGCACATTGCTCTTGTCTTTCCTCTGATACGAGCTGCTATTCCTTGTGTTTTGGAAGTTTGATTGGGAAGTGTTAGCTTCCTCTTGGATTTTTGAGCCTCCTCTTCTGAAGTTGCTTCTACCTCTGCCTCTTTGACCTCTTCCTCTACCATTTCTTCCACTTCCTCTTCCTCTTACATTTGTTTGTGCTTTGAAGAATTGTTCTTGGGAAGAATTTGCAGACCTATTTAGGCGTTGCTCATGGGTTTGAAGTGAACCCATTAACTCATAAATTGATAATGTTGAGAGGTCCTTTGCCTCTTCTATGGCAATAACCACCGGGTCAAATTTTGTAGGTAGGCTTCTAAGAATCTTCTCCACAATATTTTGTTCTACCATAGTTTCTCCATTTATCCTTAACTGATTAATCAAGGTGGAAGCCCTTGTATGAAAATCTAAAATACACTCATTGTCCTTAATCTGCATGGTCTAAAATTCTCTTTTGTAGTTGGAGTTTCACAGACCTGACTTTCTCAGTCCCTTTGCAAGTGGTTTCAAGTATTTCCCATGCCTCTTTTGCATAGCAGGCTGCTGCTATTCGAGGGAAAATAGCCTCTGTCAAGGCTGCCTCAATCAATCTGAGGGCTTTAGCATCATTCTTCCTTGTCTCCTTCAACTTGTTCTTTTGGGGATTGGTCAATGTTGCATATGCATTTGAGTCAGTCACATTTGTGAACCCATTTGCTACTAATTCCCATAAATCATTTGCTACAAGAATGGTTTTCATTTTCTTTGCCCAGATGTCATAACTTTTTCCATCAAAAATAGGTGGTTGCTGCCAACTCCTACTGTCTCCTCCAACCATTTTGCTAAATGGGGGAAACTACAAATATCCAGAAAGAAATCTAGGGATTTTCTACACTTCCTAGAAAAACTAGGGCTTTCCCAAATACCCAGAAGCAAAGCTTCAGTCACAACATGCCTAGGACTAGAGCTAGGGCTTTAAAAACTAAATGCCCAAAAAGCTTAGGGCTTTGATACCAATCTGTTGGGAAAAATAAACCCAACTATAGTGGACAAAGAAGAAAACACAAACCAGATTTAATAGATAGCAAGAAGAGAGGCATAATATTTTATGTTTCATTAACTTAATCACAAAGAGATTACAATCCAAAAAGCTTACATACAAAAAACTTAGAGCAAGGTTCTGTATATTCTTCATACAAAAACTGTGCACGTTCTGGAGCAAACTAGTTGCTGCTATGTGTTGCTACAAACATTCTGGAGCACTTTCCTTTGTTGCTACAGGTTCACCTAAACATTCCTCCTTTCATTCTTCTGCTGCTCTCTGTCTTTTGTCTCTGACTCTTCTTCTTTCTCTAACTGAAAAACATTCTATTATGTTCTTTTGTCTTTCCCAACCTTTTCCAAAATTGGCATTCAATTCAAATTCACCTACCAATAATAAATTTGCTGCCAAAATTAATCGGGACAGCATTGGAAGTCAGACATGGCAGGTGGAGGATCCCAACAGATCATTTCAAAATGTGCATTAAATGCACTCGATTGGTGGTTGCTCAATATTAGCTTTTCCAACAATATGTTCTCAGAAAGACACAAAAAAGGATTTTTTGGACATTCTGCTGGATCCAAGTGGCGATAATTTAACTCTCGTAGATATTAGAGCTGTAATTTTTGTAAGTACTAAATATTTGATTTTCTGTATTGTTTTTTAAGGTAAAGATTAAGTGCTTATTGTTTATTTTTTATTAGATTTTGTATTAAAAACAAATATGTATTTGAATAATGATATGTTTTGATATCTTTGATATCTTTTACATAATTTTTTTCTAAAGATAAATATGTTAGATATATTAAATATCTTGATATGTAATTGACTGTCAAATTTAAGATGATTGTTAATAGTTTTTATTAATACTTATGTCATTACATTCTATCATTTTTTACCCTAGAATGTGTCCCTGATATGATAAATGATATTGTGTGATTTTAATAGTTTTTATTAACACACTCATATCATTACATTCCATCCATTACCGTCATTGTAAATTTTGTATTTTTGCAGGAATTGTTTGCTGGTGGCAGTGACACCTATGGTGCGGCAATAGAATGGGCAATGGCGAAGCTCATTAACAATCCTGATATCATGAAACGAGCTCAAGAAGAATTGAAAGAGGTGGTTGGTGTAAAGAGAAGAGTGGAAGAATCTGACATAGACCACCTGCCTTATCTCCGAGCAGTGGTGAAAGAAGTGTTTTGGTTGCATCCACCTCTTCCTTTCACGATACCTCATAGGGCTGACAACCCTATGAAGTGGCCAGATATACTATACCCAAGCACACTCAAGGTGATTGCGAACATAGGGTCTATTGCAAGGGATCTTGCAAACTGGAAGGAGCCTTCAAAATTTATGCCAGAGAGGTTCTTCAGTGGTGAGAATAGTAAGATAGAGTGTAAGGGACATGACTTTGAGCTGATACCATTTGGTGTTGGTAGAAGAATTTGTTTGGGGATTCCTTTGGTTGAGAAAATGGTTCCTTCTACTATTTCTTCCTTAATCCATTCCTTTGACTAGACGCTTCCCCACTAGATGGATTCCAAACAACTAGACATGACATAAACTTTAGGGATTGCATTAAAGAAAACTATAGAGTTGCATGCTATACCCACGCCAAGATTGCCGACTCACATATATTAGGATATTGTGTGATATTTTTGTTCTTGAAGTTTGTGTTAGTTATTATACAAGAAGGTAATAGTAGTAGTTATAAGTTATAAACCTTTTATTAGTCCCTATAACTCCAAGGTTTAATATTATATTTATTTTTTCATTGTATAGTTGGAAATGCAAGAGCTTTAATTACGCTGAAGGCGTGTCTTTATATGAACTTTTCAAGTTCATTTTCTCCTTCAACGGTTGAAACGAAACAAGAGGCCTTGGTTGACAGTGAAACAAATCTCAGTCGTCCATCATTTTTCTCCATTTTCAGTTGTTTTTCGCCGTTTTTTGATTTTTTTTCCCCTCGTTACCATTTTTCTGGCCGAAACTTAGTTGTTCATCATTTTTCGCCATTTTTTTGGTTGTTTTAAAATCGAGCGGTAATTCCCATGTGGTTGGAAGGGTTGCCATTGCTACTTGCGATATGACCAAGAAATTGAATGGGGCAGTGGATAATGGCCTGCCGCTTTATAGGCCTCACGTCTGTTGGGCATTCACGTTAATTGACGGAAATACTTTCTATCAAGATGCGTGGGAACAACCCGAAGATAAAACCAAGTTTAATTTACTTGGTGACGATTGGGGCTCTTTAGAATTTACTCCTTCCTTTATGGGTGAGTGTAGTGTCACGTGCAAAGAGGATACCCAAAATGAACAATCCATTGTCCTCTCTACCCAACAACAGGAGCACCCTTCTCAAATATCTACCTCCTCTCTTTTGGTTGAGAATGGCACATATACAAGAACTTCTGATGAGATAGATTATCAACAACCCCCTAATACACAAGAAATGGAAAGACTTTATGGACGCAGTTATGATCTTCTGAAATAATTGAGTTACAATGGTAAAGGATATGGAAAGAATGAGCAAGGAATCCATGTCCCCACTGAACCTAATATGCAAGTAACTAAGACCGGTCTAGGATTTTCCTTTTCTACAGCTACCAAAGCCAATCAACGACCCTCTCTCAACATCAATACTATATCATGCACATCAAGAACCACACTTATGCTTAAGCACCCTAAATTTCTTGATGTGAATGCTCCCCTCTTCACCTATGTTCATGGCGATGATGATTTAAAACAATTGTTAGGTGTTGCAGATAAGACTTCTCACTCCATGAGACATGCCTCTTCTGCTATGTTGACTTCTGAGTCTACCTTTAGTAATCTTAATGAACCTCACACCAGCTTGGAACCATATGATCCTGGAGTTCCTAAATCTAATGCACTCCCTTTAGGAGATACCCTTGACATACCCATGGATATTGATGACAAGGACAAAATCATTAAAATCAAGAAGTGCCTAGATGATGAAGAACAAGAGGATCTTGCAACCTTGCTTCATACCTTTCTTGAACTATTTGATTGGAAATATTCTGACATGCTAGGAATAGATTTCTAGATAGTTACCCATAACATTGTCCTTGCTGAAAATGCTAAGCCCGTTTGCCAAAAGATTCTAAAAATGAATCCTAAGGTAGCCTTGCATGTTAAAGGAGAACTTGAAAAACTCCTTGACATGGGTTTCATTCGCTCCATTTATTATTCTCCTTGGATCTCGAACATTTTCGTAGTGGTAAAACTCGATAATCGTGTTAGGATATGTATGGATTTTAGAGACCTGAATAAGGCCTCTTTAAAAGATGAATTTCCTCTTCCTAACATCGATATGATCATGGATTCCACTGCTGGACATGCTTTGTTATCCTTCATGGATGGATTTTCAGGGTATAATCAAATCTTCGTTAACCCACAAGATCAATACAAGATGAATTTTACATCCGCTTGGGGCACATTTTGTTGGGTTGTGATGCCTTTTGGTTTAAAGAATGTTGGCGCTACTTATCAGCGAGCAATGACCTTAATCTTCCATGATTACATTCACAAAATCATAGAAGACTATGTTGATGAAATTCTTGCTAAATCCTTAACCCACCAAGATAATGTGAGTGTCCTTCGCTAAATTTTTGAGCGTATGACATGCGCTTAAATCCTAAAAAGTGTCTTTGGAGTAGATAGTGGTAAAATTTTAGCGTTTATCATATCTCACAGAGGAATCGAGGTGGATACAAAGAAATTTGATGCTATAATCAATATGCCACCTCCTCGTAACATCTCCCTATTGCATACATTACAAGGATGGATACAAGTCATTCACCATTTTTTCGCTTGCTTAGCCAACCGTATGTTACCCTTCACGCACCTCCTTAAAAAGGATGTTAATTTCAATTGGAATAATGATTGTAAATAGGCCTTTGAGAGTTTGAAAGAGTACCTGATAACTCCACCTATTTTATAGCTTGCTATACCCAACCAACCTTTCATCCTTTATATCGTCACTTTTGACCATGCTCTTCCTACCTTGTTGGTTCAACAAGATTCCAATGGTAAAGAGCATCCTATCTATTACATTAGTAGAACACTCCTTGATTATGAGAATCATTATTCCATAATTGAAAAAAACATGTCTAGCTCTTGTATTCGCTACTAATAAGTTGCAACATTACTTACTCAATGTTGAAGTACAAGTAATGAAAAAGTTTGACCCTCTAAGATATCTCTTCAATAAAATAGATCTTTCAGGACATCTTGCTAAATGGGTCATGTTGTTAACCAAGTTTGACCTTAATTTTATTGCTCAAAAAGCAATCAAAGGTCAATCCTTAACCTTCCATTTAGTTGATGCTCCTTCCCCAATAGCATTACCCACTAATGACTCTTTTCCTTATGACAATATATTTACTATAGACCTTCCTACATGGGAATTGTACTTTGATAGATCCAAGTGTAGAACAGGCTTCAATTCTGGAGTTATCATAATTCCACATGTGGGTAAGCCTATTCCCTTATCCTATTGTCTCAATTTCCTATATATGAACAACACAACTGAGTATGAAGCATTAGTCATTGGGTTACACATTGCTCTTATCCTAAGGGTTAAAAATATTAAGATCTATGGTGATTCACAACTAGTAATTAAGAAAATCAACGGTCTCTATCAAACTAAACATGATAAACTTTTACAATATAAGGATCTCATTCTCAATCTATTAGAACAGTTTGACTGCTTTACCATTGATAACATGCCTCGCAAAGATAATCGCCATGCGGATGCAATAGCTAGTGCAGCCTCTCTTATATCTCCTATCAACTCTTCCGAACAAATCATCTTTACCATTCATCCCATTATGAAACCCTCTATTAGTGATCGGCCTATTGATATCTGTCCCACTTTTCTTGATAATCCATGTGAATGGTATGATGCCATCTATAATTATCTAAAGGATGGTACCACTCCCGAACCCACCACTACAAATACCCGACTTCGCCTCAAAAAGCTAGCCACTAAGTATATCATCCTTGTTGACACATTGTACCCAAGGTCCTTCGATGGAATCCTTCTACGATGCCTCAAGGACGTTGAAACTCATCTTGCCCTCGAACAAGCCCATTCTGGTACTTGTGGAGGACATTTTGGAGGAAAAACCTTAGTGAAAAAACTCCTTCGCATGGGATATTATTGGAAAACATGGAAAAATATTGCTATGTGTATGTTAATCGATGTCATCAGTTCCAGGAACATAGTCATTTGATCCACGCTCCTTCTTCGGAGCTTCGTTCCCAAATACCTATGTGGTCGTTCTTTGTGTGGGGCTTGGACCTAATTAGTAAAATCTCCCCACCTTCTTTTGTTGGGCATACGCCCATTATTACCGCTACCGATTGTTTCACCAAATGGGTCAAAGCAATTCCTCTCTGATCCACAACTGCTGAGGTTATATGTCATTTCTTATTGGAACTCATTATTGCTTGCTTTGACTTTCCTTCCAGGTTAGTCTTAGATAATGGCACTCCCTTTAAGAACAACGATGTGAAGAAGTTCCTTGAGACCTTCCATATCCAACATTGATTTTCCATGCCTTACTACCCTTAGTCAAATGGTCAAGCCAAAAGTACTAATAAAATCTTGGAGAAAATCCTTAGGAAGACTGTCAATAAAAATGAAAAAGATTGGAATACACAATTACAATATGCACTATGGGCATATTGCATGAGTGTTCATTCTTCTATGAGAAATACCCCTTTTAACCTTGTCTATGGTACCGAGGCTATCCTCCCTTTAGAGTTAGAAATCTCCACGTTGAGGATTTCTCTCCAAATTCTTGTTGATAATGATACTTATGCGGAACAACGTCTACACCAACTTGAAATGCTTGATGAACAATGCATCAATGCTCTCGAGCATCTTCAAGCTTATGCTAAACAACTACAATGAAAACACTATGTTGGTGTCATTCCTCAAACCTTTAACAAAGGTGATTTGGTCTTATATGAAAACTAATACAACACCACTTCTGATTACGCCAAAAAACGTAAATTCAGTCCCAATTGGTTAGGCCCCTATGTGGTTGATACGAATTACGGATCTTGTGCTTATACCTTAATCGAGCGTGATGGTACTCCTCTCCGAGATCCCATTAATGTCACCCATTTGCATAGGTATTATGTCTAATCCAATTTTGAATGGTATGAATTATAGAGCAATGTTGTTTTAGCTATCAGATTCTATCCTATTGGCTTTCTCATTGCTTCATTCTTGACAAATCATTATGCATGTGTATAGAACACTAAAGTGATTATTTAATGTATTTTTCATAATTACTTTAGATTTCCTACCATTCAATTTTCCTTCTTGTGTGTTATGCTACTTTAAAATCATTAGTGCATAACATATTTAATCTTTATGTTGTATCTAACATACATTCTAAACTTGTTTTAATTCAATCACATACAATCTGTTAAATCATGTTGCCATTAATTAAATACTCTAACAAGGGCTATTTAATCACATTATCATTTAACATCCACACAATTAAATTACATCATATAAAATATAAATGCATATATATACATATATATCAATAGTCTTTTATATATATCATCATAATACATAGTGTCACTGAGGACTGTAATTAGCAAATCCCTCAAGATCTAGTACTCGCATTGCATCGGTAGTAGGGCGTCGGGTGATAGTCATGTGTGATCGTGACCATGATCCGCCGACTTTGAGCACATACTCCAACCCTCCCATCCGTGTGAGTGCCAACTAATGCTCACCTGCTATATGGTCCCTCTCTACCCGTAACTGTGCCACCTCTCTCTCTCTAGTCTCTCCACCTCTGCTGGAGGCTGTGATGGTTGGGCCTATGGTGCAGATCTCACTCGGTAGACCTGCCTCCTCAGGCCCTCATAGGCTTCCCGCAATCTCATGAAGGGTCTCAGGGTATCTGGCTCTCACTCCACAATTGGTGGGGGCACGTAGTCAGTGTCTGTGTCCTCTTCGTCAAAGGTCACTAGCACTATCTTTGGGACTGCCTGATGTAGGAACTCTCGCCATCCCTCTGCAGGCCCTACAAAATCAAACAAGAGTATCATCAGCAACACATCATCATATAAATATATATGCATTAAATCACACATCAAATACATCTATCAAAATTAAATATCATCACCTATATCTCTGGTGGAAGGTGGAATGTCCACCTCATCCTGTGTACTGGGCATAGAAGATGTGCTCGCCTCCCCTTAGCTATAAGTGTTGGCACCTGCTACTGCTACTGTCCGAGATCTAGTCCTATGTATAGGTGAGACCTATCCCTGCTTGTATCGGTCCCCGATTGTGACATCATCGTCCTCACTCAGGGGTGGCTCCTCTACTCTCTCCTCCTCCTCCTCCTCCTCCTCATCCTACTCCTGCTCCTCATCCTCTCCCTCCTGTCCATCATAATTTGGGTCTGCATCCTCATCGTATTCCTCATCAATAATATTAGTGAATATGTCAACAACCCTATACCGTGTCTCCTTGGCTTTGTCCTCTCTCTTTATCTCTCCTCCCCCTCATTTGGCATAGGCTATGCCTCCCCCACTAGCTCATCCATCAAGAATACTAGCTCTAGTCGTGATGCTCTCCACCACTCCTTGTGGTCCCATGTGGTCCCAACATCATCGGCATCATCCACAAGTGGCTGGTCATGATCTGAATCATCCGAGTCACTCTTGATGACATCATCCAGTGTCAATCATGCCATATCCCATAGTCTCTGAGCACTCTGAACATACCTCGTGAATGATGCTTGTGGCCGCAGTGGTATTTGTACCTGTCAAAATGACTGCACTATGTGATCGTGTCGTCCTACCAAGAACTTGCTCATCTATAACCTTCTTAGTTGTCTAGCATAATCTGGCCACTAGAGAATGAGCTAGTACGACCTCCACAGAATATCCTCCTCATCTAGTCGATTAAATCTCACTGTCCAGAACTGCAGATCACCATACTACCATAATCGTCGCAATGGATAGTTGAATGCTCAGGGATAGCCCATTGTTGTCAAATACGGGAAGCCAACTAGTCATGTACATGTGATATCCTCTAAGCACCACACTTGTAAGAGTGTGTAGTGTACCATACTATCCAAATCCTGAAAAACAAATTGACCAAGGTCATAGTATAAATGTGCTAGAATGCATCGGCCCCAGGCATAAACTGTCTGATTCTCTACAATGCCTCATACTCGATGTACCATTCCACCCTCCAGATGAGTTTCTCACCCATCCAGCAAGAGGACCAAAGCCACTGTACACATCATGATACATCTCACCACTGGTGCTCATGAATAGAGTATCATCGCCAACTCTATTCGCCCTGCGACTCTTTCATCATGTATGAGATTGCCAAGGCAGTACTGCATGTCTGCCCATTGCTCTTGAATGGGTCATCCCCTCTGTAGCTGCACTTGCTCCCCCTGAATAGGGTCTCAAAGAATGTGATGGGCGTCCTCTAATGTAATGGTCATCTGGCTTGAGGGCAGGTGAAAAGTGCATGTATCAACATTCCACCTCTCACATAACGTGATCAACATAGCATCATGATATCTCATGGGTGGCATAGGATATGCCCAATAGATAACCACTACCTGCAAATGCTCTATCTCCACTTTTGATAGGGTTGGAGCCAAGTCTCTGAGGAAACTCAGCTGTCTCCTACCTAAACATTGTCATGAATGAGTGGGTACCTATACAAATTATCACAACATGCCATCTAAATCATCTAATTTCTCTAAGTTTACTCTAATTCATCAAGCAAGTGTGCTAATGTTATTCTAGTGTTATTTTCCTATGGCCCTAGACACTTTAGAACCCTTTTGGAACACTTCACGAAGAAATGGGACACTTTGCAAAGAAAAGGGACACTTTGCGAAGAAACAGGACACTTTGCGAACAAAAGGGACACTTTGCGAGAAAAATTTCCAAGGTCCTATTATACTCTAAATAAACATTAAATTCATCCTATTATTGAAAAATCACAAAGTGAAGGTTCCATAATCAACTAACCTCTTGTTGGCGGTTACCACTCACCACCTGATCACACAATACGTCCAATCTTGCACGGGTGAAATCACATGTGCTCAACATTATTTCTCTCTCTCCTCATCACTCTTCAATGCTACAAAAGGTAAATGAGAAATTAAGTGTATGTTTACTCTTTCTCATTTCTTTTTAACTATCTCACTTTTACACACATGTGCACATTTGTACCTTTTTCCTTTGTTAACGTTATAGTGTGCTTTTTCATTCAAATTAACATTCTGGGTGCTAGTGATCTCCATTTTTTTTGTCGTTTAATGAGTCAAAATCGTGTTTCCACACCCTACATCATCACTCACCTATCGCTATGAGGCATGGTACTTGGAAATTCCCTTCGATATGCATGTCCTCGTTCGACTTGGTTAGATGGCTACCTTGATTCCACCTTCGTAAAACAAGTAGAATCAAGGGAGGGCATACATCTACCCTCAAATTTGATCTTTAGGGATTAGATAAGAGGATTTCTATGACTTCTAATGAATTTGTGTTGCAGGATGTGGTTCCTAACATTGTGGTTTTGCAGATAACTACACTAGGGGCTTCATTCTCTCGCCTTTTAAATGAGTGTCCTTTTATGAAAATGAAGGTTCATTGTTTGTTTTAGAGTCCTTTAGCTTACATACGCACGTAGAACCATATGGATGCTAAAGTGGGGGCTAAATGTGTCACCAAAAATTCTATACCTTTGAAGAAAAGGATAACTTTGTGCCCATTTTGGTTCTACTTTAGGTCCCATTTCATCAATTATCACCCTAAAACAACATTTATAAGCCCCTAAGATTGTTAAATTTGACTTGTAGGCTTGTTATACCTAAGGGATCATTCAACCCCCCAACAAAAAATATCAAAACCATTCAAAAAGTACTGTTCCCACTTCAAAATCCCTTAGTGGGACTAGGCCGCCCAAGTTGGTGACCTAGTCCTTTTTGAGGATTTTTAAAGTTTCAAGCAGGAAAATGAATATTTTATCATAAATTCTCGATGGGTGTCGCCTTCTTAGGTCAAAATTCCTGACAATTAGGTCTTGTTGTTTATATATACTTGTTTTTAGGTCATTTTTCCATTCTCTCTTAGTCATTTTTCACATCCAACTCCAAAAAAACCAAGTGCAAAACATCTTCCTCAAGAAGATTCATCTCTCACACAAAAAAGTTGAAGCTTTTGGACAGCAAACTTGGGCTTTTTGTAGGTCTTCAAGCTCACTTCACATCCAAGATCACTCATTAACAAAGGTTGGAGATAGATGCCTATGGAGATTCATGGAGAAATCTAGGTTGAGGAGGTGCAACTAGTCACCAAATCACTCCTAAAGACTGATTTCAAAGTTCCTCCATCTACTTTTAACCCATTTGCAGATTTTAGGTTTGCATCCCATTTGCATTCCTTGTTACACTCATTTTCAATGGTGTAGGGTTTCTAGGGTTGAAGTCTTGCATCATTTCAAATCTATTACTTGCATCTTATTCTAGCACAATAGAATAGGGTTTTGCTCTATTTCAAGTTTTCATAGTTCTAAACACACTTAGGGTTAGGGTTTTTATAGATTTTCTATTCCATTTCAAGTTTAAATACAAACTAGGGGTTTCACCAAGGCAAACCTCACATTAGAAATAAAAATATCTTCTATTTTGCAGGTTATTTTGTAGATTTGGATCTGGATTCCCGTGAAGAAGCAAAAGATAGACCAGAAACCTCTGTGTCCACTTTCAGTTTTTTAGAAAAGCTGAAAGGGACTAGGTCGCCCATAATGGTGACCTAGTCCCACTGAAGCTTCCCGACACTGAAAATTGCAGATTCGGAGACCCAGTTGGCAGAAATGGCTTTCGAATAGTTTTCCCGAAAAGGGACTAGGTCGCCCCAGTTGGCGTAAGTGTCCCAGGTGACTCAAAACCCTGATTTTCTAGATTTCTATGGACTTCCACAATCTCTACTTCAGCTCTCTTCGATTTCCAGGTGCACTTGTTAAATCTATTAGGTTAATTTGCTCATATTGCTTTCATTTAAGCATTGTTATAATACATCATGTGTTTTCTAGCATGATAGATTCTATTAGTTTAGGTTAAGTAGTTAGCCTTCTATATTACATTTCAGTACCTTTACACATCCCACTTACATATTCAATCCCTAGCATTGAATGAATCACAAAATTTGGTGCTCACTGGAGGTGAAGGAAAACCCTCTTCCTTCTAGGTGAAACCCTAGAAAGTTGTAGAGGGCCTATTCTTTTAGCACCACACAAAGCATCAAATTTTGCGGTTCAGGTTCAAATAAAATGGGTGTTTAATTGAAATAGATAAAAATATGTATAGGAGATGGGGAAAGAGGATGCAAGATGAGGGATAAGCAATGAAAATATGAAGGGATAATTGAAGGAGGATTAAATTCCTAGCCATTTTGCATTGGTTTAAGCACTCATTATATTACAAGAAAGTATGCAACAAGTTATAATGAACCAGGGGACAATGTTTCCAACGTGTAAGAAAATATAACAAGAAACCCTATTTTGTATATCACCATGATATAGAAGGCCATGATACCACTATGGAAAGTATATTATAATAATTTATATAGATGCAAGAAAATGATAATGCTTACAAAAAGAAAGAACCTATGTAAAAATGATATTTTTTTATTTTGAAAATGGATTTAGGTCCTAAGTCACACCTTTCCCAATTACAGGATTAGAAATGGTCTCAAATCCACTTCACTATAAATCCTAATAAGAAGAGTGTCAAAATGGTGGATCCAGGTTTTAATCCATGTTTTTGTGTGTGTGGATGTGATGGATGGTTGTTTTATGATTGCCAAATGACTAATTTTAAATGATATAAATGCACTAGATTCAAACAGACAAAATTGAGTTCTAGAAATGAAAAGGGTAGATATAGATACACCTTAGGTATAAATTTGAACTTGATCTTGTAGATCTAGCGTGTAGTGCACCCTAGAGTAGGGTGTAGTGCACCCTAGAGTATTCTCCTTTCTCATATCTAAAAATTAAGGCCTTAGAACACTAGTTTGTAGCTTTTCTCTTTTAGGTGTTGTTGAAACTTCATCTATTAGTGAGAAAATGCAAATTTTGTGACTTGCCAACTTGTAGGGTTTTGATGCATGAATGAAAAATAGTCTTCAACCTTTCTCCAACTCACTTTAGATCTATAACTTGCATGCATAAGAGGAGAGGAAGGGTCATTCCCTATAAGGGCTTGCCTAAGTCAAACCTCATGTTGGTATTTCTACCTCCACAATGGAAAATTATGATGAAAGAGAGTGTATCCTTGGTTGGATAGAGGCTAATTAATAAATAAGTAATGTATTGAAAACCTTGCTACAAATCACCAGTTAGATCTAATATCCTTGATGGATTGAAGTCATATTCATCACCTTCAAGGATCAATTGTTGCTTGACTTGAATTGATTTGATCACCTACAAGGGTTAGTGCACATAAAAAAATGCGTGTAAACATGAACACAAACTTACATAACACATGACATGATGCTTGAAGGATGAAATGCTACAACAATCATGATAATTATGCACTTGACTACTCTTAGGATGCTCAATTTTCTCAATAGACTTCTTAATTATGCTTCTCTAAATTGCTAGCTCTTTTTTTTCTTTTGAAATGGTGAAAATACTTTATATTTATATGTAATTCTTCTAATTTTCTAAAAATAAAATATTGACAACCGATAATTAAAATTAGAAATTCAAATAATAAAATTAGAAACACCGACATATTCAAATTTGGAGCCAAAAATGCTTTTCTAGGGTGCATTACACCTTAGACTAGATTCATGCTTTTTTAGAATCAAAAGTGTCAAGGGAAAATTTTTAAATGCATAATTTGATTTCCCATGTTTGATTTTCCAAGAATATTTATAAAATGGGAAATTAATGCATAATTAGGTCCAAGCACAAAGGGGGGAACTAAACCTAATGTGAAATTGTCAAGGGTGAAAATTTTTAACGCAGTACAGATACAAGAAAACATGATGTTTCCCTAGTCAAGTTGGAAATCTAAGATTAATTGATTGGATGATGGATGAGTGTTGTTGATGTTGCAACATTATGTCCTAGAAAAACACAAAGATTAGGAATGATATGTCTCAATGATGATGATTGATTTTGATCAAGGCTTACAACAAGGCTAAGAACTAGAATAAGATTGTAATTAGATGAGTTTCTTAGATTACATAGAAGAATTGTATGGATTATGATATGCTTGCAATTATTAGGAGGATTGTACTATTGGGAGTTTTGGATTTATGGGAGAGATGGAATTGACTTGCATGGAGGTATCCTATATCTTGATACCAATGACAAGGGAAAATCCATGTGTAGGCACAATGGATTATAGGAGGAATTAGGATAAAGGAGATGTTAATAGATTCGGGAATATGGTGGATAAATGAGAGGGGAAATCCCCAACAAATAGATGATAGACAAAGAACATGCCCAACTCTAGAGATGTCATGTATAACACTTATATTTTGGATGGATGATAGGATTAGGTATAAGGATGGGGGTGTTTGGGTGGGTGATTTGAAGGAAGTGTGAGTATAGAGAGTGTGAAAGTTTATGAATGGTAGGATGGAAAGATTGGAAATTTCGTTTCCTATGTCAATCCCAAGATTTGTAGGAGTGAGCATATACCAATGATGAAAATAATTGACCCTTATAATTAAAAAAATTAAATCCATATTTTGTTGACTAATACCCACTCCACTAGCCATTACTCCACTAGCCATTATGAGAAAAATTGAAACATGTTTCCATGATTAGTATATATGTACTTATATTCAAATGAATTCAATGTTCATTCATTCATCATGAAATTATTATCCAAAAACCTATACATTAAAAATGAAGTAATTTTACAGATAATTTTCTTTGGAATACTAGTAGAAACATAACTCTAAATTATATCATTCTAGTACATTTACATGAATGAAGAATATATTTTTTAGCATTTTCATAATTGGAAATGCTCACCTAATCAAAGGTTTATCATAGAAGAACACATCCCTTATGATCCAACAATTTCTTCAATGCATTTTTAAATACCACAAGTTCCTAATAATCAATGAAAAGTAAAGAATACAATGAATCAAGTAGAAGATGTACATAGTTCAATACCATATGTGATGGATAATATATATGCATCCAAGGAAATTCCTCAATAGTTATAGAATCAACCTCAAGAGAAGTTCAAGTCTATATAAAAATTTAGATAATAAGCACAATTACGACATCTATGCTTTATAACCCACTATTTAAAATCTAGATTTCATCAAAACTTCATCAATGATATTTTTATTTACTCCACTCAAATCACCTATTTTTAAATTAAAAAAATAGATTAATTAGCCTCTAGATAACACATTAAAAAACTTATCTTTTTCTTTATATTTTTATATGTATCAAAAAATAATAAGGTTATTGTACAATATCATCATAAAGAACATGAAAGGATTAATAAGCAATAACTTTGTTGTAAATGATTAATGCTTCTCTAATGATATTATTAATACTTTTTGGATTAATGATAGTACAAGAGAAATGACTAATCAATTTTTTTTTTTAAATTCTACATGGCATTTCATTCCATACAAAATAATTGTTTTAGATTATCTATTTTTTTATAAATGCTCAATATATAACTTGAATTTTAATTATTGATAGCTTTATATTTATATTGATTCATTTATGTTTCTTGTTGAATTAATTATAGATGACTAAATAGAGAAAAACCTTCAATTCCTCTTCAATTGATAGAGGAATTTTAATAGTGAAAAATTTAGATCAAATTGGAAAAAAGGCAACAGTTCTAATAACATTGCATATCAAAACAGTTGTGGTGACCTTATTTCCTACCACAACAAAGAAATTCTCAATACTCATAATCAAATACTTTCAAAGTAACAAAGATTACAGATTTTATTTTAATCTCTAACTCCCATTTTCATGGTTGCACCTAAATTTCTTATTCTAAGATCTATTAACATGGGACAAGAAACAAAGAAAATGCTTCAAAGGGTGGCACAATGAAAACAAAAAGGAGATGCTTAAATAGTCGACAAAGAATAATTGATAAATTTCAAATGGAGATGCCACAAACTTTTAGGAATCATTAGGGGTGTATAAAGACAAACAAGCATATTAAATTTCAAAAGGAGATGCCACAAACTTATAGGAATCATTAGGGATGTATAAGGACAGACAAGCATATTAAATTTCAAAAAGAGATGCCACAAACTTTTAGGAATCATTAGAAGTGTATAAGAATAGACAGGCATATTAAATTTCAAAAAAAGATGCCACAAATTTTTAGGAATCATTAGAAGTGTATAGGGACAGACAAACATATAATTGGACTCCAACAGAACAAACAAACAATGAAGCCAAAAGAAAAAGTAAAAAACCCTTCCATTATATACTAATTTTAATGTCTATGTAGCATACAATATGGTCATTTTACCGTATTTATTAATTAGTTAAAAAAAAAGATACAATGTATTCTTTATTTTTAATTAATTAATAAATACGATCAAATGACCAGATTGTATGCTGCATAGACAATTGACTAATTTTAGAATGCACTCATAGCCACATATTTAGGAACAAATATGAAAAGAAATTAAACTATCTGGGTACGCAGAGTTCTTGAATTCTGTTTTCAGTTATGTTACTGTTGATGGATGTGCAATGGCTTTTTTGGTTTTCTGGGCTGATAAGCTGTACATTGGTGTATTTCTTCATCAATAGATCAGGGAAGTTGAGAAGAAAGAAAAATGCCAGTTTTCCTCTTCCTCCCGGACCTCCTGGTTGGCCAATCGTGGGAAACCTGTTTCAGTTGGGAAAGAAACCCAACGAATCCCTTTGTGCCATGGCTCAGCAATACGGACCGCTCATGACAATTTCTCTCGGCATGAAAACTGCAGTGGTGATTTCGTCTTGTGGTATGGCAAAGGAGTTTTTTCAAAACCCACGACCAAATCTTTGCAGGACGGGTGGTCCCCGAAGCAGCGACTGCTCTTTCTCACAACAAATCGTCAATAGTATTTAGTCAATACGGTCCTTACTGGCGGAAAATCAGGCGCATTGCGACTACACAGCTCTTCAGTCCCACCAGACTGCAAGCTCTGCAACATCTCAGAAGAGATCAAATGTTTCAAAGCATCCGATTTGTTTTCGAGAACAGGGGAAAGTGCTTGAATATTTCGCATCTGGTTTTCTACTTGGGTCTGAATCTGTTGAGCAACATGATCTTCAGTAAAAACTTGTTCGATCTCAAGAATCCAGACTCTGTAAATTTCAGGGATGCTTTCAAGAAAGCGATAGAGACTGCCGGAACACCCAATTTGGCGGACTTTTTTCCATTTCTTAGGTTCCTGGATCCTCAGAGAGTGAAGCGTGCTACGGCCATCTATCTAGGGCAAGTAAGTAAATACTTAGATTTATGCATAAACGATCGACAGGCGGCGAGGAGCGAAGGCATCTGTTCTCAGAAAGACACAGAAAAGGATTTTCTGGACATTCTGCTGGATCCGAGTGGCGATGATTTAACTCTCGCAGATATTAGAGCTGTAATTTTTGTAAGTACTAAAGATTTGTTTGTCTGTATTGGTTTTTATGGTAAAAATTAAGTGTTTATTGTTTATTTTTTATTAGATTTTGTATTAAAAATAAATATGTATTTGAACAATGATATGTTTTGATAGCTTGATATCTTTTACATAAATTTTTTAAGGATAAATATGTTAGATATATTAAATATCTTGATATGTAATTGACTGTCAAATTTAAGATGATTGTGAACAGTTTTTATTAATACTCATATCATTACATTCTATCAGTTTTTACCATAGATTGTATTTATGATAAATAATATTGTATGATTTTAATAGTTTTTATTAACACACTCATATCATTACATTCCATCCGTTACGTCACTGTAAATTTTATGTTTTGCAGGAACTGTTTGCTGGTGGCAGTGACACCTATGGTGCGGCAATAGAATGGGCAATGGTGGAGCTCATTAACAATCCTGATATCATGAAACGAGCTCAAGAAGAATTGAAAGAGGTGGTTGGTGTAAAGAGAAGAGTGGAAGAATCTGACATAGACCACCTGCCTTATCTCCGAGCAGTGGTGAAAGAAGTGTTTCGGTTGCATCCACCTCTTCCTTTCACGATACCTCACAGGGCCGACAGCTCCTGTGAAGTGGCCGGATATACTATACCCAAGCACACTCAGGTGATTGCGAACATATGGGCTATTGCAAGGGATCCTGCAAACTGGAAGGAGCCTTCAAAATTTATGCCAGAGAGGTTCTTCAGCGGTGAGAATAGTAAGATGGAGTGTAAGGGACACGACTTTGAGCTGATACCATTTGGTGCTGGAAGAAGAATTTGTTTAGGGCTTCCTTTGGCTGAGAAAATGGTTCCTTTTACTATTGCTTCCCTACTGCATTCCTTTGACTGGACGCTTCCCCACCAGATGGATTCTGGACAACTAGACATGACAGAAACTTTAGGGATTGCATTAAGGAAAACTATAGAGTTGCATGCTATACCCACGCCAAGATTGCCGACGCACATATATTAGGATATTGTGTGATATTTTTGTTCTTGAACTTTGTGTTAGGTATTATATGAGAAGGTAACAGTAGCAGTTATAAGTTATAAACCTTTTATTAGTCCCTGTAACTCCAGGGTTTAATATTTTTTTTTTTCATTGTATAGTTGGAAATGCAAGAGCTTTAATAACAAGTTAATCTGAATGTATTTTCAAACAAGTTAATCTGAAAGTATTTTCAATTTCAATTTTGTGGATTGTGGAAAGTTCATGTTTAAAAATCACTTAATAATTATTTTTATATATTTTTTTATTCTCACAATATTTATGATCACTAGTTGTATTAATCTTCATTATTAATGACATCATTGACAAGATTTGGATGACAACATAATTTCTGTCAAATGTTGGCATGATATATTTAACAAGTTGGTGATATAAGATTTTGACAAGCAAACATATTAATTTCAAATTTCTTGTTCATATCTTTGGTCTATTCTTACATTCATATGGAGAGCTTGTGCATGGAAATGAAAGTTATCTCCAACAAATATGAGTGTCCTACATTACAATTTATTTAACATGTTAGTCAGATCATACCTATTACAAGCAACAATAATCTAGATCTACATCTTGCATATCTTATATTTCAAATTATATAATATCTCACATTTTAATTTATACAATTTGAAAAATTATTAAGAAATAAAAATATTACAAAATACAAAGAAGTTCTTTAAAATTTTTAAAAAATTGAATCAAATAGAAAAATTGAATCCAATAGAAAATCAT
The DNA here is from genome assembly GCA_007115665.2 of Sequoiadendron giganteum. Lineage (NCBI taxonomy): Eukaryota > Viridiplantae > Streptophyta > Pinopsida > Cupressales > Cupressaceae > Sequoiadendron > Sequoiadendron giganteum. Next base: position 118,812,917 of record CM021109.1, read on the forward strand.
ATTTATTAAAGTAATATCATATGATGATTGCAGTGCTTAAATTTGACGGTTTACTTTCCTGTTTATCAAACAGGAAATAAAAGCAATTACAAATACTACATAACTTGTCAATAGTACTGCCATTCCTTACGTGCCATAGTTATTGGAGTTACAGTCATCCCCATAAATACACAAATTACCTTATGAACGCCCTCCATTGCTAATATAGATTGTGTGGCAGGCGTGGGGTGGGGATTGCTTGCAACTCTTGACGCTTCTTCAGCACAATTCCAAATACATCGCTCATGTCCATTTCCTCCACACTTATTCCATCAGGAAGACTCCAGTCGAAGGAATGGATCAGCAATGCCAACATCAAATGAACCATTTTATCAGCCAAAGGAAGCCCCACGCACATTCTTCTTCCTGCTCCAAGTGGAATGAGGTCAAAATCCTGGCCTTTAAAGTCGATCTTACTTTTCTCACCCTCCAGAAATCTCTCTGGCATAAATTTAGAGGCCTCCTTCCACACTGCAGGATCCCTTCCTATTGCCCACACGTTAACCCATACCTGCGTGTCTTTGGGGATCACAAATCCCTTTATTTCACAAGAGCTGTCCGCTCTGTGAGGGAGCAGAAGTGGTGCAACTGGATGCAATCGGAACACTTCTTTCACCACCGCACGGAGATAAGACAGACGGTCTATATCAGATTCTTCCACTCTTCTCTCTCGACCCACAACCTCTTCCAGTTCTGCTTGGGCCCGTTTCATTCTATTTGGGTTGTGCATGAGTTCCGCCATTGCCCATTCTATAGTCGTACCCACAGTGTCACTACCAGCCACCAGCAGCTCCTGCCCACATCAGAAATTTATAAATTGTAAAGCTTTCACAGTCATCATTTTGGTTTAAACAGCATACTTCGAAAATCATACTAATAGATGGATTTTTTTTTAAAAAATAGCTTTGATTTCAATGAATCATCTAAACAAATCAAAATCTATAAACAAATTAAAACTTAGAATATAGAACATTAAAAAAAAAAACAACCTGCTATTTACATTGAGGCCAAATAAACTTTTTAAGTATAAAAAACTTTAAACTTACAAAAATTATTGATCTGATTTCCGTAAGAGATAGATCATGATTTCCTTGATCTCTCAGCTCTAGCAAGGAGTCCAGAAGATCCTTTTGTACCTCTCTTTCATTATTCAACTCTGCGTTTCTTCTTGCCAGACGATTGCTTATGGATAGATCTAAGGAATTATTAGCACGCTTTAACTGGGCTCCTATCTTACAGCCCACGCCATGGAGATCCAGAGAGCCAAGCCATGGAAAAAAGTCGGCCAAATTTGGTTTTTGGCAAAGTTTCGCCCATGATGTAAGAGCGTCGGTGAGCTCCACACAGTTGGGATTGGTGGGATCGAATACCTTTGTACTGAATATCATATTACCTATCAGATTCAGACCAGTCCGGACCATTGCTTCTCCAATGGGCACAATCTTTCCCTTCGCACAGTTCTCTTCGAAAATCAATCGAATCATTTCGAAGGCCGAATCTCTTCTAAGACGTTGAGAAGCTTGGAGTTTCTTTGGAGACAAGAACTCTGTAGTGGAAATACGTCTGAGTTTCCTCCAGTAGGGTCCGTATTGGCCCCATATTAGTGACGACTTATGGTAAGAAAGTACCTTAATTGCTTGTATGAGGGTCCGCCCAGCAAAGTTATGGTCTTGGGTTTTGAGCACCTCCTCAGCCATGGCAGCAGAGGAGACCACCACGGTTTTCTTCATGCCAAGAGAGACTGTCATTAATGGGCCGTATTGACGAGACAGGGCAAATAGTGAATCGTTGGGCCTTTTGCCCAGCAGAAAGAGATTTCCTACGACAGGCCAACCAGGTGGTCCTGGTGGAAGAGGAAGCATTTTCGTTTTTCTTCTCCATAGTAAAACAGAGAACAAGACCAATACACCACTAACCAATATAGAAAACCAGTACACAGGTCGGCTATCCATCAAGATAGGGGGCAAACCTTCAGCAAATGTGTGTCGCTCAAATCAGAAATAAAAGGTGTGGAATATTTTCTGATGGGCATTTTCTATCTATTTATCCACTTCCCGGCGCGGCCCTCATGGTTAAAAATAAGCAGCCAGCGTGAATACAAATGTCAGGAAGAAACGAACACGTACAAACTTCTCTCTCTTATTTGTCTGTGAAGATTCCAATGTCTCCAAAGCTTCATCCGATGGAAGTTGTTGGTTGAGATCATTGGATTTTTCTTTTTGTACTCATATAATCATTGGACGTGATTTACAGTACTTTTCATTGGAATAATGTTTTTGCAAGCTTTTATAAATAATTCAGACCATTCTCCATGTCGTTTAGGTATCAAAGAAACTGAAAATAATCGATAATATTTTGTTTTTATTGTATCTATTTTTAGTTTTTATTTTTTTTTATTTTTAGGTTTGGTTTGTTTGTTTGTGTGTCATTAGCGTTTTGTTGTATTTGTTTTCAATTTTTTAAATTTATTGATTTTAGTAATTATTTTATTCAAAATGTTCGTGTGCGAAGGTATGTCATTTGAGAATTTTGTAAAATTATTTTAGAAAGAGATCTGGATAGTTAATGATTGTAAGGGTGTTTGATGGATAGAATTATTGTTTATAGTATTTTATATAAGAGCATATTTTTTGATTTGTTTATTTTAATTAATTTATTTTTCATATTTTTATATAAGTGTAATGATAAAGTTTGTATCATTTTGTTTTTATTTAATTTTAAGTTTATTTAAGAAGGTTGTCTTATTATATAGATATATTGACAAATGGTTAAATTTTATTTGAAGTCATTTTGTTTTTGCTATGTCACATATTCATATGTTTATTTATTCATGTTACACATTTCTATACATTTCATCCTACCCTATTCTTTATATACATATCTATATACATTTTCCTTATCCATATATTTATTATACCTAAATCCATACATATTTTGTTGTATCTAACTTTAAGTAATGATATCAAATTTCCACAATCCATAATGTATAAGCAAAGACTTCTGGATTTGATTGTGTCAATTTTTTTTACATCAACATTTTGGATCACACTCTGTGATCCATCATCAAGATGAGAGCAAAGAGCATAAGGAGAAAAATTGGACACAATCAAATTATGCTCTCTGCTCTCATCCTGATGATGGATCACGGAGTGTGATCCGAAATGTTGATGTAAAAAAATTGGACACAATCAAATCCAGAAGTCTTTTCTTATCTAACTTAAATGCTAATTTGGTCCTTTTCTATGTCCAAGGTAATTTCTATGGTTCTAGGATTGAATTTTAGGTTATAGACTTAACCTTTGCAATTTCTAAATTGGTTGAACAAACACAAATTTACATAATATATTGCAATGTCTTTATATTTATAGGCATTTAATGCATCCAATTTACACATCACTCCTAGAGTATCCTATCTTCTAGAGAATCATTTCAAGTATTATCATTCGCATTGAAGGAAAATAAATATTTTAGTTTGGTGCTCTAAAATAATCCTAGATTCACACAAGCACCTTGGGAACATATGCATCTCCAATGAGTGTTATTTTTTATTTCTTATACATAATCCACTACTTGAACCTAGAGAACAAGTACTCTAATGATAAAATAACAACCCTATCAAGGTATTTCTAAAAATAAGTATAATAGGTATTTCTAAAAACCGCCCCTCAGGAGCTACAATTTTTTTGGTTCAAATAGCATGAATTGCCAACTTAATCGACCAAGCATATTCCATCTAAATTAGAAGTGTTGATTTCAAAACTCCTACATTTACTATGGTGACAACAACTCAACCACACCACTTATATGCTTAGATTCAAAGTGTTAAGCTCCTACAACTGGGATCATCCCTAGACCCAAACCCAAACCTTGAGGGTTCATGGTGACCCTACCTATGTATTCCTTCATGGGAAATTAGAGGCTTCATAGTTCACCTACCTATACAAGAGGGAGTTCATTCTCTCCTCTTAGATGAGATCTCTGATCTCAATTTTAACCTAGGACTATTCATTAAGCATAAGTTATGGCATAATCAATTATAATATAATGATAATAATTTTCTACCAAGTGTTGGGTCCATACCAAACATCACCAATGTTTAGTTTACAAACATGAAAAAATACACAGGGGTCATACCATACCATAATCTCAAGATCACACACAGAGTGACTATCTTGAGCATACATTACATACATAAGGTGACTAACTCATACACATAACAAGTACAATTGTGATCGGTTTCTATGCACATTACAATTACAAGAATGACTAGTTCATACACATATCACAAGTACAACATTGATTGACTAATACACATATTACAAGTACAACCATGGTTGGCTTATATTCACATTACAAGTACAACAATGAATGGCTCATATCCATATCACAATTACATTAGTGATTAGCTCATATGTACATCACAAGTACAATAATGATTATATCTAGCATACATCATGGATACACAATGTCTAGCTCATATGTACATCACAAGTACAATAGTGATTAGCTTCAACATACATCACATATACATAGTGACTAGCTCCAACACACATCACATATAAACAATGACTAGCTCTAGCACACATCACATATAAAAAATAACTAGTTGACACATTCACAATGGCTGACTAACACATGTCCATAATGCATCTCATATAGAAAATGAATATCAGTGCATTACACACTACACTGTGGGTCTCACCCTTTCCTTTGATATTCTACACCATTGGACAATTAGGAAGAGGATTCAATGCATCACATACTACATCGAGGGTTTGTCCTCAACCTTACAAGGCTAAGTATACCATTTAACAATCAAGAAGGGGATTCAATGCATCACATACTACACCATCGGTCCATCCTCCATCCCAAGGATTTCCACAAGAAGTGAACTTATCTAGCCTAGTGGATTCCAACTTTAATCACCTATAGGTCACTGATGACAAGTATGTCCACCCAATAAGTAGCTTCCAACCTATACTAACCTTTGACCTTTGTGATATTGCTAGCTATATTCTTCACAATCCTAGGTAACAATTAACACTCCTCATCTTTGTGTTATAGGTGACTACCATTGAACCCTCCTAATGCAACAATTTGCTCCAGTTATCATTACCTATATGGTAGGATAACTACTTATGGAACCATTACTGTATCAAATCTCAAATATCATCTATCAATCCACATCCATGAACTAGGTGAATGTCAGCTAATCCAAAAGATATTAAAGTATCTCTAGGCATCTGCCATTGGCATAGTCCAATGACAACCTACTTTAACTATTACCTATCATAACCAAAGTAGCCCCTAACAATCCACCTTTGTGAACCAAGTTAATATCGACTAATCAATAACAGTAGGCAAGACATCAATCATTAGCACAATCCAATAACTTCCTATCACTGCTCAAATACCCTGGAGATTCACACTTGGGCATGCCATACATAATATGATTCACAATACTAGTATAATACTTGTTGAATAATTGTGTATGTGCATATACAAATTTGGCATATATTCCAACTCAAAACAAGTTTTACAGAGTATGGCATATGACATCTCAAGACCTGTATGTACAATATACATGAAGAATAACTATGTATCAATTCCTAAATGTATCAATCTCTAAAAAATCCTAATCTTGTGCTAGATCGTCAAAATCAAGCCTCCCCGAAGTACATGGTGGCTCTAAAGTTCCTTACACAATAAAAATTCAAACCACAAATTAGATTAATTATGTTAGTGGTTGAAAAGTTATACTACTAACTAGAAAATAATATACTATAAGTTAGAATTGTCAAATTAACATCAAGATCACTATATTGAACTATAAGTTATCTAAAACAAAATTCTTTATTACCTCAAGTCTTGCAATTTTTTCTACAAGATGTTCTGCAAATGATTGTCCCCTGGGATAATCAGGAGTCCTAACGTATTGAAATGGTTGAGGATTCATCACATTGCTAAATCAGGAAAAGGACTATAGAAAGTAAAATAAAATAGATATAAATTAATATATAAGTGTTGAAAAATAAACATAAACTAAACATATATATACTCCTATCTAAACACATATATCTACAATATAATTTATAAACGCATATCTCATGTGATGCCCATTCTCTTGTTGTAGAAGGGCTCATCATGGTCATACCAACTATGATAGTTTCCTATATAAAAATTGACAAGAATGTAAGACTATAAATGCACATGTACATATAATCATAATGTCAAGAATATAAAAATATATATATACCTGAACATGTGATATGCTTCTTCCAATGTTTCACAAGAAATCATCATGGATGTAAAACCAACAAGTTGTTGCATAAAAAGACAAGAATACATAAGACTATAAATTTATGTACATGTATAATCATAATAGATTTGAAAAATTAACATCTAAATCATAACTAAAATGATACACATATAATAAAAAATTGTAAACATGTATGTGCAAAAAAGTATACCATAAGGTTACTTTCTAGGCCAAATGAAATGGTTGTAAGGATACCCCTCTTGGACTTGCATAATTTGACCCTCCATAATCAACTATTAAATCCAACACATAAATATACATTAGTACTAATATCTCTTATAAAATATTAATTTAAGATAAACTGCACTATGAAATTACTTTAAGTCTTACAATTGTATGTTGTTGATAAGATCCAACATCCTCCTCATCTTTGGCACCCAATGACTCTCCAAGATGTGCTTTGGCCTCTATTGTCTCATCTCCTATATCTAACATATTATGGACCTCATAGTTGGATGTGTCCATCAAAGGCTCAGTAGGTTGTGCAAGAGGACCTAAATATGTGGTTGCACATTACACTGATGGGGTACACAAATATATGGAAAAGAGGAGAGTATACCAATAGAAGCTGATCCAATAGGTGTATCACTATCATGGAGTTGTGAAAAATGTGATCTCTATGTGATCAAATGGCCAATCAAAACATGTATAGCCAATACACCCTAATGTGTTGCATCTACAATAATCTTTGGGTGTTGTATTGGAGGTGGGGGAGCAACAGGTGGAGTGGGAATAGTTGGGGTTACTCGATTTTCCTTGGGTCTATCTAGAGGCATTCCCCTACCAACACCTTGAAAATTCCTCAATATCAAAGTAGTTTATATGCTTAACTATGAAAAATTCAACATATAGTTTTTGAAGAAAATATTGGGGGACATTAAGATTGTTGTTGGGCGGTTTATCAAAAAAACTCCACCAATGGTGCCAAAAATTATCTAGGATACCCTGATGTGCGCACCATTTAATTGAATATTTGGGCTTACGCACATTAACAGGTTATCTAGTTTTAGGATTGATGAGAATTTGTGCTAATTGGGCTTTGGAAATGTCTATTTTCCTCACCTAATCATACGATAAGCCATCAACATATTTTTTCCTCTTAGTCTCTCACCACTCTAAAGAGTAAATATGTTCGTTGGTGAGGGCTTCAACATTTAAAATTATTTATTCTAAAGTGGTTTTCAAATTACAGACAAGTGAGGGTGCCTATAGTGTAACTGAAAAATGTTCCTCAATTCATTTAAATTGTCATTGACTAAGTTATGGATAGGAGAGTTATGTAAGGGAGGATTTGGTGGTGGAGGAGGATTTTGCTAGACACAGTTTCATTTTGGAGGAGGATTTAGATTCTCAACAATTGCAACACCTGATTGATGTTGAAAATTTGAAAAATTAACAATTTTTTAATTACAAACTAAAATGTGTATAAAAACCTATTTTACACTAAAATTATTAAGAAATTAAAAATCACATACTTTCAAAGAAAATTGATTTAGATTGTTATTTTCAAACATGGATATCAGTTTGCTTAGATATTCGTTTGCTTGTGTTTGCCCTCTTTGCACAACCGCATGTGAAAATGTCAAATGATAAAGTTTAAGCTTTTTTTTTTTTTAATACTTTTGCAAATAGATATCTGATATCTGTTTGGTTCCCTATGCTTTTTTAAGAAAGTTAGAATGGATATCCATTTTTTTTCCTATGCTTTTTTTAAGAAAGTTAGTTTATAATTTAAATTCAATTCTATTATATATAATGCATATTATATATTAATATTAGTATATATTAATATTATAATATATACATATTAATAATATATTATATATAATTTTTTTTTTTTTTATATGATTTAATTACAAATGAATATCTATTTTGAAAGAGTATCTGTTTTAAACAGATATCCATTTTGCTTTGGTTCTTACCATGGCAACATGTATTTTTTACTTGATCCTAGTAAAAAGTCAAAGCAAAATTTTTCATTTTTGGGCAAATGAAAAATGCCTTTTTGTCATACCACCACATTTTGGACCCCTATGATCCTGCATAAACCATTAATTGCTATGAGCCATAATAGGATTATGTTCCCCTCAAAAAAATTACTTTCTTAAGGATTTTACCTTCAAAAATTTGATTCACTCTTAGCGTGAGGTTAATTTACTTTCTATATATCTTTCATTTTCATAAATCGAATTGATTTCTTTCAAACAACTATAAAACCAACCTAGCTAGCATACATTTTCTATGGAGACATAGACCACAATTATAGAGTGCAACAACAAGCTACAAAGCATCTTCCATGTATTATAAATTCAATCTAATGCCAAAGCCTTATTTGATACTTGCACCCCTTTGTAGTGGGTTTATATAGTTCCATAACCTTACCCATGTTAACATTGAACATTTTCATGGTTATGTTTCTATCAAGGGTCTTGGCAATAGGGAAAACTTTAGTGGCGAATCTTCGCCAATTGGCGAATAATTGAAATCAAGACCTCTAGAAATGGCGAATAGTATAAGCTAAAAACAATGCTGAATCGCCAGGTTTTTACAAAAAAAAAAATGTGTCTCGATTAATTCGCCTATGTATTATATTTTAAATGATATGTCATTAGATATTATTCGCCAACAATTTATACTATAATCACAAATATCGATTATATTCACCAGTAATAGTATATTCCTACCATTAATTTTGGGGAAATATTGCCACATTAATAAATTACCATTTAATTTCAAGGACATTTTACCTCTGAATAAATATTTTATTTATTGCCATCAAATCATCACTTAACTTTTTAATCAGATGGTAGCAGGTTGATTCTGCGGCCTAATACACACATGCCTTTTAAAAGGCTTGTTGAGGCCCAAATTTTTTTTTGATTTAATCGTGTGGCCCAAAACAAATTTCGGGCCTCAACAAGCCTTTTAAAAGGCATGTGTGTATTAGGCCACGAAATCAACCTGTTGCCATCCGATTAAAACGCTAAATTGCTAATCGATGGCAACATTTACACTTTTCATTTATTCTTACTTTTAAAGTGAGATTAAAAAAAACACACTTAATCCATGTGTTATCCAATGCATTTATTATAGTGAATTTATGCTTGGTGGCGAGGGGCTTTGCCCCTCGACCCTGCATGTATCGCGACAAGAGCGCGCCAGGGCCGCTATCCCCAAATCATGTGAAGGGGCGTTGCCCCCTCGACCCTTGCAAGGGGCATTGCCCCTTGACCCCACCAGTGGTTGCTGCCCCCAGGCCCCTACTTCAATATTATAAAAAACAAAAGAAATATGGGTGAATTGCGTCGACCAACTATGAAAATTTTTAAAGGAGAGATTCGCCATTGTCATTAATATTTTTAGCAAATATTCACTAGGATTCACCACTGTGATTATTCTTTTTACCAATTATTCATTAAGATTCGCCAGGATTTTACAATTTTTTTTAATAATGTGCATAGATTCGGCAAAAAAATTAATAATTTTTTTCAAATATAAGGAAAAATTTGCCAAGATTTTACACCTTGGTCGAGGGGGGGATTTCTTAAAGTTATCCCTGCTTGGCAATGTTCGAATATGTTTCTTTTGCTAGCTAGGGAGATTGTTTAAGTGAATTTTAACTGCTAACAAGTTATTTTAAGAATATATGTTATGATAAAAAGTGGAAGTAGAACTAGAGTTGAAGATGCACCCTACAATTAAAGAAGAATCCATCCAAACAAATAAAAAGTAACAAGTAGGCTGGCACAAGAGTTACTGATCTTGGTTCTACCGAAATGTCTTATTGTTATCATGGGGAAACATAGGGTTGTTCGTGAAGGATGGAAATGCCATCTTTCACAACTAGCAAATACCTTCAAAAGAATTTTATTATTAATCCTTATAATTCCTCCTGTGCATTCTTGGAGCAGTCCCACATTTCTCCAACATGATTAATTATATGTTGAATGATTTATACCTACTTTAATTAGTGCCCACTTCTCATACATATAATATATAACAAATCATTGTGTCAAAAAGTAGGGTGTTACCCCTATTTTTCTAGCAGTTATGGTCATAAAAAGTTTTCAAAGCGCAACAATTATGTCAATATATCTATGGTATGTAGGGGGTAAGGGAGGTCTAATGTAAGTGATACAGAGAGTTTATAGGAATGATAGTTGCGACCAACAATGAGGATAGGTTTTTAATACAAAAGATTTACCAAATTCTAAAATCCAAGTGGGAAACAAACTAGCATAAAGAATTTGTAACTTTTAAGGCTACACAAGTGTATGCAAGGGAGGTCAAATATAGGTAATAATGTGAAGAATTGGCATGTGAAGAAAATACAAGGCTATGTAACAGTATGTTCAGGATAAAGAAATTTCCAATGGCTTCAAGGTTGATGATCCCACTAGTTGTGTTTATTCTTATTTTCAATGAATATTGTAGGCAATATTTCTATTACATTTTTGAGAATTAATTTGTAGAGATTCTAATAAACAAAGACAAAGAAGATGACCAAAGTGACTAACTAGATATCTTCCTTAAGACCTTAGATTCTAGATATTTGCATTCAAATTTACAGCCAATCAAATTGCCTAATTCTCATAATAATATAGAAGTTAATGTGGTTTTTAGAGAAATATGGTTAAGTATCCACCTTTATAATATATTATCTGTCAATGCTTAAAGAGATTTACTTGTGGTTGTCAATGACTTTGGCATATCAAAAGTCGAAAGTATCAAATTTAAAGTGTGTTGTAGGATCTACTTATGCAAAAGAAGAGGATCTACTTATTCAAAATTAGAAGTTTTGAATGTCTTCTTCTTTCTACCATTTTGTATTGCCATTGTCCATATATTACAAAGAACACATTAATTATTATTGGTCAAACTCTTTAAGGAGAAGTTGCACCCTGTTTAAATGTCATAGTAAAATCTCAAGATATATTTGAACCTAAAATGAAAGCTTACAAATGGTAATATATATTGCAAGAATATATACTTGTTTTTGATATGACTATTATGATATCAACAATAGTAACATGTTTATTAAAAATGGTGTGCAGGGAAAGAATGGAGAATTCACATTATCAAAGCCTTTGGAAATGAGTGTAGAGTGTACAATGATGTCATAAACTTTACATTTATGGTTTCTAAATAAAGGAAGATCCATAATTAATTTATGTCACTCAGACAGAGGTGATTTGTGCATCAAAAGCTACAGTGGTTGCTAAGGCTTAACATGTAATTTATTGTGTAATGAAGAAGTGATGAAGAAGGTATAATGATATTGTGTTATTTGTTATTTCTTAATGCAGAAAAATGAGAACCCACCAGCTATTATGATAGCAAAGACAGTTGTTGCACATGATGATATAGGTGGGGATGGTACAACCTCAATGGTTCTTTTTATTGGCAAGCTAATGAAACAATCAGAGCGTTACATAAGTAAAGGTTAATGTTACATTCATGCTGCTAAAAGAAAACACTTGTTACCTAATTTATTTGCTACTTAATCATGAAGCAGAGGAGACACAGGTTCTAATCAAAGAGAATTAAGGTGTGTATGCTCCATACAAATAATATATGTAAAACATGGAACAAAGGAGAAAAGGAGAAACTCTGATTTAGAGCTCTCTGGAATACATCTTCATGCGTTAAATTTATAGCCAAATACATAATAAATTCTTCCTTCACTGTAGACCGGGATTAGATGCATAATTTATGGGGATAGGTGAGACTCAAGAGTGGTGAGTAAAACGTGGGCGGCTGAGAACGAAACTTGGTCGGCTGTGAACGGCAGGGATCCTACTAGTCTGTACCGACAGGCTGCAATAATTAATTTACTCTTCCAACACTATTAAGCCAACAAGCATCCATTTTAAACAACTTTTAGCCTTCGTTGCAGTGACAAGAAGAGACTACAGAGGACTTATGCTTTCGTAGAGTACATTAAGATCTTTCCTTCCTCATTCTAAATTTTCTCTCAATTTTCCTAGGGTTACCATTACTAATTCCTCCCCTGCATTCCTTCTCTAGAGGAATGCAGCCGTTGAATTTTTGAATTTGAATTGATTACAAAAATACGTGCTCTATAGATAGAGAGCGGCTTGTAAGCAATGTTTTCAATTCTAATGGTTGAATAACTTAAAAGATGAGATCACACATGTTGGACATGATATGTTAGAGATAGATACAAATTGTAGATGCAATTTCAATCTAGATATCAAAAATTTAAGTATTTGTTTATTTTTACAGTATGATTGAAGAAATTGATTATATTTGTCACAATTTGTTAAGATAACAAGACATATTAAAATAGTTAAGCATTATTTTTGTTATTTTTATTTGGTATTTATCATTTATATGTTTTAGTTTCAATTGATGATTTAACCAATGTGTTAATTATTTGTTGATTTAAAAATAAACAGATTGTAAATTGTGCAAGATGCATTTTATTTTTTGACATTTTGTTGAGTCCATTTGATTTTTATTTTATTAGAGTTTTGTCTTAAGTTATTCTTCTTCCCTTTTCATGTGTATTTGACCCATTGGTTATTCACAATTATGGATGGTCATCGACCTTTATACTTAGCTTTTATCAAAGATTTCAATGCATTCTCTTATTTTGTTATGGTCAAAGGTAAACTTTGTTCAGTTAAAATAGGACAATCATATACCACCTTTTTTTAAATGGAGGAATCAAGTATTTGGTGGGATCTAGAAAGTGAAGTCCTAACACACACCACTATAACTTTCATCCAAAGGAGTTGCTCTCCATTTACATAGAGGTAAATCTAAGATAATTGAATCTGCAATCATCATCTATATTTAATAATGGCTTGAACACCTGATCTACTATAAGAAATTACCATTTTTAAATAAAAAGAAGATGTAAAATTGCTATTGACTAATGAACTCTTGTGACATTTAAAGAGAGTAGTGAATAATTAGATAAAAGGGTCCAATATGAAAAAAGGGCAATACCTATGAAAAGAACTCTTTAAAATATCTTAAGTTCGTTCTAGTGCCCTCTTTTATCGATAGACTCCGCAGAGGGACATTTGTCGGATTTGCATCGGATCTTGACTCATAAGTCTTCGGATAGTAACCTGCAACGTTTTCAATCGTATGAATCTTGACTAATAGGTTTGCGTCGCTGAACCGGCAATGTTCTGAGAATTTTAAATTATATCAAATTCTGACTCATAGACTATCAAGTTCTGAATATGTTTAATGGAATCTTGACTTCGTAGTATAATTGGGAACGATTTGGTCGGCTCTGCGAGAAAATGGGCATGTAGTGAGAAATGATCTTCAGAGAAAATGCTATGCTTGATTACAATTCATTGCTGAAGCTTTGTTCTATATTCTCATGGATAACCAGCGGATATATTGGTTTCTGCTTGTTAGCAGTGTTTTGAGCAGTGCTCTGTTCTTGTTCTCTGTATTACAATGGACAAAAAAGACGAAAAGGCTTCGTCTTCCACCTGGACCACCTGGTTGGCCTGTTGTAGGAAACCTCTTACTGCTGGGCAAAAAACCCTATGAGTCGCTGTTTGCCCTGTCTAGGCAATATGGCCCATTAATGACAGTCTCTCTTGGCATGAAAACAACCGTAGTGGTCTCCTCTGCTGCCATGGCGAAGGAGGTGCTCAAAACCCACAACCATAACTTTGCTGGGCGGACTCTTATACAAGCAATGAAGAATCTCTCTTACGACAAGTCCTCAACAATGTGGAGCCAATACGGACCCTACTGGTGGAAACTCAGGCGAATTTCCACATTAGGGTTTTTCTCTGCGAAGAAACTCCAAGCTTCTCAAAATGTGAGAAGAGCTTTGGTATTCCAAATGATTCAATTGATTTTCGAGGAAAACAGTCTGAAGGGAAAGAGTGTGGCCATTGGCGATACAATGTATCGGATGGTTCTGAATCTCATGGGTAATCTGATGTTCAGCACAGAGCTAACCGATCGCAACAATCCCGATGCTGCGGAGTTCACCAACGTTCTTATATCATGGCAAAGCTTTGCCAAAAACCCAATTTGGCCGATTTTTTTCCGTGGCTTGGGTTTCTGGATCTTCATGGCGTGGGTCGTCAGATAGGGTCCCATTTAAAGCGAACCCATAAACTTTTAGATCTGTGCATAAACAATCGACTGGCAAGGAGAAGCACAGAGTTGAGTGTTGAAAGAGGGGCAGAGAAGGATTTTCTAGACGCCTTGCTAGAGCTGAGAGATCAAGGAGAGAATGATCTCTCTCTGACGGAAATCAGAGCAATATTTTTTGTAAGTGTTAAAAATTATATTGTATTTGGTAGTCTGGGATGATTGAAGTTAATTTGGCCTAAAAGTAAACAATACACTGACTGTTTAAGCTTTTGCATTTATTTGGGTGTTATTTCTGATGTGGATAGGAGCTGTTGATGGCTGGTAGTGACACCACTGGTGGGACACTAGAATGGGCAATGGCGGAACTCATTCACAACCCATATACAATGAAACGGGCCCAAGCAGAACTGGAAGAGGTCGTGGGTCGCAACAGAAGAGTGGAAGAATCTGACATAGACCGACTGACTTATCTCAGTGCTGTGGTGAAAGAAGTGCTTCGATTACATCCAGTTGCGCCTCTCCTGCTCCCTCACAAAGCGGACAGATCTTGTGAAATAATGGGATTTGTGATTCCCAAAGACACGCAGGTATGGGTCAATGTGTGGGCAATAGGGAGGGATCCTACATTTTGGAGGGAGCCCTCCAAATTTATGCCAGAGAGATTTCTGGAGGGTGAGAAAAGTAAGATCGACTTTAAAGGCCAGGATTTTGATCTGATACCATTTGGAGCAGGAAGAAGAATATGTGTGGGGCTTCCTTTGGCTGATAAGTTGGTTCATTTGATTTTGGCTTCGTTGCTCCATTCCTTCGACTGGACTCTTCCTGATGGACTGAACTCTGAGGAAATGGACATGGACGATGTATTTATAATTGTTATGAAGAAACATCAAGAGTTGCAGGCAATCCCAATACCGCGATTGCCACATAATATATATTAGTACCTCGCTAAATTCTCTCTGCATAAGCGAAATAAGGTAATTTGCTCAAGAGAATCTCAGTGAAATTCATAACATGTGTTATTGTTCTTAATATAATTGCTTTTGTTTATATTTTTTTTTCGCAGATCCCTCACCTTACTGAATCGCAGAATCAAATTGCATTAGATGAAGCATAATAGTGTAAAGAGTCAGCCTCTTTCTTTTGCTTTTTCTTGTAAAGATGAGACTTTTGTTCCAATACGGATGAAGCAATTTGTAATGTAACGAATATTTTTGAGGTTCAGCAAAGATGGTTTATTTACGTATTAATGGCAATTGCCACTCCAGTGAATATGGCACCTGTAATGGTGTGTTTCAAGCTCTAACTATTTAACGATACTTTCATATCAGTCCATATTTTATCTACACGGTAAATTTTAAACAATTGCGGTCTCATTTAAAGTCTTCTAATTTAGGTTCTCACATAATGTTTATTAAAATTCATGTATTAAAAAATTACAAATTAAAATAATTAGAAAAAAAGCATGGGATCACTAACTTAATAAAATATTCAAAATTTTGAGAAATTGCCACTAATCAAGATAAGCTAAACAAGTTTTTTAAGGGAACATTCAATTTTGTTTACTTTGTTAAAGTAAAATGATATTTTATTAACATCGATTAATTCTTTTATTTTTTTTATGCAACCATTTTTTGGGGTAGCTCCGAGATCAAATTACATTCACATGCTTGCGATATGACAAGATTTTCATCTACCACCTACCCTTTGGTTTTTAATGTTGCTCATAAATGCATCTAATTTTGTCTCAGTGGAAACCATCAGCAGGCCAGGTAAAATGATTTTCTCACTCTATTCCTAAGTCTTCAAACCTATGGTTTCCTCGACTTCACTAAACTTAGGGCAACCAAAATTTAAAACCTCACACCACTTAGTTTATTAGTCTTTTTCTGTGCATTCTTGTCATCCTTCGTATTTTGGGTCATCATTATTTGCAATAGTTCAAGTTTCTCAATTAACTCTTCGCATGTATCTTGATCTTAAGTATCTTGAAATGATTTTTGGCTTATGTGAGCTTGGAATCATGGTGGTGACGGTTTGGCAAAAGACCCATCGCACAGGTCGTCAAATCATTATATTTTTCAATCATTTTAATATATCTTAGCCAGCCAAATTAGGATTACCTAGCCAATTTATTACCATGGATACTCCAGTTAGATTGACCAGTGGAAAAGACCAGCTTGTATTTCTGGGTTTGATTACTATTCATTGTTTACAGAAAATCCTTAAAGATGAAGGCCATTTGACCCTTAAGACTGTTCTCAAGACTAATTTTGGGCTAGAGATTTCTATCTTCGAAGACCAAATACCGGGTTAACTCCGATTTCGCTTCCTGCTTTATCACCTCTTTACTTGATATGCATATTTCTATCGATCAGATTGAAGAATTGGCTCGGGAGTTGTTTGTTCCTCACCTTCTTGGGGGTTTGAAAGAAACCCTAGCCATTATGCGCTTGGGTGTTGGTTTACCATTCCTAGAAGATATGGACTGGCTCAAGGACCCTATTGTTTGCTTTCATCTGTTCATATTGGACCTGTCTGGTTGTGAACTGTTAGACCATCATTTTCAAGTCATTTATGGTTATAGGTTCCTACTCAAGCTTTTTTGCCATGAACGGGTTGAGGGTTTCTAGTGGCTACTTGACTTTGAAGATGACAAGGATTTTATCTAATGAAAGGCTCAGGTTTTGTCTTTTATTTTTTAGCTACGAAAAAAGCAACAAAGACCTAGTAGATTCTTAGGATTTACTTCTTATGTATGAATTTTTGTAAGTATTCTCAGTGTAACAGACTTAATATGGCTTATTCTATAGACTCTTCATATTCCAAACTCTTTGTACCTTTTTTTTGCACATATTGTAATTAAAGGGTATAACAATGATGCTTATCTCTTTTGCATAATATGATAAAATACTTTTAGTATTTTGTGTTTCCTAAAATTGGCCATCTTGGGTATTTAATATTGCTCCTTTTTTGCTTTCAGCTTTGGCCACATCTTAATAAATGCTTGTATTGTTAATGTTCTAGATTTAACATTTTTTGCTATGTAATAAGCTTAATGGGTTTAAAATGCCATATTCATTCTTCTCAGTAAATGGCATATTTCTATATTTAAGATATTGTGCATGATATTTCTTTCTTTCTACTACACCCATATCATATTGTGGGTGTTGATTAATAGGAAAATGGGCGCTTTATAACCTAGGCCATAGAACACCACTATTCTCCTATTATCATTCAAGGGTGTCCTAGGAGTCCTAAATGGATTGACTAACAACCTCACAAGGTGAGTCAATTCACAATGAGAAAGACCTAGGAGGGGTCTTTTTTAGCTTTAAGGGGGTTCACCACCAAGCAAATGCTTGGAAAAGAGAAATTAACATTCAACCTACAAACCTAGTTATGCAAGCTATATGAGATATGCAAATAATGAAATTATGCAATAGGTAGATATGATATGTGTACTTAAGAAGTCTGGAGATGTTGTGAGGATTCCAGAAATGCAAATATGCTACCAAAATGTGTTATGGAGGACTAAGATGCCCAAGGTGGCATATTAGTCTCGCTGCTATTCTTTTAGGCAAATACAAAATATCTGGATGTCATAACCATATCTGAAAGAATCTATGAAAAATATGCCTAGGAGGAATAAGAATCCCAAGGTGGTGTATTAGTCCTATTCTGAATTTCTAAAAACTCTGAATGTGATCCTGAGCTCCAAGATCTGCACTTGCTTCCTTTCTGATCTCAGGTTGTAAAAATTTTGGATTCTGCCTATAGGTGAGTTTTTTGTGAAGATAACAACTTTGTAATGCAATCTTGCAACTTTTACAACTTTGCACTCCAAATGATCTCCAATACTTCAACCTAAACCTACAAACACAAATATGCAAGATGGGAAAAACTTGTTGTTTATTAGTGAATGGCGGTTTACCTTGGTCAAACCACTTGTTGGTAATTAAACCTTCAAATATGACAAAGTAATAAAGGGAAATGGTGAATGAACAACATGCAATGCTACAAATCACCAAACCCTTGTAAAGTCTACAAACTTGTGTGAAATGGCTACAATTGATATGGATCTTGAACCAAAGATATAGAATTGAATTGCAAGCTTGAATCAAAACCTTACATCACAAATGTTAGCACAACAACAGACATGATGCAAAAAGATCTTTGATACGATGCTTGAATCTTGATGATGGCTACAAATGCTTGATGAATTGCTCTTGAATGCTCTTGTGAACTCCAATTTGATAATATGAATGCTCTCACAAAAGACTTGGATTGAAAATGAATGAATGAACCTTGTATTTATACCTATCTATGCTTAATATCTCAAAATTACATCACACCAAGCCAACATATGAATTCATTAAATAAATTAGGAGTCTAAATCTCGCCATAATTTGATATTAAATCCCAAAAATGACTGAAGGAGGATTAAGACACCCTAGGTGGAATCTTAGTCCCAAGTCACGAAACTTGGGGAACATACACCAAAAAGGGGCCCAATTAAGATGCCTCAAAATTAGGGTCGTGAGACCTTTGAGAGACAAAGATGCCCTAGGTGGAACTTTAGTCCTGACCCAAAAATTCAAGGACACACAAATGAGAATCATTGGATTATCATTTATGCATTGGAGAATGTCAGGATTATCCAAAAAAATATGTAATTCATAGGGCTTGTGGACACAAAACAGGACCAATTAAGACATAAAGAAGGATAAATAAAGCAAGACGGGCCCAAACAAGTGTGAAAATGCAAGGGTATGCTTTTTCGTACACTATAGGTGTGTTGTATCATCAATCCTTTTGGCCCATATATTTCGATTTTTTAAATTTGCAATAACTATTAGTCTTTATATTTTTAGTATTAGGTTTTTCCTTATGAATGTATGGATTTGAAGTGTGGATGTTATTGAACCCCTTTTCTTGATCTCATGACATTGATTTATAGCATTTAGTTTTTCTTTTGTCACATCCCATATGTCAACCCCTTCTATGGTGATTTACTATGTAATAAATAAATTAAAATGTAGAAGGGAGGTATTTAAGGTGGGAGGCAATGTGCATTAAAGAGGAGAGGGAACAAGGTGAAAATAAGGCCTTTCCATTAATAAAGAAACACTACAATTTTTATTCCCATATCTTCGTCTGACATTTTCACGTGAAAAGAGCAACATGGGTAGGTTGTGAAAGGAAGGGAGACTAGATTTTAAAACCCCTATGACCCCCTTATTTTTTCATTCACTTTCGGTTGAGAGAAGAGTGAGTACGTAGGAGAGACTAGTTGGGCATAAGGTAGGAGGTAGCATAAAAAGGTAGAGAAAGTTAGAGAATGATGTGAGGAAGCAAGAACAAAGAGAAAGAATGAGGAGAAGAGAGCTCGTGAACCAGTTATGGTGCCCATCAAGCATAAAAGATATGGATGTCTATAAAGCATAAGGGAAGAGATAAGTTGCAGAAGCTTTGATTGAATAAGAATAATGTTGGGAAAGGACGCATAGAGAGGAAGAGAGTATAAAATGGAGGCATGAATGCCCATTTCCACAACTATCACCAACGTTGTCACTACATTAGCAAAAATGAGGGTCATGGAAGAGGTCATGGACACCCATCAAATCCTAAAGGATACAATATTTTCATTAAATGAGATTCACAATTGTATAAAGGGAGATATAGAGAATATGGACACAATGGGAAAGGCATGGATCAAAGGAATCATAGAGGAAAATTTTCAAGATCATGAAGAGTAGAAAAGTAAAGCAAGAAAAACAAATAAAAAGAGTGGATTAAAGATGCATTGCCAGGTAACTCTATATGTATTGCATTTGTACAATTCAAACTCTAAATATATGTAAAGATAATTCACAAATGGTGTAGAAAAGATAATTTTAAGGAGACTCGAAATGGATTTAAAATGTATTGTCCAACATAAATTTGATAAGTGTCTTCTATTGGGTCATTGCTAAAAATGTCTACAACAAATTTCTCTTATTATTTCATGCAAGCATTAAATCTCTTGGAAAATACATGCCTAACTAACCATGCAAGAGTTATAGAAAAATTTTCATTGCTATTCTGGAGAAATATAATATGCCCTAATTACCCTCATTTCTAATGAAGGCACAAAAATTTATTAATATCCAAGGTAAAGCTAGTTGTTGTATCCAAAATATCAGTGAAGACTTTGTGCCACTCATATAATATTGATCCTCTATGTATGCTTAAAAATTCTATGGCCAATTATATTAAATGAAAATTGCAAAGGTCCAAAATCATGATATCTGAATCTTGCTTAGAGAGAATAACTAGGTAATTAAATATTAGGCCTATTTGGTGGTCTTAGCTTGATTTCTACCAAAGCATAAAGGTTCATAACAAATCAAGAGTTGTTACTAAAAGGGAATTTTAAGTCCATACTTATATGTATGAGATATAATAGATAACCTTCTCTTCATAAGAACATGAGTGAATATTGTTGAGATGTATATGGGTATGATATTTTGGATTATGATATGATATGCCCCTCATCAATGTTGTAAATGTTTGTACACTGATGTTTGGTATGGACCCAAAACTTGATGGAAAAGATAATATATATATTATAATTGGTTAAGTTGATAGCTTACATGTGCTTAATTAATAGTCATGGGTTAAAAGTGATATCAAGGATCACATGAAAGAGGAGAGAATGAACTCCCTTTGACATTGATTGATGGGGTGAAATACGAAGCCTTTGATTCCCATGAGGGGATATGTAGGCAAGGTCATTTTGAACCCTCGAGGCTTAGGTTGTAAGTCTATGAAAGACCTTAACCTTGGGACCTTATCACTCTTTTATGCAAGCATATAATTGGTGTAGAGAAAGGGAATTCGCTAATCACGAGTTCTCTTCGATCAGAGAACCTCATGGGGCGAATTGCCCTAAACTAGCTCAAAGGACAATGGCGAGATTCCTAGAATCAAAAAGAGCAGGTCACAGAGATTCTCTAGACAAATCAACAAGCTCTCAGCCAAAGGACGTTAGCGTAGAATACAGATGACAGTGTGGCACACTGGCGTCTCAGGAGCGCACTGGCATCTCGTACGAACCAGAGGGAAAATTTATCATAGAAAACAACAAAGCGACTACTAGAAATGTGATTACTGAGAACTTTTAGATTTTAAGGAAATGAGAGAAAGTGATAAAGTTGAAATAGAAGTGAAGTAGATAAGGACAAGGAGAGGAAGGGAAAGGAAACCCTTACGAACATGCGAGTGACGAAGCCTCTGATACATGAATGTCTTTAATACCTACACACAAGAGAGAGAGTGTTGGGGCTTTATAGGGGTTTGCCTCAGTCAAACCCACGTTTTGGTGTTCCCACCTCCACGAACAACCAGATAGATAGAGAGAAATGAAGTAAACACAAAAGCACTACAAAATAGTGTTATGCTACTCAACCAAACAATAGAGGAGAGGAGTGAAAGCTTACCACCTTTTCCCAAAGTGCTCAAGGCTAATAAGGGAGAAAATGGGAGGAACTCAAGCCTCTACTGCCATGGTGTTTCATTCCACACTTGCTCTACTGAAGTGATGGAGTGTTGATGTTGCTGCTGTGAAGTGTAAAGTGTTGAGTGATGAAGCTTCTTGGAGCTTATGAAGAGATGTGAAGGAAGAGGAGAGCTAGAAAGGATGGAGAGGTCCAAAGATCCAAGAGATGCAAAATGGAAGCAGGAATAGTGAATATGAAGGAAAGATGGAAGGAAAACGGCCATATTCGGGTCGGTCGACCAAAGAGGGCATTAAAAGTCAACTCCCAATGGGAATTATAACACCACTACAGGCTCAAGATGTGGGAATCTGTCAGGGATGTAAGTGCACCGCATAGACGTCTGCATGCCACACAAGCGTCCTAGATAGAAATGCCTCTACCGATGCTCAAAATAGGTTCCAAGTGGAATGAAGGCAGTAGGCTTATGTGGAATTTCACCTTCGGACTTGGTTTTCTAAAGTCTAAGGGGATAAAAGGGAATTTGTGTTAGGGGTGCAAATTCACATTGATACATTTTGCACCCACTTTACCGAGCATGAATATTGGTGAGTGCTTCCGTAAAGTAGATTGAAGAAGTAGTAGGGTTAGAGATGTAAGTCTATAATGACGAGGAAGTAGAACGTGATCTGGTGAGCCCGAGAGTGCAAGACAAGAAAAGGACTTCATAACTCCGTAAAATTATGGAGGTGAAGAAAGAAAGTGCCTTACAAACCCGCAAACCTACAAGGAAGGTATCCTCCAAGAACTCTCACATGGAGGAAACTAAGAAAGCACCTTATAGACCCGTAGACTTGCAAGAAAGGTATCCTCCAAGAAATATTACATGAAGGAAACCAAGAAAGTTCCTTGCAAATCCGCAGACCTACAAGGAAGGTATCCTCCAAGAACTCTCACATGAAGGAAACCAAGAAAGCGCCTTGCAGACCCACAGACCTGTAAGGAAGGTATCCTCCAAGAACTCTCACATGAAGGAAACCAAGAAAGTGCCTTGTAAATCCACAGACCTGTAAGGAAGGTATCCTCCAAGAACTCTCACATGAAGGAAACCGAGCAAAGGGGACTCTACAGAGTCAAAGATGGCAACATGTTTACCCACATATAGAACATGTCAGGAAGCAGTCGTGTAGGCCAGTGAATAGACAATCATGCAGACCATCACTAAGTTGCAAGTCTTTCAAAGGGGTCCCTCAGGAACCCTTCGAAAGGAAGGGGGTTCCACTCAAGGGATGCACCATTTGAAAAGTAAGGTCTAGTCAGGCTACGCCCAAGCTAGATGCCAATATGTGAAATGGGTCTAGTTAGACTTCCCATGAGCTAGATGCTAAAATGTGAAGTGGGTCTAGTTGGGTTGCTCCTGAGCTAGATGCCAAGATGTGAAGTGGGTCTAGTAAGGCTTCCCCCAAGCTAGACACAAAGATATGAAGTAGGTCTAATCGGGCTACCCCCGAGCTAGACACAAAGATGTGAAGTAGGTCTAGTCGGGCTGCCCCCAAGCTAGACACCATAGAATGCCATAGAATTCATTCAAGATAAAATATTTCAAAGAGGTCCCTCAGGAACCCTCCAAAAGAAAGAAGGTCCACTTAAGAGACGCTACATTCGAAAGATAGAGAGAAGGGAGGGGATCCTTAGAAGGACATGCATCTTCTAGAACAAATTATCACTGCCCCTAATGTACAGGGGAGGAGAACCACACCAAAATAGGATAGAGGTAAACCTCAATATCACTTGTCATGCAAAGAAAAGGTAGGTGCATCAACAGGCACCTGATTCACGAAGTTGTTGTATTTTATCCTTCAAGGCCTTACATTCACTAGTGGAATGGCTAGGCACTCGATGGTATGCACATAAAGAATGTCTTTCTTCATGATCATTCTTGTGATATTTCTTGCGTGTAGGAGGAGGAAGATTAATTAAGCAGGATTTAAGAAGCCACAACAAAACATGATCTTTCTTAGATAAAGGATGAGGAGTAGGAAGCAACCCTTTCTCTTGTGAAGAAATTCTTGACTTCTCACAAGAAGAAGATACAAAGATAGAAGACAAGGGAGGATGGACCAATCCATGAGAACGAGGTTGAGGGGACATCATGCCAACATTCAACCGTGGTTTCTTCTTATATTGTTCATTCAAGCAACCAAGCCCCAAATTACACTTACGAGGTGCAAATTATATAGGGACCTGTATGCCTTGTTCATTACGCCCATAACCTTTATGCTCAGAGCCATACTTAGAGACGAGCTTAAAGTCACGGCGATAACGTGTTTGTAAATTGTGAGAAGGAGGATCCTCATAGAGAGCATTATTCCAACAAGGGGGAACATACTCTTCTACGAGATCGCCATCATCCTTCTTGATAGGACTATCAACATTATCCTCCTTAGAATAAGCATAATCCTCTTCTTCAGAAGGAGGGTCAACACTAAGAACATTACAATTCTCATTCACATTATCCTGTGATATAGAGGAGTAACCATCTTTGATAGCGGGTGTGAATGAAGTTGTCGAAAGGTCGAAGTGGATCAGGTCAAATTTATATTTTGGAATGAAGGAATTTGTAAAGTCTAAAGGACCCCAATCCCCACCAAGACATGCATCCTCTTGGGAAGAGGTAGAAGGAGCAGACTTAGGATTTATCGCTTTAGAAGGATCTTCCTCAAGGACATTCATCTCAAGAGTATCCTTTGTAGTAGGTACTGCTGGAGTAAACATTAACACATTGGAAGATACTGAAGGAATAAGAGTAGGAACAACTAAAGCTTGACCAACAACTTCCATCTCACAAAAGTGCATAGCCTTAGGGTCAGCTTTGACTATGACTACTTTATTATTACAAATGAACTTGATAGATTTATGCAAGGTAGACAGGATTGCATCCATAGCTTGAATCCACGGTCTACCAAGAAGAAGGTTATATGATAACTTCTCTATCATAACATGTACAAGGGTAGGTACGATAATAGGTCCCAACCTCAAAGGCAAGACTATCGTGCCTAAAGGTCTTTGACCAACATTATTGAACCAATGAATGTCAACAAAAGAAGCATTAATAGAAGATGGATCAATATTAATTTTAGGTAATAGATCAATGCTACATATGTTAAGCGTTGAATCGACATCAATGAGAGTTCGTTTAATACCAATATTATTAATATTAACTATAATCATTAGAGGATCTGCTTGCTTCTGTAATTCCAAAGGTGGGAGTTCTTGTGGATAGAATGTAATATTCAGTGAATCTGCATGAACATATGCTAACAATGCATCAGCATCTGCCTGCCTAATAGAAGAACGCAAGAGGATATTTTGCAAGGCTTCCTAAAGCATACCTTGGTAAACTAGAGCAGACTGAAGCAAATCCCATAGTGAGATCTTAGTCGGAGAAACTTGAGGTTTTTCGAAAAGATCATAATCACTAGGTGCTTTAGTCATAGGTTCAAGAGCTTGAGGAAGGCTTAGTTGTTTATTCATTCTAGTATGATAGGTATGGGATACTGCTCTATAAGAGGTAGCCTTAGAAAGATTAGGAGGGTTACTACCAGATGGAACATTATCAATAGAACAAAACCTTTCAGGAGAAGGACTAGCCGGAGTCACGTAAATACCTGGTCTCTTAGGCCTTTAAGGGGAAATAGAGACACAGATTACATTTACAGAATCATCACAACTAGTAGAATAATTATTTGCATACATATTCTCAATGTTGATCCTGACAGGATCAAATGTGGAAGAAGATTCAAGATTCGCTAATGCATCCTCTGTAGAGGAGAGCACATTAGAATAGATAAGAAATTCATCATTCACAAATGCAATGTCTCTAGAAGTGAGTGCATTGGAATGAGTAGGAGATTCATCATTCACCAATGCATCATCTCTAGAAGAGAGCACATTGGAATGAAGAGAAGGTAGAGTAATGTTAAGAAAGGTACCAATGATTTCATCTTCTTATAACAAGATATCCTCTGAATCAGGAGGAATCTCATGAGAAGGATCAAAGACACCGAGTGACATGGATAAAGACAAGTCACCATCACATGCATGAAATGGAACATCATTAACACTTTGAATAAAATTAGATGCAGAACGAATAAAGGAAGATATTAAATTCATTATGACTTTTTCGGTATTTTCTTTGTTCTAGTAATTTGCATTTTCGAAGGTCTTTGGAGCGCAATTAGGATTCGTAACTTGCGTCAATCTTTAAAGTTTCACTATTCAAGGCACTAGTACTTTAGGGACTAAAATAGTTCTCTAGAAGACCTTTCCAATGATGCAAACGGTTCTGAATTCTGAGCACTAATTCAAAAGTTATGACCCCGCCAAGTAGGGGTAAATAAATTAATAGTTTTCAAAGAACAATGTGCTTCACGTCGGGTTCACCAAAATGTAGAGAAGGGGGATTCACTACTCATGAGTTCTCTTTGATCAAAGAGCCTCACGAGGTGAACAACCCTAAACTACCTCATAGGACAATGACAAGAGTCCTAGAATCAGAAAGAGCAAGTCACACAGATTCTCTGGACAAATTGACAAGCTCTCGCGCAAAGGATGTTAGCGCATAATACAGACGATAGCACGACGTGTTGGAATCTCAGGAGCGCACTGGCATCTCATACGAACCTGAAGGCGAGTTTATCACAGAAAATAGCAAAGCGACTAATAGCAATATGATTACTGAGAGCTTCTAGATTGTAAGGAAATGACAGAAAGCGATAAAGCTGAAATATAAATGAAATAGATAAGGACAAGGAGAGGAAGGGAAAGGAAATGCTTACGAATGTGCGAGTGACGAAACCTCCGATACATGAATGTATTCAATACTTTCACACAAGAGAGAGAGAGTGTTGGGGCTGTATAGGGGTTTGCCTCAGTCAAACCCTCGTTTTTGTGTTCCCACCTCCATGGACAGCCAAATAGACAAAGAGAAATGAAGTAAACACAAAAGCACTACAAAACAGTGTTATGCTACTCAACCAAACAATAGAGGAGAAGAGTGAAAGCTTACCACCTACACCCAAAGCGCTCAAGGCTAATAAGTGAGAAAATGAGAGAAACTCAAGCCTCTGCTTCCGTGGTGTTTCATTCCACACTTGCTCTACTGAAGTGATGGAGTGTTGATGTTACTATTGTGAAGTGTAAAGTGTTGAGTGATGAAGCTGCTTGGAGCTTGTGAAGAGATATGAAGGAAGATGAGAGCTAGAAAGGAGGGAGAGGTCCAAAGATCCAAGAGATGAAAAATGGAAGCAAGAATGGTGAATATGAAGGAAAGAGGGAAGGAAAACGAGCATATTCGGGTTGGTCGGTCGAATAGGGCGTTACAAGTCGACTCCCAATGGGAATTGTAATGCCACTACAGGCACCAGACATGGGAATCTGTCAAGGACGTAAGCACGCTGCACAGACATCTACGTGTTGCGTGGGCGTCCTAGATAGAAATGCCTCTACCAATGCTCAAAATAGGTGCCAAGTGCAACGAAGGCAGCGGGCTTATGTGGAATTTTGCCTTCAAACTTGGTTTTCTAAAGTGTAAGGGGGTAAAATGGAATTTGTGTTAGGGGTGCAAATTCACGTTGATACAATTGGCAATAATGAGTTGATGTCACCTTGAGAATGGCAAAGTATTGAAGTTAACACCATTAAGCTTCATGCAAGGCAATCATTTAATTTTGTGGGTGTTTTGAATGCAAAAAAAATAAAATTAGTGCTCAAGGGATAGATTTTATAGCTTTTCCAATCAAACACGATACTCTCAACTAAAAAAATTGTTTTTTTTTTTTTTCAATCTTGCATTGGCTTTCCTAGTTCTTTTGAGTAACAACTCGTTGTAAATTTTTCCTTTTGAATCCTTTCCTTTATGATTCTAGTTTTGCAGGTTTAACCAATGATTTTAAGCCATGTCTTAAGATCCCAGTCCTTTGAAGTTCCATACCACAAACCATGGTATTACTCCAAGACCCTTTTTGAATTTTAATGAGGCTAAAAATTTCTTACCTATAAGTATTAAGCCTTTGTTTGTAATTCTTATTACAAGGCCTCTATTGATAGTATTTTTTCCAAGGCCTTCTGATCCAGGCGGGGTGTGTTGCATAGAGCATCTATGTATTTTAGAGGCTTCAGTTTAGGGAATTTAAACATCTAATATAGGAGATTTGCAATTAGGGTCAGGTTCTTAGGGAAATTCCATTTTCCTAAATATTTTCATCTTGTGTAAATTTATGACATTAAACCCTATTGGTTGATATCATGACAATGATCAATTATAATACTTTTCCCCTTTGAAATACTTTCCTTTATGCTTCCATTTTTTATCTATAAAACCTAAAAAGCCCTCTCCTTTGAGGTTCCATGCCACAAACACTGTGGTATTAGGCCTGGAGTTTTTATCAATTTTAATAAGGCTAAATATTTTTTACCTATAAGTACTAAGCCTTCGATTGTGGTTTTTATTACAAAACCTTAGGCCATGTGTAGGATCATCATGGAAAAAAAAGGCCCTTAAGTGGCAATAAAATTCAAAAAAATCAGAGTTAGGCAACTTGATGTAAAAATTTGAATAAGTTATCTATACTATTTGAAAAATATGTAAGAATAGAATATGTTACAAATTGAATGTAGTTTCTAAACTACTAGGTTTATTTTTATTTTTAATAAATCTATTTGGTGAAAATTTGAAATTTCAATGCAGTAGTACTTGAATTTTAGGGAAATAATAAGAAGTAGGTGTCTATCTGACCACCCTAACCACAATAAAATGACAATATTCTTTTATAAGATTTTAGATATAAGTAGAAGACTCATGTCCCAATGTGATGCATATTTTTTAGTAATTTCTTTCCAATTAAATAATTAATTATGATTTTTTAATTACAACAAATAAAATATATAAAAACTCGTATGTCTGACCACCTTAATTTTGTCAAAACTTCATGAAATTCAATTCTTTTTTTTTTAATCCTATAGTATCTGAAATATAAAATGTGACGCATGTTTCAAATTCAAAAAATGTGATACCCTTTGAAAGATATAGATGTTTTTCAATCAGCCTATCAATCAAGACTTTAGTCGTAATTCAAATAGAAAATGAATAATAATTATTTATTAAATT
This sequence comes from Sequoiadendron giganteum, assembly GCA_007115665.2. Classification (NCBI taxonomy): domain Eukaryota; kingdom Viridiplantae; phylum Streptophyta; class Pinopsida; order Cupressales; family Cupressaceae; genus Sequoiadendron; species Sequoiadendron giganteum. The sequence continues at coordinate 118,842,018 of CM021109.1, forward strand.
CAAATTAAAGCATAATTTATATTGGTGGAAAGCTAAGAATCTCCTCTACAAACCCTTTTTGTTTCATCAATTTTGGGTTAAAACAAGTCGTCAGCCACATGGGCCATCATATCACTTACATATTGCCACTTTTTGGCCCATCATGATCCTACACATACCCCTTAATAGATAGTATTTATTACAAGGCCTTTTGATCTAGGTTGGGTGTGTTGCACAAAACCTCAGTTTTTTTATTTTAGGGGCTTTAGTTTAGGGAGTCTAAACACTAAGATAATAGGTTTGGAATTAAGGTCAAGTTTTAGGAAAAGTCTATATTCCTTATTGATGTCTTCTTGTGGTTTTAATTTTGATCCTTAGCTTTCCATTATTTTCTAGGTTTATATGTTATCAATTTGACAACATCACCATTAGTTTTCTTAGCTCATAATGTTATGGACTATAGTAGGGCCAATATTAAGGGCCCACTCCTTTAGAGTCCCAATCAAAGTAAAATTCCAATACTCGTGGTTTTAAGCCCAAACGAATTATCAGTTTTAATAAGGCTTAAAAATGTCCACTCATAAAATTAAGACCCCAGCTTGTCATATCTAAGAGCTGGAAGTATTTATTGCTCAGCCTTCTGAGTTGAGTTGGGTATAGTGCTTTGTTTTCTTGCATTGGGTCAAGTTTCAAGACACCTACTGAGCAAGAAATATTTATGGCTTAGCCTTCTAAACTGAGTTGGGTGCAGTTCTTAATTGTGTTTGTATAAGGTACTATTGTTTAGGGATTTTTATTACTAGATCTAGGATAGTAGGTCTAGAATGGGTTTGAGGACTATTATCAACCAAGTTTCCTAACTAGGTCTTAATCACTACTCTAAGTGTTTTTTTGAATTCTTAGTTTGGGGGAGTGATTCTACTTACCTTTGGCCCACTGATGAATTTCAGCCAAGATGTTTGTACCTTTATTTCCTACTCTTCTAATCCTTTGTTCTCTTATGATGATCTCATTTTGGAAGGTTTCATTTCTTTCATGATAATTTGTTGTTCTTTTAATAACAATCATCTCAGTCCTGTCCATCTTCAGGGTTTTTTTTTAATGATAATTTCCTTATCTTTCCCCACCCCATAGTTGGCTAATAGGCCCACTACCCCATTGGCCTCTTTGTAGACATAGGTTAAGGAGAAGTCTTCGAATTCTTCCAGAAATTCCCATATCTTTTGTACCCACCCTTTAATTTTCCAATTGAGTGTGTCTTTCTTGCTTATTGCTTGTATACTTAGTAATGAATCCTCTTCCACTTCTATTATTTTTTATATTTTTCTCTTTACATAGCCATAAACCCAAATCTAATGCTTCTAGTTCTACCTCAGTATTTCTAGCATGACCAAATTTTTTGGACAATGCCCAAATATAGTTCCCATTACTATCCCTGGTGATGCATCCTACCCTTGCTAGTCTAGGATTCCCCTTTGCTAATCCATAAAAAATGAGCTTTAATATTTCCTTGTCTAGAACTTTCCATGCTATTACTTTTCTAATCCTTTCTTTGTCTATAATTTGTCCTTTATTTCTTCTTAGTTTATGCTAGCTTTTTTACAACTCCTCATCCCATTTGGTGAGCTTTTGTTTTTATTTAATCATTGTTCTTGCATTCAACAACTCACATAGTCCTTCTTGAATTTTTTGTATTAGTATTTCTACCTCCGTGATCTTTTCTTCGAATATTCTTCTATTCCTTTCTTTCCATAAATATCATGCTATCATTGAAGGAGTTTTTATCCATAGGTTTTCCCACAATGATGCTTTCCTTCCATTTGGATAGCTAATCAGCCATTCTTTTAGGTCATTCCATCTTTCCCCACACTAGCCCAATATTTCTTATATCCAATCCCAACATTGCCTCGTATATGGAAATTTTAGCAATAGATGATTGATAGACTCATTGTCTTTATCATATAGATTACATCTATTTGGTCCTTGTATTCCTATTGTATTTAATTTATCTCTTGTTCGTATGCTCTTTTATAGTGCAGTCCATAAAAAGGCTCTTGCCTTTGGTAAAACTAAGGAGTTCCAACACAGTGATCTTGGCCAATTTCCTTTTGATTGTATTTATTTTTGTATCTGGTAGTCTAGCTTGACTATTTTTTCCCCATACCAAGCTCCATAACATATGATTATCCTCCTTTTATAATTCTTCCTTGAGTATCTTCTTTACTTCCTCTAAAATAGGCAATGTATCCACCTCTGACCATTCATACTAATCGTGAACATGGGTGGATCTTTTCTGATATAATTACACACTTTTCTCCCTATTAGCTATGTTATTGGCTCTATAAACCTCTTCAATTCTTATATATTTTCTAGTGCTTTGTATCAGTTCCAAGAGTCCTTCCAAAAATTTTCATACCTTCCATTCCAAATTTTCCAAGTCAGGTGTTTTGTAATAATCTTCGTGATGTCCCATAGAAATTTCCAAATTGTTAATCCTCTAGTGGTGTTGCTCATTGCTAGAATCTTGCTTGGTTTTGGGTTGTTTAGGTATTTCTTCTAGAATATTTTGCACCAAAGTCTATTTGGTTCCTTATACATTTTTCATGTTAGCTTTCCTCCCAGTGCTTTGTTTTGTTCTTTCATCATCCTAAATCTAGATCCTCCTGTTGTCTTTGGCAAACATGCTTTCTCCCAATGCACTAATGGAATTTTATTTTCTTTTTTGGATCCTTCCAAGAGAAATATTTTCATAAAGGTTTCCAAATTTGATTCAATCTCGTGTTTCACATGAAGAAAGACATTAAGTAATTAGGTATTGCAACAAGTACAGATTTATCATTAATATTCTATCTACTAGTGTCAACCACTTGTTTTTCCAAGTTGTTGCATTTTTACATTATTTCCTCCCATTTTTGAGATCTGCATGTACTAGATACTAATGGTGCCCCAAATTTTAGCTAGTATCTCTTTGATTGAGAAGCCCAATAATTTTTCTATCCCCTTTTGTAATACTTTCTTTGTGTTGAAAAAAGTATTAATTTTTTTTCTTTGTTTATTGCTTGCCTTGAGACCCTTGTGTAGTCCTCTAATGCATTCTTAATGACTTGTACTTCCCTCATATTTTCCTGTCCAAATATAACAATATTATCTACAAATTATGTGTGCATTATTAGCTTTTTGTCTTGAGCTATTTTAATACCTCTCTATAAGTTTTTCTCACACTTTGATCTATAATTTATCCCCACTAATTCTACTATAATGCTAAATAGGAAAGGGGAAATAGGGTCTCCTTACCTCAGTCCATTTGTGGTAGGGAAAAATCCACAAATTAAGCCATTTACATTGACTGAATATTTGACTGTTGTTATAGACTGGCTAATTATTTATATCCATTCTTTACTAAAACCAAATCTCTTAAGTCCCTCTATCTGAAAATTCCCCCAAACCCTATCATATGCTTTTTTGATATCTAACATTATCATCATCCCTTGTATTCTTTTATGTCATCATTGTGTGCACTACTTCATTAGCCACTATTATACTATCTATTATTTCCCTTCCTGGGTAGAATCCACTTTTCTCCTCAGAGATAATATTTTTTAGTACTTTATTCAAACGATTGGCCAAGACTTTAATGATGATTTTATATAGTGTATTACACAATGATATTGGCCTATGTACTCATTGAAAGACTTGCACACTTTCTTCTTTGGGATGAGTGATATGACTATGTTTTTAATGTCTCTCACAAATTTATTCTTTTTTCTTCTTTCCTCTACTACTTTCCAAACAACATTGCCTATTATGGGCCAACACTTTTGGTAGAAACTTGTTGGATAACCATCTAGACCAAGAGCCTTTTCTGGATGTAGCTAGAAAGTGGTAATTTTGACTTCTTCTAATGAGACACGTTCATTTAGCATTTGGTTATTTTCAACTAGTATGATTTTTGGAATACAGTCAAGTATGTATTCATTAATGCATGTTTCATTTTCATTTCCCGCCCCCAATATTTGTCGAAAATATTCTACAAATGTCTCTTGTATTTCTATTATGTTATTCACCGCACTTCCATCTTCTTTGTTTATTTCCTTTATCCTATTGTACACCCTTCTTTCTTTTTTCGTTGTATGAAATTATTTTGTATTGGCATCCCCAAATTTTAACCATGTTTATTTGGCTTTGTCTCATTAGTAGATTTCTTCTCTTTCTAGTAGTTCCTTGTGATATAGTTTTAGTTGTTTCTCTTTTTGGAAATCCTCTTGGAATATACCATATTTGATTATTTTGTTGTTTAGTTCTTCCATTTCCTTTTCTACTTCCTCCTTCTCTTGAAAAATGTTCTTGAGTACAGTTGTATTCTAGTGTTTGAGCTTTGCCTTTATATATTTTAAATTTTTTTATGAAAATAAAATTGGGGGTTCCTTGGACTAAACATTCCTTCCACTAATCACTAATCACAAGAACCAAACTGTCTTCCTTCCACCACATGTTTTCAAATTTGAAATATGTTTTGGTGGGTTTGAGTGATCTGATATTAATATCTAGGAATAATTTTTGCATCTAATATTAAGGCCTCATCCATCCAACTTGCTACTACCATAAATCTATCCAGTCTCTCTATTATGTTGGTGAAACCTTCCATGTGAATAATCCATTGGAACTTACTAGATGATTTTTGGATTCGATTGTGTAATTTGTTTTGCATCAACATTTTAGATCACAAAGTATGATCTGAAATGTTGATGCAAAAAAATTTACACAATCGAATCCAAACTTCATCTAGTAAGAATCAATATGGATTGTGGAAATGTGATATCATTAAGCCATTGGAAGCTTGGAAGTCAATGGTCTTGATTTCTTGAACAAAATCTCTAAAATCTTGAATATTCCTGATAACTATTTTTAGCCCTCCACTTTTCTTTGAGAGGTCCAAGATTACATTGTAATCTCCACCCATTATGTAACTCATGTCCCCTATCAATTTTATTCTACTAATGATATCATCCCAAGTAGTTTTCTTGTCTTCCATTTTGATCGGACCATAGACATTGATTAAGATAAAATTCAAATTGACATCACTATCTATGATATTGCATTCCATCCAGATGTCATTTTCCCATGTAAGACTTACTTTTATGTTGTTGTTCTTTCATAAAATTGCTAAGCCTCTAGCCAAACCATTGGCCTCATGAAACCATCCTGACCATTTTTTGCAAAACTTTAATAACTTCTCCACTTATACCACTTTTTCTTTGGTTTCTTGTAATAAAAAAATATCAGTTGATATCCTATCTAGATGACGCTTAAATAAGTATCTTTTGTCAAGGGAATTCATGCCCCTGACATTCCATGTAGTGATCTTCATTATTGTCTGTGAAGCAAAATTTTGCCTTAGTCTTCTATATTTCAGCTTTTACTCTTGGCTTTGAGAAAATCCTCGAACGAAAAGGAGTTAGTTTATAAATGGCACACAATGCACCACGTGGTGGTTGCGCACAGTTTTTATCTATTTCCTCTCAGATGGAAGTCAGACCACATGTTAGCTTGGCAAAAGATTTCTCAAAAGTGCTTTTCGCAAATCTAAGACTGTCCGCCCACTCAACATGCCATTTCTTCGCTGCAAAGAAGTTGTACTTTGGATATTTTTCCTTCAGAGTTTGTCAGAGCTTGTCAGAGCTTGCCTTGCTTTATTTTTTGAGGAAAGGATGTGAGTCAGTGTCACCAAAGCCACTTGATTGGTCAAAAAGACTTTTTCCAGTCTATTTTCTAGGATCTGAGCATTTATGGAGGGCAATCTTGTTAAAATATCTAAAGGATATTAATGCGGTAGTTGAAATTTGATGAGCAAGATTTCCGTGATATAATTAAAGATCTAGGATTAGATTCTAAGCTATCAAGTGTAGACATCTGGAAGTCATTAATTCTAAATGAAGTCTATGTTTCTCTCTCCTTGATGGATATAAATTGGAAGCGGCAATAGGACGAAAGGGTTCCTGAATTTTTCCTTTTGGAAAAAGTTTCTTTAGTTTTCATAGAACTATAGGAGTATTTTCATTAAATTTTTACAGAACACTACTTCACTCTAGCATGCTATATCCTTTTTTACTCAAACTAATGTTAGATTGGAACCCGACCTCTATTTTAAAGTTCATTTGATATTTGAAGTACACGTTATTTGGGAGAAATACTTGAAACTATGCATGATATGGCCTCTATCAATATTTCCTTCTTTATACCTTCGTCCAAAATAGAACACTATGTCTAGCTTAATCTAAATAGTTTGATTATTCAATTTCCATGTTGTATGTGTGCATGATAAATTTATAATCTGTAGAATTTGGATTATGTCATTGGACTTCTCCATTTTCTTTAAAGTTTATTATTTCTTCATGTTATGCTATATTAAGAGGAAGAGTTTATGTGGCTTTTGAATTCTTTTCTATTAACTCTTGAAACTTCTATTCTTGGTCAGATGTTAACGAATACTTCTTGTGGGTGGATTGAATGACTGTACTATTCTTGTATCTATCCTCTGCTACTCGTTCTCTTCCCAACAATGAAGGGATGTGGTGTTTTGTGTCTATCATGTCATTCATAGAAAAGAACTTGAGGTTTTGAAATTTTGTAAAAGAGTTGGTGCATCACCACTTCCATGTTTTATGTTTAAATTTGTTTCTACCCCTTTTCCCAAACTTAGAGAAGAGACAACTTTCTATAAAAATCCTGGAGGTATTCAGTGAGGTGCATAATTTGTTGCCCCACTCACTGAATTTCCCATAAGACTGTCAGAGAGGTGCAAGATTTGATGATCAACATTGTCCAAGGGAGGCATTGGCTCCCTTGGAAGTCAAAAATCTTGAGATACATTTCAGGCCCATTTCTAAGGCTTCCTCTTCCCTTTTTTTCTTATTAGTTTTCTTTCCCTTTCCTTCTTTCACATTTCTTTGTCTGCAGTCTATCTTATACACTCTGGGTCTATTATCCCTAATTCTTCCTCCTCTATTAGATCTTCTTCTATTGCCATATCTTTAAATTCTTATTCTTCTTCTTCTAGATCCACATTCTCCTCACAATTTATCCCTTCTTTGCTATCATTTTCCAACCTCAAAAATTTCAATGGTTGAGTCTTAACATTAGAAATTATTCTTCTTTATTTTCTTCCATCTCATTCATGTCCTTGTTATTAATGGTAGGTACTTCCTCATTTTTTCTATTTGTGTTCCCATCTTGTTTTGTCATTGTGTGCTTGGAATTCTTTCCTAAATTTTGGCCTTGGCTTTTTTTTATTTTCTTTCTACCTCCAAATTATTTCATCTCTTTCTTCATTTCCTATTTATTTCCTTTTGAATTCTTATTACACACTTCTTCCTTATGATTTATGTTGCTGATGTAGATTTTTTTATCTTCTTCAATTCAGACATTTTTCTCCCAAATCTTTCCTTCTACAACCAACTAGATCTTTTTTGGTATTGTTTTGATTGCTGCCACTTGTATTCTTGCATAAAGATAATAATCCTCTTCAATTAGTTATGTGTCAATGTCCATTAATGTGCCTAGATATTGCCCAATCTTCTCCAAAGATTCTTGTGACCAATATTCTAGTGGAAGGTTACATTATCTTAGCCATACTGCTTGTTCATAAGGATGTAAGATGGATGGGTTAAAATTTTGATTCTATTTTTCCATATATAATGGATGTCCCTCCATTTCCCATAATCCTCCCTGTAATACATTTTCTCTTTCCTCTTCCATCACAAATACAACAATAAAGAATCCTTTTGGGAAAAATTTAAGAATTTGCTGAGTTTTACAAGCTACCTTAACCCATTCTCTTATTTGGTTTCTTTTGCACTTGTGTTAGATAAATCCATATAATTGTTAAATATTATAGCAACCCAATATCCCCATTTTCTTCTTATGTTAAGTCAATCATTTGTGTTTTTTCTTAAGGTGCCTTCCACTTTTCTTACTTTTCTGCCTTACTAATTTGTGAATCTTCCTAGCTTAAATTCACATTGCCTTATTTATTTTCTTAGCTTTTTCTTGTTTCCATGATTTTTCCTTTTGCCACCTTTATTTTCTTATTTTTCATGTTTTCCTATCCATTTGTATTTTAAATTGTGTCTTCAAATCTAATTGTGTTTGCTTTTTCTCTCTTTGTAGCATAAAATTCGCATGTATATTCTCATGTAAATTCACATGTAAAATTCACATTCATCAAATTCACCCCAATTTCTCAAGTTTAGACCTACAATTATTAGTGTAAAGAAAACCAAAAATATTACTTGTTCCTACAAAATCAAAAAGTTGTTTGTGAAATAAAACAAACAAGAATTAATTTTTTTGCTAGATGTTTTCTATTTATCTATAGATCTTTCATCGTTGGTTGATGTGTTTGCAAAAGTTCACACTTCTAATAAATCTCTTTTCAAGTTTCACAATTTTCACAAGTTTGTCAAGTTTATATATTAATATATTGATACATTTTTATTTTACTATAATATTTCTCATTAATTTATTTATTAAAGAAAAGTAACATTAATTAATCATAAAATATATTATTAACTATATTTTAATTTACATGTTATGTGTTATAACATCAAATTTATAAATTAATTTTAAATAAATAAAATTCATATGATTATGACATTAATTTGAAATAAAATAAAGTTTGTACATGATTTAAAGACAATTCCTAATTGTGGTTTGTACAAACTCATTGTATAATAGATTTACACAGAGTCACATGTTTTTATAAATAATTTCAATATTGAAAGATTTTTGAACTTCTTATACTTGTTATAAATAAGAACATAGCAGTATCTATGAAATGATAAAAAACTATTTGCATCATAGCTCTTATAAATTTTGGTCATGTGATCCATTTCCTTTGATATCCTTAAAATACTTTCAAAAACATGAATAATTACATGTTATTTTATAAATACTATGATAAAATAGATTCAAATTAAATTCTTCAATTTCCTTCAAATAAAAAAATATTACCCATCTTGTACAACATGAAGCTTCTAAAACCTCAAAGAATTCCTTTTTTAAGATGATATTGTACTTTTGTAAAATGAATTTGACCAGAGATCCTCTTTTTAAATTTTTTTTGCTCTTATAAATATGAAAAAATGAGATACTGGAAACAAAGTCTAATGCAATAATATAATCATTTTACCTTGCCTCTACACATACCTCCATTTGGGCAACATGAGGATGAATGGGCACCCAAAAACTTGAGAAGCATTCAATGATCTCCCAACAATTCTCATGATTTCATCTTTATGTTTTTGATGGAACATTGTAGGTTTCTCTTTAATTCAACATGTATTGGCAATGAACTGTGTTTATGAAAATGGCTCAAGGAGGGTTTAATTTATAGACGTTGACAATGGAGGGTGGATAGTTGATAGTTTATTTCAAGATCAAGGACTAGGAGTTCTTAAGAGATCAAGGTGGATGAGATATTGCTAAGTTGCACCATTTTAATTTGTCCATGTGGGAAGGAGAAGGAACATAGAGATGTGAAGGGCTAAGATTAGTTTGACTAAACCAAAGAGAGGAAAGTAAGTCCTCTCACACATGTGAGAGGATGCATGGGAAAGAGGTATTATGCCAAGTGATTTATCAAACATGTGAGGACACATAGGGAAGAGGGACTTATGACAAGTGTCATCTCACACATGTACGAAAACACATAGAAAAATGGTTCATGAAAACTTGAGACTCCTCTCACATGTGTGAAAGATCACATAGAGATAAGAGATGGAGATATGTTACTTCTCTCACATGTATAAGAGATCACATGGAGAAGAGGGAATTTCAAGGTGTCCTCTCATACATTTGTGGGAAATCATATGTCTGAGATGTAGCATTAGGATTGAGAGATGGATCAAAGGATGGGATTTTGTTGTAGGATTTTAGGAATGAATTAGATTAGACATGATTAATTAAATCAATCATGTCTAGGAATTTTTCAAGGGTTAATTAATTAATTTGATTCAATAAAATTGAGGTGAAAAAATAAGGGATTAAATAAATATCTTGTATCTATTTAACTTTTTGAGGAAAGAGAAATGAATGTAGGAATTATTAATTAAATAAATGTAAATTTATTTAATTATGGGAAAATAATAAGGATGAACGATGGATTAATCAAATAAATTATTCATATTTATTCTATTAATGGTTTAAAGGATGATTAGAAATTTCAATTGGATAATTAGCTTATTTAATCAATGTTAGGATAGTGTGAAGTCGAGTGTGATTGTGTGGAAAACATTAGATGTTTACACTTTTCCCCTCTTTGAGATGGTATTGCAACTAGATGAAGCAATGCCATTTCAAACAATAATAAATAATAGTTCTTAGGAAGTGATGAGACCCATTTCCAATAATACCCCATTCATTCAGATGATGGGAGTGACAATAAGGAGGGAGATTGGTATGCCCCATCGAGAGGAAAAGCTAGTTTAAAGGATAGGGGTGCACTCTCAAAATAGATGAAAAGATTAGAGGATGAAATATAAAAGGAAATACAAGGAATAGATAGAATATAATTTAAGAATGAATAGATTAAGATAGGTAGAAGAGATGGAGAGATAGATGGATTGAGTCATGATGTGATAGTTTGAGAAACCTTTATTTGATATAGCATTTTATGTTATGAACCAAGGTACCTATAAGGACCAAGGTGATGATGTACCAAGTGCATAGAGGACTAATCCAAAATAAAAATGTCACATAAAAATGTATATATTATGGAACCATGATATGGAATATCACACAATGTCATTGTGGAAGTATATTACAAGGACTATGATAGATGCAAATAAAATGATAATATGCACAAGAAAGTATGCACAAATGACAAGAAGAAAAACACATTGTTTTCCTAGTTAAGATAAAAATTTATTAAATTATTTTTCATGATGATAATATATTGTTGATGATAAGAATAATATGAGTATGTGTAAGTGCACCAAGTTGTGACACAAAAATTTCTCTTAAGATGCCACTTTTTTTCTAAGATCAACAAAGTTTGATGTTCACGAGAAAATAAAGATAGTTACACTCAAAATTTGAAGATGAAATAATAACAAGAGTTGTAGTGCTCTAAATATAATTTCTAACCTAATTTTAAAAAAAAATGAATATTAAGGGTTTCAAAAAGAGGGGACCAAAAAGCGGTCTTGATTTTTTTTTAAAAATAACATAGCAACTGTGGGCCCCTCCCTTTTTCGTTAACTTTTTTTTAGAATTTCAAAAATCTAAATAGTGAGAAATTAGCTAACACCATTTAGTTTATCCCAGTTCTTTTGGCTAATTTTTTAATGAATATACAATATTTAATGAATTTTCGAAGTGGGCACATCCCGAAAAGATTAAATATGAGCGTGCTTTGCCCTAATTTTTTTGAAAAGTAATAAAAAATATTTTGTTTTCATTACATGTAGAATGGAGTCTAGTTTATAAAAATGTATTTTGTTTCAAAATTTGATGAGTAAAAATCTATTCCAAAACTAGCACATGTTGGTTTTTGACCAAAAAAAGGCACCAACTAGAGAATTTATAGATGAAAACCTTAACATAATCAAAACATAAAAATTATATATTCAGATAGCTAAGAGAGAGCCTAACATCATCAAGGTCTTTTCTAAACTTGCATTGAAAGACGTGCAAACTTGATGCAAAGAATGGCCAAAATTATGTGAAATTTTGTTACACTTTTAGAGAATTATGTCCATGGCATGAAATGGTCATCTAACCCAAATTCCCAAGGAAAAATCCAACTCTTTTGGGTTGGTATTTCTCAATGTAGCTCATTTGGTGAGCATTGAATTTGACGCCCGCCAAATGTGAAGCATGAATTTTGGAATGTATTTTTTAACTCTTTATTTTTCTCTTTGTCTTCTCTTTCTATACCTTTGCTAAGGAAACTATATCCATGAAATAAATATATAAGTACATAAGTTGAAATTTATATATGAAAATTTACTTTCTTATACTTTAACTTATTTGAGAGTGGTTTCAGATATCTTGGAGTTATAATGCAAATTCTAGTTTTTGGAAGATCTTATGATTTTCTAGACAACCAAATTTTAGTAATCAACATGTCAAATTTCAATAATCAAGAGGTCAAATTTCAATAATCAACAAGTTGTATCATACTTATCTCTCTCTATCTCACTCGTTTTCATCTCTTATGCTCTAGACCTCTCTCTCTCACTATATCCATCCATTTATCTAACTCTCTCTCCCTTGAGCTTAATAACTACCACTCTATATGTCCATCTCTCTCTTTTTCCATTCTTCCCTCTCTCATCTCTATCTCCCCTCCCTCTCCTTCTATATTTATATCTATCTCTCTCTACTCTCCATCTCACCTCTCTCTATCCCTACCTCTCCCTCCCTCCCTCCCTCCCTCCTCTCTTTCTCTCTCACTCTCTCCTTCCGTCTCTTCTTCTCTTTGTCCTTGTATCTAGTTCTATCTCACCCCTCTCTCTCTCCCTCCCTCTCTCCACTTATTTCTATCTCCACCTCCCTCTCTCTACCTAACTCTCTCTCTATTTCTCTTTCTCTATCCCTACCTCTCCCTTCATCTCCCCTTCCCTCTCTACTTATCTCTACCTACCTATCCCTTTATACCTTGTTCTTTCTCCCTCCATCCCTCCCCTCTCTCAATATCTCCACCTTCCTCCTTTTATCTCACTTATCCCTCCCTTCCTATCTCTCTCCTTCCCTCTCTACTCTCTCTATCTCAATTCTCTCTCCTTGCTTCTATATCCATCCCTCTCTCTCGCTCCCCCCTCTTTCTATTTGTCCTCTCCCTCTCTACCTACCTCCCTCTCTCTCCTCTCCCTATCTTTGCCTACCACTCTCTACCCCCATCTTTCTATCTATCCTCACCCTCTCTCTACCTATATATGCCTCTATACTATCTATCTTAACTATCCCTCTTTACCTCTCCCTCCCTCCCCCCTCTCTCTATCTATTTTTCTATCTCTCTCCCTCTCTATCTCACCTCTATCTCACCTCTCTCTCTCTCCCTCCCTCACTACCTATTCCTCCCTCTCTGCTTCCCTCTCTAATTTTCTCTATCTCCCCTCTCCATATCTCTACCTACCTCTCCCTCTATAACTCCATATCACTCTATCTACTTATATCTTCCCTCCCTCTATATCAACTATACCTATTTACCTCTCCCTCCTTCCCCTCTCTCTCTCACCCTTGCCTCTCTCCCTCTCACCCTCCCTCCTCTCTCTTTGTATATCTCTGATGTGCAATAAGATGTGATGTAATAAGGGAGGAAGGTGTTGATATTGAGCGAGTGAGAAGGAAGGAGGGAGGGAGAGGTAGAGATGGAGAGAGATATGGAGAGGAGAGAGAGAGAGAGAGAGAGAGAAAGAGGGGAGAGAGAGGGAGAGAGTGAGAGATAAATGATGGGAGGGAGAGAGGGACGAGCGAGGTAGGGAGAGGTAGGGATAGAAATGTAGAGATGTGAGATATAGAGAGTAGAAAGGGAAGAAAAGAAATGGAGAGAGAGAGGAAGGAGAAGGGTGATCCCACAATAGTGGTTTACAATTTTTGGCCAAACTGGACACCGAAATTATTATTTTTAACTAAATCCTTACATTCGGGCACCTATAGCAGCTAAACCGTGAGGAATTTGAAGATTATGCAAACTAGAGTCTCATCACATTTTGTTTGTAGATTCTAAAAATATTTTTTCCAAAAATTTTGGAATACGATTACACTTCTTTTTCCATCTCCCATGAAAACTAGTTTTTTTCTGAAAATAACATTTTTAAAAAGTGACGCTCACTGTATACAACATAACTTTTATGTATGAAGGATAAAATTATAATTTTTTCAAATTTAGATTTTTAACTATGATATCTAGCACTTTCATTTGGTCTCATAGTTTTTTATTGAATATTTTTTCCTTGATAGAGTTTTGAAGTCAAACCAATTGCAATTCACACATAGGCGGACTCTATACAACATAACTTTTTCTGTATATATTGAAATTCAATTTTTTTTTTTTTAATGGATCAAGGACATCAATACCCAGCGCAAAAATATTTTAAAAAAAATTATTTTTATAATTTTCTATTTTTCCACATGTGCAAAATAGAGAGCTTGATTTTCTGTGAAAAACCTATGTTTAATAAAACTAAAAAAACACATACATAATAAAACCAAAACATATTAAAATTATATTCATGGGATAGCTCATTTCAATGAATACCATAATGATTTGAAATAAATTTTAAATGAATTCATTTGATCCCCCAAAAGGTAAATCAAAAGTGATTTTTTATCAGCATTTTGATAGGTGTAAAGGAGACTCATTTATAGGTATGGCTTAAAACTAGCAAGGTTCTATCCAAGGGGGTTTGATCTAAGGTGGTTTGATCAAACCCTCTTCAATTGGAATCCTTAAAATGGAACTTTTAAAGGCTTAAATCATTATATTTTCTAAAAATATGCGATTTCAGCAAAAATCAGTTCCTCTTAGAAATTGTAAACCAGCTTTGTGGGATCACCCAGAATTGAGAGAGATATAGGTGATAGAGAGAAGTACAAAGAGAGGGAGAGATTGAGAGAGAAAGAGGGGGAGAGAGAGAAAGAGGAGGGAGGGAGGTAGGGAGAGGTAGGGAGAGAGATAGGTGATATAGAGAGAGTAGAGAGGGAAGGAGAGAGAGAGTGGAAGGGAGAAGTGAGAGAGAGAGAGGGATGAAGGGAGAAGTGATAGACAGAGGTGATAGAGAGAAGTAGAGAGGGAAGGAGGGAGGGTGGGAGGGAGAGAGAAAGAGGTATAGAGAGATAAGTTAGAGAAAATTAGATAGGGAAGGTGGGTGGGAGGAAGGAAGATAGAGATAGAGATAGAGATAGTGATAGAGAGGGGGAGAGAGAGAATTATAGAGGAAAGGAGGGAAGGAGGGGAAGAGATAGGTGAGATAGAGATAAGTAGGGAGGCATATAGAGAATGGTGAGAGAGAGAGAGGAGGAAAGCAAGGAGATTGAGAGCTCAGTAAGGAGGGAGGGAGGTAGAGAGAAAGAGGTATAGAGGGATAGGTTAAAGATAGAGATAAGTAGAGAGGGAAGGTGAGTGGGAGGAAGGAAGAGAGAGACATAGATAGAGAGAGGGGGAGATATAAAAAAATAGAGAGGAAGTGAGGGATGGAGGGAGAGAGGTGAGATAGAGAGTGTAAGAGAGGGGGACCAACAACATTCAAGGCCCCAAGTCATGGAGAGCCAAGAGCGAAAGGCTGCCCTAAATTACCTCACTCTAAAGGAATTTTTCAAATGAGGGACGAGAATGATGAGGAATATAAGATCCTTCAATCAATCTTCAGACCCAAACTATAATCTAGCCCAGGTGAGTTGGATTATTGGAGTTAGTTTTTTTCCTCAGCCAACTCTTTGTCAGAGGATGGCAGCGTGGTTTTGGGACATTAGTGCAATACGTTGGTGTCTCTCGAGCATTCTAGCATCCGTACAGCTAGACAACAGTGAACATAGTAAAACAACCAAAAAACCTACTAGCAGCATAGCTAGCTCAATCTAGATGGTAAAAATAGAATGATAAAGTATACAAAGTAGATACTGAAATGAGAAAGTAAATAGACTAGAACTAAGGTGACAAAGATAATCTCAAAAAGATGCTCGTTCATCAGCTAGCTCCAAATTCTTGTCCACCTACACATAGGAAGAGGGAAAATTGTTGGGGATTGTATAGGGGTCAGCCTCAGTCAGACGCACTTTTCGGTGTTTCCACCTCCATAAACAACCAAGATAGCGACGATGGAGAAATATATGATAAGGGAGAAAATAAATTAGAGAACATAGTAAACACTACAAAAAAGTGAAGTGCTACTCAGCCAAATTGTAAAGGAGAGGAGTGAAAACATTACCACCTCCACTAAGAGCTCACTAGCCAATGATGGAGAAAAAGAGCTTGAATAATCACCACAACCTCAATTGTGGTGAAGGGCGGTGTTGCAAAACCTCAAGCCCCTACTGTAATGGCTTGTTCCACACTTGCTCTACAAAGTTGATGGAGTGTTGTTGTTGATTCCATGGAGCACCAAAGTGTTGCTTGAAGATTTCCAAGAGAGATCAAGAACTGTTAAGAAGATGGATTGAATGAGCAAGATATGCGTTTCAAGACCAAAATAGGGGAGAAAGAGCCATTTTTGAGTCAGTTGGTCGAAGAGGGATGTTACAATTTGTTCCCAATAGGAAGTGTAATACCTCTGCCAACTTTAGATGTGGGAATCTGTCAGGGATGTAAGCATGCCCTGCAGATGTTTGTGCATTGTGTGGGTGTCCCTAATAGTTATTCTTCTACTGATGTAAAAGACGAATGCCAAGTGGAATGAAGGCAACTTGCTGATGTGGAATTTCACCTTCATATTTGGTTTTCTAAGGTGAGGAAGTGTAAAAGGGGAATTTGCATTAAGGGGTGCAAATTCACACCTATACATTTTTTCCCCACTTTAGCAAGCATTAATACTAATGAGTAATTTTCTAAAGTAGATCAAAAAGATAGTATGGTTAGAAATGTATACCTAAACTGTCGAGGAAACAAACCACATTCTGTCTAGCTCAAAATCACGGGTTGGAAAAAAAGACTCCATAGTCTTGCAGTACCATGAAGTTGTAGAATGAAAGCATCTTATAGGTCCGTGGACCTACAACGAGGTGATGCCCAAGATCTCTCACATGAAGGAAGCCCCAAGAAGAAAGCGCCTTACAAACCTATAGTCCTGCAAGGAAGGTTTCCTCCAGGATCTCTCACATGAAGGAAACCAAGAAAGCGCTTTATAGACCCACAAACTTGCAAGGAAGGTATCCTCCAAGATCTTTGTCCCCTAAAGACCCGCAAACCTATAGGGGAGTGACCCCCAAGATCTCTCACATAGAGGAAGCTCAAAGGAAGCACCCTACAAGCCTGCATACCTACAAGGAGGTATCCCCCTAGATATCTCACATGGAGGAAACCAAAGGAAGGGGACTCCATAGAGCCAAGAAGCAGCTTCATAGGTGCACATGCGAAGTGACATGTTTACCTACAGATAAAACATGTCAAAAAGCGGCCACATAGGAAAGTAAGTGGATAGTCACACAAATAGTCAACAGGTTGAAAACCTTCAAAGGGGTCCCTCTGGAACCCGGTGTGAAGAGGAGGTCCACTCAAGGGATGCATTGTTTGAAAGTACAGGAAGGACGTTCTTTCTCAAATTGATTGGTCATCAAGGAATCCTTTCTAAAGATGTTCACTTCATCAAGGAATTCAAAAGGAAGAAAAATTCCCCCTCGTGAGGGGAAGGTCAAAGTGGTTCCCACCTTAGAGGAAGGTTCTCAAGTTCTCTTTTCACGAACCCATGATGAAGGAAACATGTTCCATAAGGGGTCCAAGTCATGAATACTATTTTGAAAAATAAATGCTCACGAGGACTTTCGAGAAAAGATTAATTGGAAATGAACGCATTTTCTTAAAATCAAATCATTATAGAGATGGCGTTGTCACACATGAGAGGTACAACTCAAGAAAAGAGGAGAAAAAGGAAGGAATAAGAGGAAAAAGGAGACAAACAAAGGGTGTAGGCATGATCTGATATTTTGGGGTCAGAACTGCTCATAAATATATGTATATAAGTATAATGGTAGTATATAAATGAACTGTCATCAACCCCCTACTATATCAGACCATGTGAAGAATGCACGAGAAGAAAAAGAAAATAAAAAATTGGGTTAACATGGAAGGGAAGCCTAAATTCCCCTAATGCTTTGCATCATCTCCAATTTTCTGAATATAAAGTCAAAAACATGGAAGAATGATGAAACAGATAGAAGATGGTCTATGACACAAAAAATCACTCATTTATCCAAGCACTAACAAGGTTGACAAGGGTCATCTAGGAACACATAGAATGATCACGAGGGAAAACATCACAACACACACACATGTATCTAATCTAAAGATAAAGAAGGGGCCTCCCCCTAACATTGATCAACCAAGAGGTTATCCACTTCTCACTCTAGATCATCATAATGGGAAGGACAACGAGTCTTTAGGTGTGGAATGTTAAGGGGAGGAGCTTTTGACCCTCCCGCAACAAGGGCTAAGGAAGAGGGCCCCATGAGGTCCCCTCCACTAAGCTCTTGTGGAGCTAGGGTCAGCGAGTTTGCCAAGATCACTAACAAGGATAGAACTTCATCCAGAGAGTTGAACATGCACTTTACCAGAGTGCCATGTTTTACCTCAACTGACAGGGAATACTATGCTCAAGATTTTCCACTAGGCTCACCGAACGATTCAGGAGTGGTGACAAACTCGGGGGAAGCCGGGACTAGTTTTGTTACTAGGACAAAACAAGTCAACACAGGACCACTCTTTGAAGAGGGTGGGAACCTCTTGCATTCTCCATTGCTCAGAGGACCAACCTCTACCTTCTTATTTATTGGTGGATGTGAACTCCCTATAGATGAGACGAGAGATGTAGAGGTAGAGGAGGAGAAAATCATAGCAGATACTATCGAAGTGTTCAAAATTTCTTTAGGTTTTAGAAATGGTGGGATGTCCAAAAGGGAAATCAACAAGGGTGGCTCCACTGAAGGAGTGATAAACACCTACACCTCTTTGGGGTCAGGTGCACTCACAATGGGAGTTAAAGGTGAGACAAAACTAGGTTGAATTGAAGTAGGGGAAAGGAGAGGGGAAGACATAACAAGAGGCCCTAACACAAGTGTGGTCATCTCCTCACCCTTCTTCTATAAAGTGGCCTACTCAACCACAATATCCTTTCATTGACGCTTATGCTCATGCATAAGGCAGTGTTTTTGACTCTTTGAGCTAGAGGCCAGAGGATACAAAGGAACAAAAGGCTCCTGCTTTGCCATGGGAGTGTGCACTACAACCGTTTCTGGTGGAGGAACAAAATCTTGAGTGGGAGTAGGAGGGACAGTTTGAGAAGCAATAGGGGGAGCCCACTCAAATGCTTGAGTACCAGGCCTCTTCCCATTTACTACTTTGGGAGTAGAAGCGGTGAGAGGATGTGAAGGTCGATACATAGAGGACTCCCCACGGGGATTCTTCCTCCTACCATAGAAAAAAAGCCTAGTCTCTGTAGGTAGGATAGGAAGTTCAAACATGGGATGCTTAGGATTTTTCCAAGTGGGAGCCATAGGGTTCTCATGTAGATATAGGGAAGAACCTGATGGCATGACAGTAGGGCAAGAGGAAGTGTCAGGTTGAATAGAGGAAGAGGAAGAAGGAGGGTCTCGGGACCGCTTATCTTCTTCCCTTATACATGCCTTGGCGACATCACTATTAGCTTTTAAACATGCCCTATGCAAGACAACATAAGGTGATGGAGGATATCTCACTTTCGACATTAGGTGCCCTTTCTTATAATTTTGATATGTCCGGTATAAGAGGTCCTTCCTAGGTGGGAGAGGACCAACGAGTGCAAGCCAAAAGTAATCTAAGGAGTAACTACCATGGACAACAAGTGGTTTATAGTCAGTGTCATTGATCAGATGTATGGAATCCTCATGAATGAATCTCAAACATTTATGCACAACTGAGAGAACTACATTCATAGCTACCAGTCAGGGGATACCCAACTTTACTCTGAATAGTTCAGACCGTGGGATAAGGTTGAACAAAAGGTTCAAAAATTTAGGTCCAATGAGAATCGATAGGATAGTACTACCTAGAGGAAGTACAAAAAGTTTGTCATGCGTGCGGATCGTGTTCATAGGTGCATCGTACCCATCTTTATGTAAAAAAATTATTAGCATGATATCGTCAGTTATGATATTCACTTGAGACATCGGATCAACAAGAACATCTTCTACAATGTTTTCATCGATTCGTGCAGGAATATAAAGAGGAGATGGTTCTCTGTTAAATCCCATCAACAGATCTTGTGAGGTGAAGGTTATACCAGTACCACTGCCCATAGGTTGCATAGAGGGAATAGGTTGGTGCAGAAAGGAGGCCATTACACACTCTAGATGACACTTTCTTAGAGCCCCTAGAAGGTTATAGGACAAAACGGTGACCCAATTAAGGTTTCGTTATGCAACACTTTTGGAACCTTCCAACTATGCCTAGTAGGGGTTGTAGGTTGGGTTGTAAGGTAGAGTCCTCACAACACTCACACCTACAACAGTCCTAGAATATGAGGAAAGGAGATTTCAGTATCATAAAATGGAACCAAAATGGTTCACGTCGGGCTCACCAAAAATGTAATAGAGGGGGACCAACCACATTCAAGGCCCTAGGTCACAGAGAGCAAAGAGAAGAAGGCTGCCCTAACTTACCTCACTCTAAAGGAATTTTTCAAATGAGGGATGAGAATGATGAGGACTATAAGTTCCTTCAATCACTCTTCAAACCCAAACTATAATCTGGGCTAAGTGAGCTGGATTTTTGGAGTTGGTTTTCTACCTTAGAAAGCTCTTTGTCTAAGGAGGACAGCGTGGTTCTGAGACATGTTTGCAATATGTTGGCATCTCTTGAGTGTGTTGGCATTCATATGACCAGACAACAATGGACACAATAAAAATACCAAAAAAACTACTAACAACCTAGCTAGCTTGATCTAGATGGTAAAAACATAATGAGAAAGTATACAAAGTAGATACTAAAATGATAAAGTAAATAGACTAGAACTAAGGTGACAAAGGTAATCTTACAAGTATGCTTGTTCACCAAGTAGCTCCAAATGCTCATTCACCTACACATAGGAAGAGGGAAAAATTTTGGGGGCTATATAGGGGTCTACCTTAATCAAATCCCCATTTCGGTGTTTCCACCTCCACAGATAGCCAAGATAGAAAGGATGGAGAAATATATGATAAGGTAGAAAAGAAAGTACATAACACAATAAACACTACAAAATAATGAAGTGCTACTCAACCAAATCGTAAAGGAGAGGAGTGAAAACATTACCACCTCCACCAAGGGCTCACTAGCCAATAATGGAGAAAAAGAGCTTGAACAATCACCCCAACCTCAACTGTGGTGAAGGGAGGTGTTGCAAAACCTCAAGACCCTACTGCAATGGCTTGCTCCACACTTTCTCTACAGAGTTGATGGAGTGTCAAAGTATTTCTTAAAGAGATGAGAGTGAAGTGAATCCCTGAACATTTCCAAGAGAGATCAAGAACTACTAAGAATATGGATTGAATGAGCAAGATATGCAATTCAAGACCAAAATAGGGGGGGAAGAGTCATTTTCAGGTCGGCTAGACGAAGAGGGACATTACAATTCATTCCCAACAAGAAGTGTAATGACTTCCAACTTCATACATGAGAATCTGTCAGGGGTGTCAGCATGCCGTGTATACGTCTGCATGTCTCATGGGAATCCTTGACATCTATTCTTCTACTGATGCAAAAGACGAATGCCAAGTGGAATGAAGGAAAATTGCTGATGTGAAATTTTTCCTTCGGATTTGGTTTCTAAGGTGAGGAAATGTAAAAGGGGAATTTGCGTAAGGAGTTTCAAGTCATGCCTATACAAAGAGTAGAGAGGGAAGGACAAAGAGAGAGAGAGAGAGGTGGATAGATTGAGAGAGGGAAGGAGTGAGGGAGAGAGATAGAAATAGGTATAGAGGGATTGGTTAAAGAGAGAAGTAGAGAGGGAAGTTGGGTGGGAGGAAGGAAGAGAGATACAAAGAGAGGTGGGAGCTAGAGAAAATTAGAGGATGGAGAGGTGTGAGAGAGAATTTGAGAGATAGATAGAGAGAAGTAGAGAGGGAAGTAGAGATTGAGATAGAAAGAGGGGAGAGAGAGGGAGAGAGTAAGAGAGAAAGAGGGGAGAGAGAGGGAGAGAGTGAGAGAGAGAGGGGAGAGAGAGAAGGGGTCGTTAGGGAGAAATAAGTGAGAGAGAGTAGAGAGAAGTGAGAGAGAGAGAGAGAAATGGGGGTATGGAGAGAGAAAAGTGAGATAGAGAGTAGAGAAAGAGAATGGGTGTGTGTGTAGGAGGGAATGAGGTCACTAAAGAGGAGAGAGAGAGAGAGAGAGAGGGAGGGAGAGAGTGAGAGAGAAAGAGGAGAGAGAGGGAGAGAGTGAGAGAAAGAGGTGGTAGAGGTAGTTCTTGAGCTCAAGGGAGAGAGATCCAGATAAAGGGATGGAGATAGTGAGAGAGAGAGGTCTAGAGTATGGGAGATAAAAAATGAGTGAGATAGGGAAAAAGAGAGAAATATGATACAACTTGTTGATTATTAAAATTTGACCTCTTGATTACTAAAGTTTGACATGCTAATTACTAAAATTTGACTATGTTTGAATAATTATAAGATCTTCCAAAAACTAGAATTTGTATTATAAATCCAAAAGATTTGAAACCACTCTCAAACATCCTAAAACTATATACGTTAAATATCTTAAATTATAAGAATGTAAATTTCCATATGTAAATGTCAACTTATTCTTTCCCTTGTAGAGGAAGACAAAGACAAAGACAAAAAGAAAAGAGTTTCAAATACATTCCAAAAGTCATCCTTCACATTCGGCGAGTGTCAAATTTGGTGCTAGGCAAATGATGAACTTCATTTGGCTAGTGCAAAATTTGGCTCTCACCAAAATTTTGCGCTCACCAAATGATTCACTTTGTTTGGAAAGCACAAAATTTGGTGCTTATCAAATGAGATGTATTTTAAAATTCAGAGCCTTACGCTCGATCATCCGAGCCATTTGGCAAGCATCAAATTTGATGCTCACAAATTTGGTGCTTGTCAAACAATCATTCTGAGTAAAAAAATAAGTGGCATCTTTTTTGAGTCACAACTTGGAGCACTTGAACCCATAGTAGGAATGATCTATCTTATTGATAACATTGTTGATGATAACTGTAGTGTCAAAAAATGGGTCCTTTGAAATTTTCACACTTGTTTGGGTCTACCTTGTGGATTTTGGATTAATGTTGCCTTGATTTAGTGTTGTAATGTGGATAACACATTCACATTAGGTATTGAGCCCTTGTGAACTAATGTATTTCAATGGTGTCTTGCTAAAGTGTTGTAATACACTTTCACACTTTTCTAGGTTTTTATCAATTAAATAAATATAATTCTAATCATAATTAATCTTAATCTTTCCTTATTTGGAGTGTTGTAAAGTGTTGTAACACATTTTCACATTCTTCTAGGCTTGTCATTAATAATTGGGCTTTCTTATGCTTTAATTGGCCCTATTTTGCATCCACAAGCCTCATTTATTGCATCTTTTCGAGGATAATCTTGACACCAATCGTAATTCGATAGTTCTTGGTTTGTGTGTCCCAGATATAGTGTATGGGACTCATTCACCACCTCGGGCGAATGGGTCCCACCTAGGAATTTTTGGCCCTGATGCAGGTTTCACACATTTCTAGATACTTTTCAATTTTGGTCACAGACATTGTGTGTAATTGGACTCATTCGCAGCCTTGAAGGTGGTGAATGAGTCCCATGTGACCAAAGTTCAAATTTAATTCAAATTTTGGGTAGGATTTTATTCTCCTAGATTTGATGTCAGCTTGTAGTGTTGTAATTTTTGTGAAATTCTTGCATAATTGAGTATAAATACAAGGTTATTTCACTCATTTTCACCTAAGACTTTTGTGAGAGAATTCCTAATAGAAAAATGAGCTAACAAGATAATTCAAGTGCATTCAAGAGCATTCAAGAGCATTAATCACTACAAAATATCACTATGATTAGCTCCCTTTTTTTCTCCATTTTATGCTTCCACCCATTGTTTTAATGAAGTTTCTCCAATTTTTTGAAAAAGTCGGTGCTATTTATTGGGATGGCACTATTTTTGGAATTTTTGTGCCGATCAAAACAAGTAGACACTAAATTAGGCTCAAATTAGCACCTAAATTAGCACCTACATTAGTGCCCAAATTAGCGCCCTGATTAGCGCCTAAATTATCACCTACATTAGTGCCTAATTTAACGCCTAATTTAATGCCTAATTTAACACCTAATTTAGCACCTAGTTTAGAACATGTTAATGCACATCTTGGACATGAAAATATTCTCTTTGTTTGAAGCCTTGCAATTCAATAAGTAATGTTAATAACATCAAAAAAATAGTATAAAACTAAGTATGAAATTTGCGATGAAATTAAATTATGAGTGTAAATACGCAAATATTTTATCTTACTAGAATAAACACCAAGTCTTGGGAAATCATGAATAGTCCAACATAGCACACCATACAACATGAAGGAACTTTTTGATGGAGGACATGATATGGCATACATTCTTATGCCTTTCCACAGAAGTTGCATCTCATTAATAAAAGGTGCAAGATAAAAATCCATGTTTTGAACTTGATGTTTTCATGGAACAATGAGAGTCAACATACGGTTCTCCTTTCTAACACTCATCCATGGGGAATATTGTATACTATAAATCTAACTAGAAAAACACTATAATTTGAGCTCAGGAAAGAGAATGGGACCACTCCATCAATTGCAAGAACAAACCTGATACTACGGTGTTCATCTTTGAATTTTCTTGGCCATTTTTCCTCTATGTGTTTCATTGCTTTGGTAGCCAAAATTTGCATGAATCCATCTTTACTCTTGTTCTTTGTATTCCAATCCATCAATTGTGCAAGTGACTTGCAATGAAACATTCATTAAAGTCTAGGTATAATTGGCATGTGACGTAAAATGTTCTTAGGAACTTTAAGACCTTGTACATCTGTACGATATCTTTTCTCTTTGCATATAGGGCATTCTACCTTGTTTTGATATTCATCTCTGTATAAAATGAAATCATTTCTACATGAATGAGTTTTCTTATATTCAATCCCCAACTCAACCAACAAAAAAAGCGCCTCTCTACAAGTTGATGGCAACACATTCTCTTCAGAGAATATTTTAGTTTTTAGTGCATTGTAAGATTGCTAGAGATTAAATTGATTGAATGTTTGACTTATTATGAAGATGTTTGATATGTCAATCTATACTAGGACTGTTGATTTATAATATATGGTTTTAAAATCCCCTTAAAGAAATATAAATGAATTTGATGAATGTTTATGAACTATGTACACCAATTGACAATGCAAAGTAAGAAATAAATTTCAACTCACTTCAATAGGGTAGTGAATCCTTTTTCTGACCAACCAAACAGTGACTTGATTTCTAATAATATTTGTGTACGTTAGAATGTGTAAATCTAAATGAATCTAATCTAATAAACCAATGAAACATTAGATTAAAGAAACTAAATTAAAGAAAGCAAAATGCAAACTCTAAACACAGGTAGGTTCTTCAAATTCATCCCATTGTCCTCTATCTTCAAGGATTCATTTCAAGATGTTGGCTCTCAGTTGTTTTAAATAGCAGCTTGTAGAATGGCAGCTTGAGAGAATGAGATTAATGAAAATGCATGTGCATTGATAATATGCCTTAAGCTATGAAATTGAAATGCTAATTAAATGCTAGAAATACTTGATAAAATTAAAATGCGACTATAATAACTACATATGAAAATCTAGAATTCGAGGTCCTTTCCAACTCACAAGAGGGCTGTATTTATAGATTTTTGAAGGCTAGAATTCAATTGGCCAAGATCAACGGTTGAGTTCAAACCTGTTAACATGAACGGCGAGAGATCGAGAATTTGAAAAGAAGATGGAATTTTAAGAGACGGGTGGAAAATGAAGAGACAAATGGAAGATGTGTCCATAATTAAAATAGATAATATTTAATTATGTGTGGGAAATGAAAAGCTTCTTAATTAAATATTTGAAAATATTTAATTATTGAGAAGAGAAAAAGTTTTTTAATTAAATATTTGCAAATATTTAATTATTGAGAAGAGTGAAGAATTTCAGAAAGTGTTTTAATTAAATATTGAAAATATTTAATTAAATGTGAAATGAAGAATATCATTTAAATTTAGAATTTAAACTTGTGATAATTAATATAAATAAATTGTGAAATCTATTTAATTAATTAAGAGGAAAATAGCATTAATTAAATAAACCTATTTATTTAATTAAAATAGAAGAATTGGAAAAATGAACAATATAAATAAATAATTAAATTTATTTATATGTAGATGACTTAAGAATATTAATTAAATAGTTCATATTTAATTAATTAATAGATTTGGTTAACCATGACCATTTTAAGATGTGTACATTTTGCCCCTCTTTGAAGTGATGTGTTTTACGCATTGCTTCAAAGAATTTGCCCCTGATTTTGAAAAATTTAACTAATGATGCGATATGCCCCCTCGATAGATGAATCAGATAAAGATGATTTTTTATATTTTTATATTTTTTTGTATTTTTTGAGAAATTTTAAGTTGATGCTGAACCACCTAGTGGTGTTGATGTTGATGCTTTTGTCATAATGTGCCATCGATATCTTTCTTGAAGAAGCTTCTTTTCCAAGATACGTGCACTTGAATGCAACTTTTGAGATCCCTGATCTGCTTTGTTGATACTGGAGTTAACTTCATCTTTGTGTGCACATCGCGATAGAGTGCCTTCTGAATCCTTATGATGAACGATTGTTACCAACACATGGTCAATGAAATAATTGGATAGCATGTGTGGAGGCATGGATGGAGTGCATTTAGGAATAAAAGGTGGATTAGTTGAAAGTTTGGAACCTTTGACTCTCCAAACTTGAGAAGATGAGTAGTGATGAGTGGATATGGAAGTGTGCATGGAATTAGGACCAACTGCTTGATACACTTTGTATGTTACTTGAGAAGCTTTCTTTTGTCTTTGTGGACATCTTTGATGGATACTTGCCCCTTTTTAATTTTTCCCCATAGTTTCTTTGACTGATGGAGTTTGATAGGGATAATCTTTCTTTGTATTTTTTGGTATCCAAGTGTATTTGATTTGTCTGATATGCTTCTTAGCTTCTTTTTCTTTGATAATGTTCTTCATGCTTTGATTCAAGTCTTTCTTTTCACGTTGGTCCTAATTTGTGGATGGGGTGATGGGTGGATGAAGATTTATGACGTGGTTGGTTGTAGTATTGGCATTGGTTTCATCATAAAGATTCTTTGTGCCCCCTATATTGACATTTGCTTGAGATGAAGTTGCCCCCAATTTTATGAAAGTATGACTAATATGCTGAGATCCCTTGATTGTAAAATAACCAAGGCCTTGATGCTTAGGATTTCCATTAATCTGCACTGGTTCTAGGATACCTTGTTGATGTAGGCCTAATCCTCTCTTTTGATAATTCATCTGCTGAAAAAAAACTATTTGCAATAGGATATGATTTACCTTGGAAACAAGGTGCTAATCCTTCTCTACTCTGTGGTGGATCTTCAAAAGTGACAGCTTCCTTATTGATAAGATAATTTTCCCTTACAAGGGTGACTGATCCAAGTTTATAAGTGATCTGATCTTCCATTAGTGGGATGAATGCCTGATTGGTATGTTTATCTTGATCTTCTGAGATATCGGATTGTAATGCTCCTTCAAGAGGTGTTGATGCTTCACTATCCTTGTAAAAGTGTTCCTCATGATTCATTCTTGATATGCTTTCACATGATGTTTCTAATTTACAAATTTTGTAGAAGCCTTCTTCATGACCCATTTCTGACATGTCTCTGTATTTCTCTATATTTTTACCATGTGTATAAATGTTAAGAGTAAGATACTCTTGTTCCTTGGTAAGAGTATGAGACTCTCATTTTGAATGATGATCATCTATGTGTCCATCCAAAGAAAACATATTATGAGTAGATGGAGGAGTATGTGCTATATGGATATGATCATCATTTGCAATATCTTGTAGAGATAGGAGAGTGCCCATTAGATTATTGTAGTATCTCAAAGATACAAATCCTTGATCTTGACTAATTCTGGAATTACTTTCAACATGTTTTGGATCAAGTTCTTGGCATGGATCGATTTCAAAGGATGGATTTCTTTCAAAGGGTTTTTGGACATCATCATAAGGCATGGGAAGTGGCTCATTATCCTCTTGATCTTTGAGTGGTCTTGGATCAAATGGTGAGTTGAGGATTCTTTCACTGTTCACAATCGTGAGATCGAAGGATGTCAATATACCTTGGGAGGAACCATTGCTAGACCTTGGTGATAGTTGTTGATCATGCTTTGAAATATGTTCTTGAGATATGTCCTCTAACTTATTAGGCATTGTAGAGACATTTTCAATATGATCATTGGTTAATGGATCATGGATTATGTCAATAGGATCAAATATTGTCAACACTCCTTGAAATAGATCTTTGTAGGAGGGATCTTGATCATAACTAAAAAATGACTCTTGATGAATGTTGATTTGATCACTAGATGGGGTAGACATATCTTCACAATGCTCATTGATGGATTGATTTTGATCATCGTCTTCAACATTTATGGTGGAGAAATTGTCAATGTTTTCAACCATATGATCAAATGATGTTGGCATTTCTTGAAGAGGTGTGATGAGCCCTTGACATGAGGATGATGACACACTTTGATATTGACTTGGAAAAGAATCATTAGATGAAGGAGATGGAGTAGCTTGATCATTAGATGGAAGGGAAGCTTTGGATAGGATGGAAGAATTGTCATGCTCCTGGGATGTGATTGATTCATGAGAGGGTATGGATTCATAAGATGGGGTGGAGGGAGGACTTGGAAGAATATTTTGTTCTTGAGATGGAAGAGGATTATCATGGGTGAATAATGAAAGGAGAGAATCATCATATGATTATTGAGATATGGGATCTTGATCAAAGGTTGGAAGGGTTTGTAGAATTTTGGTATCATGGGATGGAGTGGAGAGAATTTTTTGATCGAGATGTGTAGATTGAAACAAATCATTGGATGTAGAGGATATGATAGAAGAAGGTAATTGAATGGGATCATTGAATTGGGTGGAAGAACCATGAGGATCATTTTGAATTATGGGGGATGAAGATAAATGCATGGCATGACAAGATTGGTCAATGCTATTTGATGGCTTAGTTTGGGCTTCCCCTTTAACCTTTGCAAAAATTCAGAAACATTGAATTTGGTTGATGTTGTTTTTGGAGGAGAAGAGGTTACATTCATATTTTTGTCAAAGGAATTTTTAGTTGTGCCTCCTTTTATTTCCTTGATTTTCCTTTGGAGTGTTCTTACTTGTTGGGTAAGAGTACTAAGATCGTTTAAGGGAGTTTCATTCTTTTCAGGATTCTTTTTAATTTTCTCCATATTGTAGTCAGAGGGAAATTTGGCACCTTGGTTTTCCAATAAAAGAAAGTATCCTTCTTTATTTTGCTCTAATATCTTTTCCATAGTTAAGAGAAATTGTGGATCTTGTTCAGCTTCTTGAAGCATTTCTTTTGTTATCTCTTGATTTGAACTATTTCCATAAAGCCTATGAATAAGATTTTCTTCCCTATCACCCATGTTTTAAAGTGGATCTCTTCTTCCGTCTTCTTTGTTTTCAGGACTTTTTGGAAATAGGCATATGCTTACACCAAATTTCAACTAACTTTGATCACAAAATGAGACAGTGCAATTTGTGGGATATCTTAGTCACAATAAAATGAGAATTCTATGACTAAAGAAATTTCTAATTTTTAGCTCGTGATTCCCTAGTTGAAAGGATGATGATCCTGTTGTGGGAATTAAACTAGAAATTAGAAATAAAGGTGATGTTGCACTTTGTGATGTTTTGATCATAGTTTGTGAAAATAAGGATTTTGCAAAAGCCTAATGTTTCCAAGTTTTTCTCTATTTCCAATCCCTTAACATAAATTTCATGATTTGATTTTCCAAATTCTTGTTTTTTTCTGGATGATCTTATCTGAATTAATGTTTTGAAAACACAACATGCAATAAGAAGACAATTGTTTTTAAAGACATAGAATCTAAAACATTGAGTGTATGTTCTTGAGATTTTCACAGGTTTTGAACAAAATAAGCATTCCAAGTAGACTCACTCTTAGTTGTCAAATAGGTCATCATAGAAATCACAGCCCACAGCTTGAAATCGCGTCGACTCACACAGCCATGTCACCCCCTAGAGGGCGCCCATGTTTTTGTCTTTTCCAGGTGCGTACTCAAAGTGACGGACGTGGATATCGAATCCCTTGAGCAAACAATCTGTGGCAGTTATATGGTGACTGTCTTGGGGGCAGATTCTTCCCTCCCCTTGCACCGTGATTAAGATGATGTTTGGATACTGACACAACTGGCTTTCTACACTATGGTTCGTAGTCAAGGTTTCCATTTGGTGCAGCAATAGATAAAATTCCTCAAGAGACCTCCCAATCTTTAGAACAAAGATTTTGCGAATGGTTATCCTGCACACTACTGTCGAACTGCGGACTTTTCCCGAATTCGCTTTTGATTATAGTGGGTTGGAAAACCTGGCTTTGGTTGTTCCCACTTAAGTCATTCCTCTTGGGTGAGTAATTTTTCCCACAAGAGCAGGCCCTCTAAAGGATGTAAGAAAGCATAAATATTGCATGAAAATGAAAAGGCAGTCTGGTATTTTGGTCACCTAGTTAAGGGGAGAGCATAGACCTATTGCCACAAACAAAGCAAACAATGTTCTTTTTATAGCACCAAATGACAATGATCTAAACTAAGTGAAGATGTTGCTTCACAATAGGCATGGGGTTCATTTTAACTGCAAAATAGCATGTGGTGACTATCCTAGGATTGATAAATTCCATATTTTAAATTTGTATCATAGGATTGGTTCATTTTATTCCCCATACATCAATAAAACAACTGGTCGTGGTCGTGTCGGATCCAGACAACAATTTAAGAATGATATTATAATTGCTCCCAAAGTGTTTAAAAACACTTGTTACAATCATGTGATAATGATTTTTCTTTCATTTTCATGCTCCATGGTCCTTTAAAATCTACAATACAAGCTCTAAATGTTAGATGGAATCAAGAAACAAAAAGATATGAGGGTTAGATAAATGATTAAGCATAACAACCCTAAAATTTAGACCAAGTTTCATTGTAGTTTGACATTAAGTGAGAATTTTAAAATTTTAACTTAGTAAAATTTGATAAACACCTGCACCATTAGATAGCTTATGAAATTCTACCCCATTTCAAAAAAAAATGCTTCGAAAAAGACCAAGATATGGCCATTTTAAGATTCACTATAAAAAAAAAAAAGAGTAGAAACTATATGCGCTAAAAGAGTCCATGGATGCGCCAAAACAGTCCCTAGATGCGCCGAAATAATCCCTGAATGCGCCGAAATAGTCCCTGAATGCACCGAAATAGTCTGTGGATGCACTAAACCGAGACTCGTATGCGCTAAAGCATAACTCTAGTCCGTCACCTCTCATAAATTTCTGCAATAAAAAGATTAAAATGGGGGGATGCCCCATAGTGGGCACCAAAAATGTGTATGTTAGAATGTGTAAATCAAAATGAATCTAATCTAATACACCAATGAAACATTAGATTAAAGAAACTAAATTAAAGAAAGCAAAACGTAAACTCTAAACATAGACAGCTTCTTCAAATTCGTCCCATTGTCCTCTATCTCCAAGGATTCATTTCAAGATGCTGACTCTCAGTTGTTTTAAACATCAGCTTGTAGAATGGCAGCTTGAGAGAATGAGATTAATGAAAAAGCATGTGCATTACTAATATGCCTTAAGCCATGAAATTGAAATGCTAATTAAATGCTAGAAATGCTTGATAAAATTAAAATGCGACTATAATAACTACATATGAAAATCTAGAATTCAAGGTCCATTCCAACTCACAAGAGGACTGTATTTATATATTTTTGAAGGCAAGAATTCAATTGGCCAAGATCAACATTTGAGTTCAAACCTTTTAAAATGAACGATGAGAGATCGAGAATTTGAAAAGAAGATGGAATTTTAAGAGACAGATCTTGGAAAATGAAGAGACAAATGGAAGATGTGTCCATAATTAAAATAGATAATATTTAATTATGTGTGGGAAATGAAAAGCTTCTTAATTAAATATTTGAAAATATTTAATTATTGAGAAGAGAGAAAGCTTTTTAATTAAATATTTGCAAATATTTAATTAAATGTGAAATGAAGAATATCATTTAAATTTAGAATTTGAACTTGTGATAATTAATATAAATAAATTGTGAAATCTATTTAATTAATTAAGAGGAAAATAACATTAATTAAATAAACTTATTTAATTAATTAAAATAGAAGAATTGGAAAATTGAACAATATAAATAAATAATTAAATTTATTTATATGTAGATGACTTAAGAATATTAATTAAATAATTCATATTTAATTAATTAACAGGTTTGGTTAACCGTGACCATTTTTAGATGTGTACAATATTAATGTGCATTCCAATTTTGAGATTCTACTTGCACCCGATTTGAACACGGGTATCTTCACTGCTTGCTTGACGGAGTCTTTCAAGTTGCTATCCTAAACATTATGTTGGTGGTAATTTCCCTTGATATCATCATTACTATCAACCATATGATCATTATTTCCATCCCCAAAGAAAATTGTAATAATTTCATTCAATCCTTCTTCATGCACTGCATTTTCACTATCATGATCATCGTCATTAAGGCTAGGTGGAATGCCATCAGTGTATGCGAATCTCATCAACTCTTCAAATTTCTCAGCTGGTAGTATTCTCTTTAATGTTGCTCTTTTCACCCTAGTATTGTTTAAAGGATGGTTTGGATCATCCCATCCAAATCTTAATAACCTAGTTGGAACTTGGGTATTAGTATGTGTTTCATCAACATCTTCTACCTATCAACAAACACAAGAATTATTTAATGTTTGGAAACAATTCAATAAATCATAAATGTATCAATTTCAAAGAAACATAATCAAATATGGCTTAAAAAATAAAAATAAAAATTGTATGAACATATATACATCAATTGAAGAATGGAACATTATTTTATAGACTACCTTTTTATACAATAATTTAAATAAAACACAATTTTGACAACATAGTTTATAAAACATTAGTCCACACTCATTTATTATTCTTTGGTTTTGCACCCTTAAGAACATCCTTAGGGAGACCTTGTTCTTCCCTTTTCTTTCGTGCATGAGTGTGTTTTAGGAAGGGGTAATCAATCAATAAATCATACCCAATGGTAAGGTCCATAATAGCCTCAACCATTATCAATTTGTCAGTCTCTTTTTCCATATCTCCATCTTTATCATTTATAACCTCAACAAATTAGCAATTCGGTTTTATAGTAGGGTCCCTTCCCTTACTACTATTTATAAATCCTGTAATATTTTTGTGTGTGTATGCACATCCATCTATATATATAAGATTCAACCTCTATTAATTTATTTTCCACTTTCCAATTGGAGATGATGTGTATACCTATTCAAATTTAGACCATATGCTAACATGCTAGGCTTATATTCTACTATCTATCTCCATTCACTGCTCTAATATGATGGACCATAATATGGCATTAATCTCCTAGTGATTTGTTCTAAAAAAATTCTATGTTTAGATCCCACATGTAATTTTTGGACAATACAGAGGCCTAGATTCACTCCATGAATATTGGAAGGTCGTATCATGTAGTTGTATCCCCAAAATTGAAACACCTCATACACTCTAGGTAGTTGTTGATCACTAGGCCAAGCATAATATAGTCGAAGATCAAATGTCTCTTTGTAAATTGATCTCAAACTCAGGGGCAGGTCATCATCTCCATCACATTCATTCTCATAGGGTATGTAGTCCACCTTCCCCTTGTCTTTAAGAAAATTATGCATCTTTAAACTGGTTCTTGTTTTGTTACTTGTTTTCATCAATTACTCATCTTCTAAGCTCGTATATTCGCACATATTTTTGTTAGATGTATCATCTGATAAATGATCATTTTCTTATAGGCTAGAAGTTGGTGATCTTGGAAACTTTAAACCAGGAAATTTATCCTACAAGTATCCATTAAGAAAATAATTAGTTATTTAAATAATATAAAACAATGTTTATACGAATTATACATGTTATTTATATCAAATTGGAAAAATCCTTACCACAATTCCTATTGGATTTGAATCGATTGTAGGAGGCATACTATCGACTAGAAGCTCATCGTATATGTAATATATTTTTACAATCGCTCAATTGAATTGTTTCTTTTCATGACATACAAAACATCCACAAACAACAATTTTCTCAAAGTATTCATCCCATGTACTATAGTCCTAACCAACCTCTTGTTCAGTGCAATCATTTTTTGTGTTTGCAGGACCCCTGTCATATCCTCTTCCACCCACTATCCTCTATGTGATTTAATAGTTTTAGTTCCATGCCCAAGTACATATCTTTTTCTTTTTCTAGTTGAACGCTCAGGTTCTACATTTGCTCCAATCTCCATCTAAAATAATCAACAAAATGCATTAATTTATGTCAAGATTGGATAATACATTATAAATTTCAATAATACTATGAAAAAAGATGGACGTATCACAAAATTTCATAAGATCATTTTTTCCTCTTAAGTTAAGTAAAAATTTGAGTACCTGATGTCTCCCTTCATCCATTGTGTCCTCATTTGATATGACACGATCTGTTGCCATGGCCTCATCTGGCCGCTATAATACACCACATAGTAAATAATGTTTAGTACACCAATTATATCATTTCAACGAATATTCTATCCAACACAAAACCTCACTTTAGTCATATATTTGACATATTGATATCATATTTTGGAAATCCTAATTTCAAACTTTTCCCTTGATCATAGAATTGCATTTAATCACCATTCCTATGCATTTTCAACCAATAAGTTTGACCTCAAAGGCCTCATGGACAAAAAAAATGAATTTGTCTCTTGTATGTTGTAGCATTTGTGAATTCATAAACACCTTCATAAATTGGTTGAGGTTGATTTCTCTTCTTACCTCTATTGTATCTGTAGATTTTGTTGTCATATATATTTCTACCCACTTTCCTCTCTGCAATTTAGTAGTTCTATGCCATTCACGTCCTCTCTCCATGGCCTCCTCTGGATCCTGTCATACACAAAAATGACAATAGACACATAAAATTTGTGCACCAAGAGAATATTGTTGAAATTATCTTGTTAATACACCCACTTTTCAGTAAGACGCACTATGAAAAACAAAATAGGACATTACAACATTTTCTCTTCACAAATTTTTTACATGAGGAATCTTGAAAACTAGAGTTCAAATCTTATGATTACAAGATGACTAAAAATTCACATCAAAAAGATATTTATTTACAAGCTGACTAAAAATAAAACCTATTACTAGTAATTCTAGTTGAACATCCTTTCCATGGTCGCTTGTTATTCATTAAAATCGTAGATATTTTCTCTTTGAAAACTAGAGATTGGATTCCTTATTCATGATTGAAACCTAATTTAGGATGGAATGATGAGATCTAATCAAGGAAGGAATGTTGAGATCTAACAAAGTGTAAAAACATATCAAAATATGCAATATATGCATGGATAAAGGAAATAGATAAATATATATATGATAATACATGATGAATGATCTATCAATAATACATTAAATAAAGGTGGATTGCTGGGATCAAAGAGATAACACAAAAAAAAATCCAAAACCCTAATCAATATAATAGCAATGAAACATAGATAAGGGTTGCATCCAATCCCTAATAAAGTATAAAATGAATCATATCTACTTAAAAATGTTAGATTTATAGCCTTAATGTAGAAGGATAAACTCTAAGGATGAAACCTAAGTGTGTTTAAGAATGTTTGGTTCATGAATTTATGTAAGGAAAAATAGCATGCCTCACATAAATATCCCAAGTAAATTAATTAAATCAAAATGAATAAATAATATAACCTACCCAAGATAAAGAGTTGAGAGTAATAACACCACTAAAATAAATTCTCAAAATTAAATAATAAAAATAATGGTATTTAACTCTAGCTTAAATGAAGATATGACTATGCTAGACATTGCTAAGTGATTTATTAGTGCAACAATAACTAGGACTATAAACAATTATCTCAAAACTATAAAATTCATGGTGCTTCATTCCAATACACTTCCATGGATATGGAATTGATCTTAGTGCATAAAAATATGAACCTACACATAAAACTAAACCTTAACTATAGATCTAATCTTCATTGAATTGGATGTAGATATAATTTATTATCTTGATGCCTACAACCTATGTCTAAGAGGGGTCATGTCAATAGACATTATTGAGGATTTTGTTAGGCTAGGATATTTCTCCTTTAGTTAAAATACTATTACTAATTCAATGATACAAATAAATGATTGAAGACAATAGGGAAGCATGCAATACACATAGGATGTTGATGCAATGTTAATGTCACATGATAATGATTTAGTTCTCATAGATGATTTTTCATAATTCCCCAATAAGCCCTATATCTAAGATGATAGTAATGAATAAGGGTTTGTCATTTTATAAAAATCTATAACATGTAATTTTAAATATTTCACACTTTAGATGACTCATCTAGTTGTTTAGGGTGAACATGGGCCCATTTGAATTTAAAATTTTAGGGGTCATTTCTGAGTTCACAAATCTAACCTCTATTACATTCTCACCCACAAAATTGACATGGGATAAGAAATAGATAAAATAGGGAACCATGATTGCTTCCTTGGAACATATGAAGATGAAGTCAATTTAGGATCAATTTATTTATCAAATTTCATGAAAAATAAATCATTTTGCACACTATTCATTGCTTTAGGGACAAACAAGTCAAAGTAAGCGAAAATGATGGGGAACAGTGAAGGGTATGAATTTGTCACCATTACAAGTATATAAATGCTAGGCAATATTTTTAAGACATGTGTTCTAGTTTATGCAACCTATAAATATTTTTATTATCAATTGAATCTATTATATAAATTAAGTAAAGGTCATTTTTTGGGATGTAGCTAAGAAAAACACTAATTTATTGTATGTAATTTTTTTAAAGTTAAAAAAAAATCTTATTTATAATTCAACAAAGTATACAACTTTAGTCCCTTGAGATTCAACCATATAGTCTCCTCTATAGAATATGAATGCCTTCAATGAATTGAAATAATTTCTATTACTAAAAGGTGACCCCACAATACTAGTTTACAATTTTTGGCCGAACTGGGCACTAAAATATTTTTTCTAACTAAATCATCACTTTCGGGCACCTATAGTAGCTAAACTGTGAGGAATTTGAAGATGATGTAAACTAGTGATTTGTGACATTTTGTCTGTAGATTCTAAATATATTATTTTCAAAAAAATTGGAATCAAATTGCACTTTTTTTTCCATCTCCTTTGAAAACTAGTTTTTTTTAGCAAACAACATTTTTAAAGAGTGACACACACCGTATACAACATAATTTATTTTCCATGAAGGATAAAATTCTAATTCTTTCGAATTTAGATTTGTATCTACAATATATAGTACTTCTAATTGGTCTCATAGTTTTTTATTGAATACTTTTTCCTTAATCAAGTTTCGAAGTCAAACCAATTACAATTCAAACATAGGCAGATAGTATACAATGTAACTTTTTTTGTATGTATCAAAATTCAAAATTTTTTTGTTGGATCAAGGACTTAAATATCTAGTGCACTCATATTTTTCAAAAAAAAATTGATAGTCTGATATTTTTCCACATGTGCAGAAAAGAGAGCTTGATTTTCGATGAAAAACCTATGTTTAATCAAACTAAAAAAAACAAATACATAATAAAACCAAAACATATTAAAATTATATTTTTTGGATAGCTCATTTTGATGAATACGATCATCCAGTTAGGTCTAGGAAGTCTCCTCCATTTTCATCCTCAACCCGAGCTTCGAAGTGAAAAATTTTGGACTTTTTTGGTGACATAGCGTGAGAAGGTAGGAAAAGGGTGGTTCAGGCGAACCAGGGTTCATTCAAACCCCCTTTCAAAAAAAAATTCTTTGTGTTTTTTGGTGGGAATGGTGGAACCTTTCATTTAATTGGTTCGCTCGAACTAGGGTTCATTCAAACCCTCTTTTGGTTCGCTCGAACCAAATGGTTCATTTGAACCCAAAAAACCAAAAAAAAAATTGCATGGGGTCATCTTTTGCAAGTTTTCCTTCCTCACTCGAATTGTAAACCACTTTTGTGGCTTTACCCTGAACAAATAATTTTATGCTATATTTATTTTTATGTTCAAGATATTGCTATACTATACAGTCAAATATAATACAAATATAATGAAAACTCAAATCCTAATCCATAGTCCAAATATAAAAAAATTGTTGAAATGAGATTCATAAAATAAATACATAATCTTTATACATCAAAATGTATTCCTTATTAATCTTATGTCATATTTTCTAAATAGAATTATGTAGCTTTTGAAGTTTAAAAAAATTTATCAACAAGTTTTAATAGCCTATACCATATTTTTCTAAAATTATTTCTCTATTTTTTAATTTCATTACATTTGTTAAATAAATGATAGGTAATCGATACAAAACCTTTAAAAAATTATTAAAAATGAAAATTAACCACAAAATTAGGGAATTAAATCATGGGAACCTAAGAACTAATTACCGCATCAAAGAGACACATGATCCATAACAATACTAAATTATTAAAATTTATTTTAAACTATTAATTTAGTGCTTCTAATAACCATATGACGACATTTTATCCAACTTGGCATAGCTAGGAACTAAATTAGGCACACTTTGCACCGCCTTTGGCACCCCAAAGATATTACATTTAGGGCTAAAAGTTAGCGCTAAAGTCGGCGTTAACTATGCTGACTATAGCGCCAACTAATGAATTAAAAAAAAAATTAAAAATTCTCACGTGAAGGAAGATATGAGAGGAGGGCACACGGGGAAGAGGAGAAAAAATAGAAAAATAATAGCTCGTAGGGAAACGGTGGAGAGAAAATAAAAGAAATTATAAGAGGACACAATTTGACCCTAACTTCTGTGTGAGGAAGAGGAAGGCCACATTTTTTCTCTGATTGTAAGGCGTAATTTTTCTCTTCAAAGGTTTCTAGACATGATTTTCTTTTTTCTTTGTTGTTTGAGAAAGTGGAGAATTCATTGTTGTGATTGGAGGGCCCGATTTTGTATTAGAGGCTACAATTTGTATCTGCAAAATCCATTCCATCTATAGCAGTGATTTTTTTATTTGCATCAAGATAGTTCGTTGTTTTGTTAAGGCATCATTTTAGTTCATTGGAGGCTTTTCCACGAGCAATTGAAGCAACTTTCCTATTGAGGCACATTTTTTTTTAGGGATTGAGATTCTTCACCTTGGTAGCCCATGATTTTGGTGGCATTCTCACTCGCTAGATCAGGTGTGTTTCCTTTCTCTAGAGGGGACAATTTCATCCTTGTTGTAGAAATAATTTGATAAGATGGCCCAATTTCTTCCTTGTTGTAGAAATAATTTGATAAGAGGGCATGGTTTCTTCCTTGATGGATTTCAATGAAATTTCATATGATTTTTGATTTATAAATTTTAGGTCAACTGAGGGTTCAATTTAATATACCTGATATAGCGAGGGAAACCATACAAAAAAAATTGGGTTGCAATGATTAAAAATTAAGGGTTTATCTAAATTTATATTTCATTGTTCTGATAGATTGGGATTTCAATTTTTCAATTGCTGATATTGAATGCACAATGTCATAAATTTCATTGTTATTGGAACTTCAGATCTTTTAATGATGATCAAGAGATTCTTGCAATCAATGTGACAAAGAACAAAGCTTCTAGATAGAAAACTTTCATACCTAGTAGTGTGTACATCATTTTCCTCCACAAACTAGACATAAATAATTTTCCCGAGGTTGCCTCAAAATGTCAAGCAATAGAGGGAAGGGAGCAAAGGGAAGATACTTTGGCCACAAGGAGGTAATTCATTGTCAATTTATAGATTTGTAAATTTTTCCATTGTTTCTTTCATTTTTAGTTTCTAGTTTTTAATTTCTAAAAATAAAAGAATAAATTTATTTTATATATATATATAGGGACATGAGACTGACAAAGATAAAGAAGCATTGGCTTCCATATTGGGGATAGAGGTAGTGAACAAATTGGATGGTGTGGAATTGATAATTATTGCTAGATACATAGAAAAATGATCTAGTAAAGCCCCTGAAACATTGCAACCAAATCAACCATATCAAAGGGAATCATTTGATTCCCCAACTAGTCTTGGATTAAGCAAAAGATCCAAGAGGAAACCAATAACAATAAACTCTAAGAATGTGTAACAAGGAGCAGCGACTTACAATGTCCCAACCACTCTTGGGACATAGACTTCTTCCACCACGCCATGTTTTTCATCTTGCATCGGTAGCTATGATACCAAGATAGAATACAATGTGGTTTCAGAGGAAGTCCAAATGAAAGATACTAGAAAAATGTTTATGAATAGGTTAAAGGAAGCATGCCTTCAATGGTTCAAAGACCATCTACATTTTACATTCTCAAAGATACTCATGAACCTACAAAAAGCAGTTATCATGACATGGAGACTGAATTTGGCACAGGTTTGTCTATAAAGAAGATAAAGCTATGAATGTCTCAAAACTGCAAGAGATTTTGGTGCAACAAAACAAAGAAGATAAAAAAACTCCCTCTTGAGCTAAGGCTCAAAAAATGACCAATTGATGTAAGTGTGAAAGTATGGAAGAGATTGTAAAAGCATATGAGAAGTTCGATGCACTGAGGAAGTCCGGTGAGGAGAGTACGCATGTATTTGAATTTGATCATAAGATTATATATCAAATTTATTAAACAATTTTTAAATTTTATTTGTGCATAATTAAGTTGAATTAGTATATGTTTCAGGACGAGGCCTTTAAGGTTAGGCTTGAAAAACTTCGCCCCACACATCAAAGTGGCCAGAAAGGTTTATAGGCCTTGATCTGTACATTTTTAAGTTTATTTAATATGTTAAATGATTTCTTTTTTATTTCCTAGGAAAAAGTAAATGATTTCATATTATTTAGTTTAACTAGTCCATGTGCCATGTTTTGACAGGAGGAGAAATATGCTCGACATCCAACAAAATTTGAAAAGGAAATGTTACAAAGAAAAAAGTGGATCGATTTTGTAATATGGATGGAGCACGAGGTATTAATAGTTGACTCTCAATAACTTAGTTGGATATTGTTGTGTTAATATGTCAATTTTCATTTCTTGTGTTGAGTCAATA
This sequence comes from Sequoiadendron giganteum, assembly GCA_007115665.2. Taxonomy (NCBI): domain Eukaryota; kingdom Viridiplantae; phylum Streptophyta; class Pinopsida; order Cupressales; family Cupressaceae; genus Sequoiadendron; species Sequoiadendron giganteum. The sequence continues at coordinate 118,883,178 of CM021109.1, forward strand.
ATCTTTGAAGAGGTTATAGAGTGATACTTGAGACAAAATGTTACAATTGTACTTTGTTTGTTGTGTTTGGTTTTTATTGGTCTTGTCTTTTTGACTCAAGTAGATTGTTATTCATAGGTCGCTTGTCATTCTTGTTGATCATGTGGATATATTTATCATTGAGTTTTTAGGTGGTCTCCTAAGTGAATAGACCAAAGGGTTTATCTCAACTCTTTGTTTCCTAACCTTTTATTATAAGACTTAAAGGGGGGCATGCATTAAAGTTACGTTGTTGGTTATATTTCAAACCTTTGAAATATAATAGTGGACATTTAAATTTTAATATGCACATTTTTTTTTGTTGAGAAGGATCTATCATTGGCAATAGGCATAACTCTCCTCTTCCATAACAACTTTGGGAAGTAGTAGTCTTTAATTTGATTAGTTTTGGGGGATATGAGGGAGAAAAGAAGGGATTGGGGAACCATTTTGGGGGGGAATTTTTCTTTTTCCTTGGGGTCGAGGAAGGAAGGTTGATGGTTGGACTACAAGTGATTTAGAGGAAGGGATACTTTGGGTGTGCTCATCATGTTGGTTGAGTTTCTTGTAGTTTGGGTTGGAGACTAAGAATCAAATCACCAAGTAGTCTTCTACAACTAAGCTAACCTTTCTTTGAAGTAAACCTCTTTGTTATCCATTGTAAAATTACACTGACCATTTTGGTGAAAAATTTCCTTTAACTTGTGTAACTGTATGTGGTCTTGTGAAAGCCTATGGTAAAGGGTTTGGATGAGGAAAATATTGTTAACTATGAGAGTTCAGACTAAAGATCATGGAACATACAAACAAAGACTTTGTGTTGGTGTGATACCACAAATTTGCATACTTAAACTATTACCACACATTAGCATGATGTGAATTTGAAATAAGCAAATAGTAGCATTCTTATGAAATATATAAACATGGTTAATAATTCTTAACAAAATGACAACCAAGGGCATGTGCAAGATCATGATGGAAAAAATAGGCCCTTAAGAGGCAATAAAATTAAGAAAAATCAGAGCTAGGCAACTTGACGTAAAAATTTGAATAAGTTAACTATATTATTTCAAAAATATGTAACAATAGAATTTTTTGCAAATTGAATGTAGTTTCTAAACTACTAGGTTTATTTTTATTTTTTAAAAATCTATTTGGTGAAAATTTGAAATTTCAATGCAATAGTACTTAAATTTCAAGGAGGTGTCTGTCTGCGTAATGCCCCGCCAAGTAACCCAAAAGGAAAGTTGCAATTAACATCATAAGCGAACCAATTTTTTTTTTATAAAGTGCATTTAACATACACATTCATTTACTAGTTAACAACCTCTAAGGCTACAAGGTTAGGATTACTTAAACCCATACATACATATTACATATAACCATATCCTTATGAACTTTATGAAATAAACATCATACATCATAAGAATACCACATAACATAATAAGATAATCAACCAAGATACAATCTCATAAACATTATCTTAAACCAATAGTTACATCACTCATTCCTAGAATGAGGCAATAGTACAAAAAATTACAATTACAAAATTCCACCTCATAAACATAAGAGGGATAAAATAACTTATACAAGTTAAAATATTACAATGCAAGATAATACAACAAGAACCGCGAGCTGTCCATCTGGATGTCTCGCCACCAAGTACTGAAGATCGATGGGGACCCAACGGTTTTGGTGCATGTTCCACCCAACCAATGTGGTACCCAAAGGCCCACCCCCCATGCTAGGAGATAGTAACAAAGTAACATGGACAAAGATTCTACTACCTCTAACCAAAGGTAGACTCAAACTGACTCATACTGTAATAACCCACCAAATGAATTAACAAGTACAACTCATTCACCATACAAGTACGAATCAAGTACAACTCATTCACCATACAAGTACGAATCAAAAGACAATGCATCTACAAATATAGTACAATACAAGTACAAATCAAATACAATACATGTACAAATCAAGTACAATACAAGTATAAATCAAATACAATACATGTACAAATCAAGTACAATACAAGTACAACTCCAACATCACTGATATAGGTCACATTGTTTCCAGACATAAAGTAGATCAAGTATATTCACAGAACCATACATATAAAACAATTAACAACAGTTGTCATAGATAGAGTGTCATCGCAAGGTTTGTCATGAGATCTCCTCTGGGTATCCTTCACAGGCTCCGGCACAAGTAATCCTGGTGGCCTCAACCGAATCTCGGCACTCATACTCACTCATGCGGAATCAACTACCTCTCGCAAGAACAAGATAGTTGATCTTGCCATTCCAAGCCTTCCCACTCATCCCAAGTCTAAACAAGCCCTTGTGTCTATGAGTGAGGTAAAATTATCTTGATTAGTGAGAAGTTATTTCTAATCTTCTAAATACATTATTTTAATTATCACTTGTTTAAATCACTCCTGAAGGTTATCCAGTTTACCTCTTTGGGCTCTGGCACCTAACAAAAGCCACTCTTCTATTCGACAACACACATCCAAACAATCCACCAAGGGAACCACAAGTGCATACCAACTAGGCATCATAACCACTCCAACACAAGGAGGATACAAATAATAGAAAACTCACTCCAAACATCTTGGAGGAAACAATCACATAGTCCACTCCTTTCAAGGAGACACGAATCCCATAATCCGCTCCTAAACCAAGGAGGTGCAAACATCCCTGTTCATGAAAATCGGGTAAAACTGAACATGCACTATCCAAGGGAAAACAACTGGATGGCATAAAGGTTCAACAACCCTTATCCTCTAAGTTCTTCTAGAAGATTTATAATTTAGGACTAACACTAAATCCCAAAACCAGCAATGCAACTTGATGACATAGCAACAAAACATTCAAGTCATCAATCAAATCTAATATTTGGATTTCCTAAATCCATACTCATTCCATAGGTAGTGTTGACAAAGTCAAAGACATGATAAGTAGATCATCTAAAATAATCATAACCCCTATTTCCCTTTTCATTATTGGAAATCTAAAACAATTAAACTTACTTCCCTTTACTGAATACAAAGAATTAAATCCTTTAAGATAAGCATGAAGAAGATACTACTTTTGGATATACTAAATCCATATCTCTTTCATAATCCAATCACAATGATTCAATTAATCTAAATAGAAATTAATAAATAACATAATTGATTGTCTCATCAATAAAACAACTTCTTAATTTACTTTTAAATTGACACAAATCCATGCAAGTAAACTCTTTCCATTTCTTAACCAAATCTTACATCTCATTCAATTTTCTATTTAACACATTCAATCACTTTAATATAATAACATATTGTTTCTCTATCCATTTTCCATATACACTAATCAATCCAATTTTAAATCTCTATTCAATAATATATTGCATTCTTTAAATCAAATATTTAACTCTTTCAATTAAACTTTAACAAGCCATTTTAAAATAACAATAATTTCCCATATGTTTATAATTTTAATTCCACTAATCTAATATACAAATTTTATTTAAAATAATATAAATAAATATAATACTTTAATATTATAAATTATAATATAAAATATTATTAAATAATATTTTAATATTATAATAACAATACATAAAATATTAATATTTATAAATATCAATTTATTATTATTTTATTTTCAAAGCAGCCATGGAAAAATAATTTAACAGCAGTCTCATGTTTTCAGCATAACTCAAAAACTACGATCTGGGTATTTACGATTTTTGGACCGGAGTAAGAAAATTTCAAAATGCAAAAACCCTTTAAATTTTTTGAAAACCCAATTTGTAAAAGTGAAGTTATAGGCGACGCAATTAGACCATTTTACCATGAAAATATAACTATACTGCAGATTTTAAAATCCATTTTTTGATAAGAAACAAAAAGTTTCATTTTCTAAAAACATTCTAAATGCATTGTTCAATCTCTATATTTGATTTCAATAACAACAAAATCTATTTCCCCAAATAAGTTAAATTCAACTAAGGTTTTCACAATTTTCACTCAAGAATTTTCACAAGCAAAGGCTGTAAATTTGTTTAATTCTTTTCTTCTAACATCAAATTTATTTTCTAACATCAAATTTATTTTCTAAAACAGATTTAACAAACAAATCTTTAATCATTACTATTTTAAAGAAAAACAATCAAGAACAATAAAACACAAAGAGAAAAACCTGGTACAAGAAGCTACAGGAAGAGATGAATTTTTGATGCAAGCCTCCTCCAAAGATTTCCTGAATTTTCTTCAGTTCTCCAAAAATCCAATCCAAAATCCAACAAATACAAACAATCTTTCCTTCAATCAATTCTACAATCAAACTTTCTTCAAACCCTTGTACAAATTTTCCAAAATTTCTTCCCTGCTATAAAAATGTATTTTTCTAAAACGTTTCTCCTCTAAAATTAAAACATATATTTTTTATAAATCAAAAATACCTAATACCACCCTAATTCACATTACATGTAAATTAGATATTTTCAATTTCAATTTTTATAACCCTAATTCACATTACATGCAAATTAGATATTCCAATTTCAATTTCACTTTCAATTTCACTTTTCAAAAACCAACTTTCAATTTAAAATGCAATTTCAAATAATAAATTAATTTCCAAAGTTGCAACCAATTTCCCAAATAAACATTTAATTACAATTTCTAATTTAATTCTCACACGTTGGAATTAAATTCCAAAATTAATTCTAATTCTTTTATTTCCTTTCATTCTCTTGTATCACGTTTAATTAATTAATTTAATTATTTAATAACTAAATTCAACCCCTTGGATCAAATTTAATTAAATAAATAAACTAAATCTAATTAATTAATTTAAATATAAACTTTTATCCACATTGCATTATTTAAATTAAATAACCATCAACATGATTTAAATGTAATTATTCTAAATATCTATTTTCAAATCAAGAATTCTTCATAATTAAATAACATCAAAGCAAGACCAGACAATAACTCGACACACACAACTGACGACACACTAAGGCTAGGGCGTAAACTTGACACATGTTACCTAGCTACTATCTCCTGTTCAACTTAACCGTTGGATCGACATGCTCAAACCTGTGAAACCAGGTGGAGTCGATGTCATGTACCTGCAATCCTGCAACCAAGTAAACAACATCATACGATATATCCAGCATATAATACACACTTTGAAGAAGGAATTACGGATTCGCAGGGCACTCGCAAGCGAGTGATGCGAACTCGTCCTCTTCACCAATACACTCATCGAAATTGACACTTCCATCATAATCCAGTAATCTCGTAATAACATCTCATGTTAACTCTTCAACAACATTAATCTATAATGCATGTGAAACAATAATCAGATAACTACATCCCACAATAATAGTTGTCGCTCAATAGTAGTGATCAAAACATCATAACAAAATGTATCTAGTATCAAAGTAATTGCAACCAAACATAACATAAAGCAACTTGAACAAGAAGCAAAACGGAGGGGTATTACAGTCTGACCACCCTAACCACAATAAAATGATAATATTTTTTTATAATATTTTAGATATAAGTAGAAGACTCATGTCTCGATGTGATGCATATTTTTTTGTATTTTTATCCAAGTAAATAATTAATTATGATTTTTTTATTATAAATTTTAAAAAATATAAAAACTCTTAAGTTTGACCACCCTAACTTGGTCAAAACTTCATGAAATTCAATTTATTTATTTTTAATCCTATAGTATGTGAAGCATAGAATGTGACACATGTTTCAGATTCAAAAAATGTGATACCCTTTGAAAGCTATAGATTTTTTTCAATCAGCCTATCAATCAAGACTTTAGTCATAATTCAAATAGAAAATGAATAATAATTATTTATTAAATTCAAAGTAAAGTATAATTTATATTGGTGGAAAGCTAAGAATCTCCTTTAAAAACTCTTTCCATTTCATCAATTTTGGGTTAAAAAAAGTCGTCAGCCACATGGGTTATCATATCACTTACATATCGCCACTTTTTGGCCCATCCTGATTCTGCACATACCCCCAAAACAATTAAATGAAAGCATTAGAAAAACACATGAATCAAACCTATTCCATATTGGATTGGTGCACCTTGGGTATGTGAAGGAGCCCTTTCCCAATCCTAAATAAACTCAAATGATGATGATAGACAAAGAGATGCAAGATGAACTCAAGTTTCCTACAGTGAGAATGTTCAAATTGTAGATGCCAATGAAGGAGAAAACCCCTTGAATTTATAGGTGAGATTGAAGAGAGAAGATGCAAGGTTGGGTAATGTGGGACTGATCCTCAACCAATAGATTCATGCCACTTGTGAAAATGTGAGAGGAGAAAGCTTGAGCACATTTTGGTCTTTGTGCAAGATAAATGCATTTAGGTGAGTTTAAAATTTGAAAAAATGTCATTAAATGCATATGGTTGACAGATTTGGGGGGAAATTTTTTTGGACAAAAAAATTCAATCAAAGGGAGTTAATGAGGGCATATTCCTTGGGAATATGCTTTGTGAGGAAAATAGAGTTTTAATAAATAAAAATAAATGATTTATTGTGCAAGTGGGAAAAGCTAGAGGATGGGACATGGGTTAGGCTTAGCATTAATCAAGGATTTGATTAATTAAGCTAATGATTAGTTGATTGAAATTTGATTTATATTTTTGGATTTTTTTTAAACCAAATGAGAGGAAAATGAATATTTAGAGTTTTTAATTAAACATTTGGGTTTATTTAATTAAATGGAGGAACCTTAGGACATTAATTAAATAATTTGATTTAATTAATTAAGGAGAAAATGATTAAATATGGTGTTAATCAATGATGTTAATTTAGCATGTTTACATTTTTCCCCTCTTTGAAGCAATTTACTTGTTGCATTGGTTCAAAGAATGATGTCGCCGACATCGAATTTAAAAAAAATTCAAATTTTTTTGGATGCCCTAGTGGAAATAAGTACATTAGTACATTGCCCCCTCGAGAGATCGAGCGAAAAGATCCGATTTAAGGTCGATCTCATGACAAAGAGGTTCAAAATGGATGTATGGATGGCTATGATTAACAGATCTATATGATAATGATGATGTAAATGAGATGTTTTTAAGACGCTTAGAATAAAAAATCTATATTATCCTAAACAACTTAGATGATGATGTGAATGCGATGTTTTTAAGATGCTGAGAATAACAAATCTATATTATCCTAAACAACTTAGATCATGATGAAAATGAGATGTTTTTAAGATTCTTAGAATAACAAATTTATCTTATCCTAAAAAACTTAGATGATGATGCAAATGAGATGTTTGGAAGATGCTTAGAATAACAAATCTATATTATTTTAAACATCTTATATGATTATGAAATGCATGTGAGATGGATGAGATGGAGGATGTTGTCCTATGATGATATGACATGATTATGTAGGATGCAGGATGGATGCATTGTTAGCATGAAGGAGGATAGAAGAATGAGAGGGATCAACCCTTAAATCCAAGAAGATACAGAAGTCCAACAAGTCCATTAGTCGTCGAGACTTTATTGGATATGATGATGAATGATGATGATGTATTGCTTATCCAGGGATGGGAGAAATAAAGATCATACCCTTATTTATGTTTGATAACACACATAGGTGCAATGCATCAAGGTATTCAGAACCAGGATGGCGTTGCACCTAGTGTGATGGACTTTAACTCGATAATCAAATAGGAGTATTCCTATTCAAACTTAGCATACAAACCTTATTTAGGATGTAGTTCAAATATTCTAGACATCTTAGACCAAAAAATAAAAAGGAAAACCTTCTTATGTGGTCAACAAGACACCTAAAACATCCTCCCTACAAACAAAACAAAGCACGCATGACGAAGTTATTTTACAACAACATCCAACAAGCACAACACATAACAAGATAATAATCATTGCCCCATTCCTTTCTCTCTAAATATTTATGTTTAGACATCATCAAGAGGTCCTTGAAATGAGCGCAAAATAAGATAAGTCTAAAAGACCAAGATAAAGTAAAAAAACAAGCTAATGTTCTTCGTACCGCTAGCCAAGACTAAACTATGGTGATACCTGATGCTGATGTCCATCGTAGGAAGGTCGCATTGCTAGGAAATGTTGTGATTAGGGTTTTGATGAGATTGATTGGATGATAAACTATTGATACTCTGAGTTGATCAACTTGTTGGATTAGTGACAAAGACTTGAGACTTTTGATGATTAGGTTCACACTTTTGGACTTGCTAGACTTGCTTCCAACTGACTCACCAAAGGGTGAAGAAGATGATTGATTTTATTGTGAATGGTGATTATTGTGAGTGAAAGTGAGATGAGATAGGTGCACCATTTTGGGTTTTTTCAAATGTTTTGAGGTTGTTTTTTAGAATTTTGAGATGTTTTGCAATTTTTTTTGGTATTTTCAAGATTTATGATGAAGAGACTAACTTAAAGACCTATCCTAGGGGTCTCGGGAGTTGATCCATAGATTAGCCTTTCCTACGTTATACATGCAGAGACCACGTAGTTTGACTGGTGACATACTTGACTCAATGATAAGATAGATGGGTAAACGGATTGCCAGATTGCGACAGACACCTAAGGATTGACCTAAAATTTCTCGGGGGATGATCAAAGAGGAACCTTTCCTACATTCAAGCTCAGAGACGATGTAGTTTAGTTGATGACTCTATTTTTTGAGTTTTTGGATTTTCAACATGTTTTAGATTTTTGGTGTTTTGATGTTTTTGGATTTTTTCAATGTTTTTTAATTTTTGATGGATTTTTTGAATGTTTTTTATTTTTGATGTTTAGGAAGATCACAAGAATATACACAAATCCGATTCGATGCAGTTACAGAAACATGCCCCTAGCATGATGTGGTAGACTACTTCAATACAGGCAAGACAAACTGACCTTCAGAACATGCCAAGTAGTACTATGGTGAAACATGATATGAGCACAAGATCAAGGTACGGTACAGACTACAAACGGATGGTGGAAGGATAAATAGAATGTAATGGATAAGTGAGTGTGCGGAAAAGGCCATGAAGATCTTGGTGGATGGAGAGTGCTTTATTTACGCTTGGTGCCTATTTGCTAGGTTTTCACCAAGGTACTTGTCCAAAGCGCTACCAAAGTGGTTTTCACTAGAGGACGATTTTTTTCTTTAGTGTTTTAAATCCTTTTTTTATTTTTATATTTTATATTTTTTTGTTGTCACCAAGATGCCTGTTTGCTAGATTTTTATTAGGGTGACTATTTTGTTAGGACATTTTTTGATTTTTTTGTATTTATGGGTTTTATACCTTGCAAGTTTTTAGGCATAATTTTTTTTGAGATGGGAGTTGTTCAAGGTCTCCTGCAAAGGCTCGCCTTTTGGTGTTGACAACTAATATCCCCCTGATTTATAGTTTATTGTGATGAAGAAAGGTCCCAACCTATTGGGCTCAAATTTTCCTTTGCTTTCTGGAATTGGTAGGTTCTTGTGGTTCTCCTTCAGCACAAGTTCACTGACTTGGAAAGTGTGTCTCCTGATCTTCTTGTTGTAGTTGCGCTTTGGACAGTTCTGATAGACCTGTAGATGGTTTAAGGCATCCATATGTCATTCATCTAATAATTCCAGCTCATTTAACCTTGAAACCCGATATTCCTCATCTGTAATGAGGTTTTCCAATGATATTCTTAATGATGGGAGCTCGATCTCAATTGGGAGGATGGCTTCTGATCCATAGACCAGGGAGAATGGGGTGGTGCCTGTTGGTGTTCGGATGCTTGTGCGGTAGGCCCATAAGGCAAGATTTAGTTGCAGATGCCAGTCACGACCATAGTCATTGACTATTTTCTTATTTTCAAGATAGTTTTATTAGTGGCTTTTTCTTTGCCATTTCCTTGTGGATAGTACAAAGTGGAAAAGCAATGTTGGATATTGAATTTTTGGCAAAGGTCATGCACATCCTGATTCTTGAAAGGTGTCCCATTATCAGAGATAATGGATTGGGGGACACCATATCGACAAATGAGATAGTTCAAGATGAACTTGGATATTTGCTTTGTGGTTATGTAGGTCATGGGAATTTCTCCAACCCACTTTGTAAAGTACTTTGTGGCGGTGATGATGAATTTAGGGTCGTTGGATGAGGTGGGTGTGATTTTTCCTATGAGATCGAGCCCCCACTGTGAAAAGGGCCAAGGTGTAACAATAGTATGAAGCTCTTGAGCTGGTGCATGAATAAGGTCTCCATGCTGGTGGCACTATAAACACTTTCTGACAAAGTCGTGTGCCTCTCTTTCCATTGTTGGTCAGTAGTACCTGGTTCTTAGCAAATTCTTAGCCAAGATCATACCACTCGAGTGTGAACCGTAAATTCTATTGTGGACCTCAGTTAGAGTAGTTAGGGCTTCCTCAGGATTTAAGCAATGCAATAGGGTTCCTTCAATACTTCTACGATAGAGGGTTTCTCCTAGGATGACAAAACATAAGGACCTTTTGAAAAAGGCTCGTTTAAGGTTTGGGGTTATGTTAGTTGGGAGGACTCCAATTCTTAAGTAGGTGTAAACATCATGATACCAAGGATCACCGGGACCAATGAGTTTGCACACATATTCAAAGTCCGGTACCTTGAATGCGAGTATGAGAAGTTGTTCTACGAAGAATTCATGTTTTGGGACATTGTGAGGGATATCCAATAAGGATCCAATTGTTGCCATGGTGTCAGTTGCTCTGTTGTTAGCCCTTGGTATCTGCTCAAAGGTGATATCAATGAATGATTCTTTGAGGCTCTCTAGTAACTTATTGTATTGTGTCAACTTATCATCCTTAGTTTGGTACTCACCATTGACTTGGTTGATAATAAGTTGTGAATCCCCATAAACCTTCAGTGCTATGATCTACCACTATGCTGCAATCCTAAGACCTATTGTTAAAGCCTCGTACTCTGCAATTTTGTTAGTGCAGGGGAATGCCAATTTGTAGGATCTAGGTATACAATCCCCTTGTGGGGTGATGAAGAAAATACCAACTCCTAATCCATGTTGTGTGTATGAGCCATCAAAGTAGAGTTTCCAATGAGTGGTTATGTTGAGATTAAAGATGGATTCATCTAGAAACTCTGAAATTAGAAACTCTGAAATTAGTGGATTCTCTAAATAGATTGGAGCCTTTGCCAATTGGTCTGTAATTTCCTGCCCCTTGATAGCCTTGTGCTCTACATATTCAATATAATATTTTTTCAATATCATAACCCAATTTTCTTCTTGTCCTATGAGAGTGGCCTTAGAGATCAGGTATATTAGTGGATCTATCTTTGCAATCAACTTGATCTGATGAGCCAGCATGCAGTGTCGTAACTTCTAGGCTACAAACATAACTGCCAAACAAGATTTTTCTATTGGTGTTTAGTTGAACTCATGCCCTACCATTCTCCTTCTGATGTAGTATATTTCTCTCTCTCTTCCATTTTCATCGTGTTGAGCTAATAGAGCACTGAGAGCTGCCATGGTTGCTGAAATGTATAGAATCAGTGGTTTTCCTGGAATAAGTGGCATTAACACTGGTGGTGTAAGTAGATATTCTTTGATTTTACTAAACGCCTGATCACACTTGTCACCCCACTTTTATGTTACTCCCTTGTGGAGTAGATGTGAATATGGAATCTGTTTATCTACTAGTTGCGCTATGAATCTTCGGATTGATTGGAGTCCGCCTTGTAGGCCTTTGAGCTATTTTAGTGTCCTGGGTGCTTCCATGTGGAGGATCGCCTTGAATTTGGAGAGATCCACTTTTATTCCTCTCATTGATCTATATATCCCAGGATTTTTCCTGATTACACCCCAAAGACACATTTCTTGGGGTTAAGTCTAACCTTGTATTTCTCCAATCTCTCAAAGATGGCACTTAGAGCTACTATATGATCCTGTCTTTTCCTTGACTTGGCCAATATATCATCCACATAATCTTCCATATATTTTGTGATCATTTCATGAAAAATTAGTTTCATGGCCCTTAGTCGCTCCTACATTCTTCGGCCCAAATGGCATCATGTTCCAATAGTAGGTGCCCCATGGACATGTAAATGTTGCTTTATGCTGGTCTTCCTTTGTGATCATAATATGGTTGTACCCTGAGAAGCCATCCATTTGTGATAGCATCTCATGTCTGGCTATCATGTCCACTATCATGTCAATGTTGGATAGTGGAAAATCATCCTTAGGACACACTTTGTTTAGGTCTCTAAAGTCAGTACATATACGGATGCCCCCATTCGGTTTTGAAACTAGCACATGATTTGACACCCATTCCGAATAATCAATTGGGCGTATAAAGCCAGCATCCAAGAGTTTCTGTAATTCCACCTTGAGTAGAAAGGCTATCTGAAGGTGCATCTTTCTCAAATTTTGTCTTATCGGCTTCGCCCCTTGGTAGAAAGCTAAGTGATGAACCACGACTTCCAGATCGAGACTCGACATGTCAGCATAGGTCCATGTGAAGGTCACCTTTCTTTCTCTTAGAAATGCAGGAAACAATTATTTTTCTTCTATTAGAAGTGATTCAACATAGAAGGTGATGTGTGGCATTGCTTCTATTCCCAGATTGATGGGATTGCACTTTTCTGCTAAGACTACTGATTCCTCTTGATGAAGTGCAATAGGGGGGAGATTGAATCCTTCATCCTCCGGTGCCTCAAAAAGGATTTCACCATTGGATGCATCCTTTATTTTTACTATTCTATGGTTAGAGAGTGCCACAGTGTGGTTTTCACTCAATAACCCTGAGCTTATTCTCATTCTTTTATTTTTGCGACTGAAGGACTCAATCATCTCACTATAATATGCTTGTGTGTCCAATGTGATGTTGAACCTAGCCTTGTGATATGTGCATGGTACTATATCCCTTAGTCCCATAAATTTTGAGAGAGCCTCATCATTTTCGAATGTGTCTAGAATCGGTGGTCCTCGTTGGTCGTAGTCGATGAGTTGGGGATAAACTAGGTTTATTTTGTGAGTTTGGCAGTCTAACTCAATGGATGAAGCACTAATCATGAGTAAGGAGGAGTCTTCAAAAAGTGTGGGTAAGTTGGTTATGGTATCCTCGTCATCACTACTACTACAGATGCCAGTTATGTCGAAGGTAAAATTATCTAGGGGCAGACCTATGGATATGGGTAATTGTAGAGTGACTACTGATAATTGAGGGGGAGACCCTACTGCTCTACTAAGGGTACCTCTACCACATACGATTCTACTCAGAGGGTTACATCCAAGGAAAATATTTATCATTCGTCTTTCAACAATGATGGGCTCCAATCGTCCATCACTATTTCTTCCAGAGCTTTCATTTTTGTTGTAGCCCATACCAAGCATCATTTGTAGTCCTCCCCTAGCTTCGTCCATGGGTAGGGTGGGTGTGGGCCTTTCATCTTGGTATAGTGAGCTTGCGATGTCTCTTTCATACACATTTTCTCAACTGAGATCCCCCCAACGACGAAATCTAGAAGGGTCTGCCCTAAAAGTGTGGATAGGTTTTTCAACTGGTTGGGGTTGCTCATGTGACCTAGGAGATTGCGGTAACTATCCCACAATAAAATATTTTTTCTTCATTCTATAATCTCCACACCCATTGTCTTGGATCATGAGCTTGATGTTGGATATATTGGGGATGGAGGGTGTCTGTGTTGTAGAAGTGGAGGCGAGGTTAGATGGATCTATGTATGAAGTGGAGGGACTTTCATCATTTTTTTGGGACTTGAGAAATTTTGTAAAACTTGGCTTCCAAGTTTTTGCAATAGGAAAATGGCTCTGAATCACCATGTATTGCGACCTCCTCATTTTGGTATAAAATTTTTACACATTGGTGAAATGTTGAGGCAACTGCCTTCATCCCATGGACCCATGGGCATCCCAGGAGGATATTGTAGGGCAAGTCAAGGTCAAGGACCTAACATGTGGTTTCCATAGTAGTTGGCCCCACTTGGATTGGGATTCTGATAGTGCCTTGAGATCCTCTTTCCTGGTCATCATATGCTCTGATGGTAATGCGTTTGTTTGTGTTGATGGAGTCTTTTGAAATTCCCAAGTTCTTTATAAGTTTAAGCGAACAAATATTGAGGCCTGTGCCTTCATCCACCAAGACCCTTTTGACCTTTTTCTTGTGAACCAACACTTGAAGGTGAAGAACATGATTGTGAGATGGTTGGGCAAGAAAGTCTTCATCGGAGAACATTAGGAGATTTGGGGTGACGATGTTACCAACCATACCCTGAAATTGTTTCATATCAAAGGTAGCGGAGATAGTGGAAGCAACTAATGCTTCATTAAGGATTTTCCTATGGGTGGCGTAATTTTTTAATAAATCCATGATGGAGATCTGAGTGGGGGTTCATTTTAGCTGATCAATGATGTTATAATCATAGGGAACGACTTTCAGATTTGAGATGGGGGTCTTAGATCGCTATGATGCCCCTACAATAGTAGCCTTTCCATTGTGTGTGGTGACTCCACAATCAGCGTCGGCTCCTCTAATGCTAATGAAAGTGACCATTTCATCTATGCATGCAGCGATGTCTTCATATATAAGGTTTTCACTAGCATACTTTAGTTTTCCTTTATTGTTCCATTGGTTATTTCCTTGATTGTTTCCTTGATTATTTCCCTAATTATGGTTGGGCATCAGATTCATGTATATTTTGAGATCTTGATTTCCAGCGGGTTGCTCGACATTTATAATTTTGTCCTCAATGAGATCTTGGATGATGTTCTTCAACTTCATACAGTTGGTGGTCATGTGTCCCTTGAGTTTATGATAATCACACAGGAGATTTTCGTTGTACCAAGGTGGCTTCACTATAATTATCATGGGTGGGGACCTTGATGATGTTCTCATTGACCAAATTTTTCATGATGGATTCGATTGACTCCCCAAGGGTTGTGAATTTATTTTTGGGGGGAACTTGTTTCGCAGAGGTGGTCCTCCTTGATTATTGAGATTATTTATCTGATTTTGGGGTGGTTGTTGGTTAACCACATTTTTTTGCGTGTTACTTTGGTTGTTGTTCTTCGGTTGATGATGATGCATTTGATTATTTTACTTGGGGGCACTGATGACAACCTTGGAATCCACTACTCCATCATTGGTGATATTTCGGTTCTTTGCCCATGTGTGAGGTTTGTCATTGTAACTAGTGGATGGGTGACTATCCTAATGTTTAGGATAAGTGGGCATGCACGCTTTTGTGATAAGAGCTCGTTCAATATTGAGCACCTTGGGGACTAGTTGATCGTACGTAGTGATGCATTGCATCTTCAGATAGAATGCCAAGGTTTTGTCTGTATTGGCAATGATGGTATGGACTTGTTGCTCTTCTGGCATGGCCCACTTTCTTTGATTGGCCTTGGCTCGCCATCGCAAGAGAAAGGCTGTGAATGATTCCCCCTTACCCTATTTGAGCATCGAGAGTTCTTCAAAACTAACATCCACATGAATGTTGAATGCGTAATTTTGGGGGAATGAGTCTTTAATTTCCTAAAATGTTTTGATTCCCGTAGGAAAATGAGAAAACCATTCCATAGCATCACTAGCCAAGCTGCAAGGGAATAGCCGCATTAGATATGTGTCATTGTAGGTGACTTCCATGCAATGTACCTGAAACTCCTTAATGTGATCTTCGGGGTTTCCCATCCCGTGATATTTATCAAATTTGGAGATTTTGAATCCCTTTGGTAATGGTACCATTGCCAAGCTTCTATCAAACAGATAGAGGCACAATTTTCTCGGTGTCCTGATTGTCTTCCTTGATTGAAGATCTAGCACTTGTTGTGAGAGAAATTTGATTTGTGTTGTCATGTCACCTTGCAGATCAGGAGGTGGGGTGAATATGTTATGGGGTGTGGGATTGATGGATGGGATGTTCGTGTGGTTTTGTTGCAAGATTTGTTGAGTAAGTGATTTATGCACTTGTTGTTGAGCCAATAATGCTTGTTGTTTGTCTTGTTGCTGATGTGCGAACAATGCTTGTTGTTGGGCATGTTGTTGTTGTGCCAACAATGCTTGTTGTTGGTCATGTTGTTGTTGTTCCAACAATGCTTGTTGTTGGTCCTATTGCTACTGTAATTGATAGTCTTGCAAGGCTTGTTGATATGCTTCTTGTTGCACTTGCAATTGTGTTTGGTACTGTGCTTGCTCTTGCACTTGCTGAGCTTCAAATTGGGATCGTACCTAAGCATGCGCTTGTTGGATTTCCTGTGCAATCTGAGTGGCATGTGCAGTTTGTGCAGCTTGGGTGGCTTGAGTCACCTATGTAGCTTGGGTAGCTTGTGCAGATTGTTGTTGTTGCAATAAGGCTTGGGATTGTGCAGCCTCCTATGCCTGTTGTGTAGCTAATCATGCTTGTACTTGCTGAGCGGCTAGTTGTGCAGCTTGTTGATTTTTGAGTGCTTTTTGTTGAGCAGCTTGCAACATCATGGTAAATGAATTGGTCACATTGTGCCTTGGTGGTAATGGTGGTGGATTAGGAAGAACGCCAACTATTGTGATGAGGGGAACAGTCGTGTTAATGATCGAAGTTTAAGCTATGGATGGTGTGATTAAGGTGCTTGGTCCTTGAGAAACCATGTTTTGAGGAATGGTGGATGCATTGATTGTTGTGGTTATTTGGATGGTTTCCATCTTTTCTTGCGATACAGATGGAACAACCGGTGGATTTGATAAGGTGTTCTAACTTGATTGATTGATGGTAGGAAGAGGAGGAAGACCTAACCCGATGGATGATGTAGATGAGAGCGATAGGGGTGGAAGTGGTCAAAATACAAGTGGTGCAATCCTTGGAAGTGATGATGATGGATCCAAGATTCCCCCTACTCCAAACAAGTCATCCTCTCCTTGTGAGATAGGGAAAGAGGTATGCGCGTCCAGAGGATAATTTGGTGTTGCTTGAAATGAGGATGAATTGGTATGATTATGAAATGTGAACAAGACATACTGGTTCAACGGATTTACCAAGACAGATTGATCCGATGTGGTGCTTGTATTCAACCCTCGGTTGTTCACAAGGTGATGTTTTTGGAGTTCGCGAAACATGGCACTTCCCTTGTTAACAACTAGTGGGGTTGAAGAGATAGATGATATGATTTGGGGAATGTCTTGAGTGACATTTTGAAGTGGAAGTGTGGATGCAAGTGACGGCATGATACTGAGAGACCTCTCCATAATAGTGCTTACGTCAAAGTTAGAAGGGATTTTAGCCCCTTCTTTTGCTAACTCTAAAATGTATTGGGATGGGTACAACCTTAGCATGGCACTGACAATTTAGTGGTTCTTAGGGTTTTGTACCATTTCTAGAAGTTCTAATTGTGTCATCCCATTTTCAGTGATTTCCTCTATACGACCTTCCTCTTGAGAATTTTGAGGTACTTGAGGAGGATTGATTGGGAGTTTAATGGCTATCGTTGGGTCGAATGTTGTTTTGGTTTGACTTAGATCACTCAAAATGGATGTTTCTTTGTTTTGCTCCATATTCTTCTTGTGTTGAGATCGAGTTTGAACCATAAAATAGAGATCAATTTTCAATAATGTAAGAGATGAACCTCTAATCCTTTAGATCAGTCTAAACCTTAGGTTCGAAGTAGCAAAGAACTAGGATAATTCAAGGACCAAAGTGATGATGGGATGAGATAAATGAAAAACGGATGATGCAAATGAATGGAACCCTTGAGGAACCTTGAGGTAGATGCTAAACTTTTAGAATTTTGGTGGGATTGATTGAATGATGGATTGATAGTTTGACTAAGTGTGTCAAGTCAAAAAAAAGTGAATGCACTTGTAAACTCTAGGAATTTGTGTTATCCTAGAGTAAACTCGTACATAAGAGGATGGTTTGACTAAGTGTGTTAAGTCAAATGAGGTGATTATGGATTTGATAATTTGGCTGTGTATTAAGCCAAACAAAGTGATAATGACCTTGTAAACCCTAGGAAGTTGTGTTATCCTATAGTAAACTCATGCACAAGATGATAGTTTGACTAAGTGTGTTAATTCAAACAAAGTCGTTTTGATTTTTCCTAGAAGCTTAGCATAAATGATATTTTCAATGTTTCCAATAATTGTTGGTGAGGTGATTTTTGACTGATTTTAATGGTTGAGAGGTGGATGAAAGTGATTGATTTTGATTGTAGACTTGACCTAGATAGCACTCCTTCTTACAAGACCTCAATTTTGAAGAACACGCTTGACTTCCTATGTGAGAAAAGAAAACATTTCAAAAATCTCAGGATTTTGTTGATAATAGAACTCATACAAGTTAGGGTTGTTTCTTGAATCTTTCTTGTAAAAGTTGTAAACCAATCTTTCTCTAACTTTGAGAAGTCTTTCAAGATGCTCCTCACGAGATTTTGGACTAAGACTCTTGAACTTGGGTTTCTAGATTTTGATCTTGTGGGAAATCATTTGAGATAACACATGTGTGGAGTTCAATTGTCCTTTACTTTGCTTAATGAGTTCTTTTTACCACAAACAGTTCTTTGATTAAAGTTTCAAACTAAATGTCTATGTCTTAATTCCTTTTCATTCCAAAAGGTCCATTATGTGAAAATCAAGGTTTCAAGAGCACAGTTCCCTAAGTTGACTTTAGTGAAAACAAATGATGATTAAACCCAAGTACTTAGAAACCTCTAAAATCCCTAGGGAAAGAAAGAGCACTTAGATTTTTCAAAGGATATTTGTTTCCTCTAAAGGGTTTTAAATTTTGAGGTTCTTTGTGACTGTTTGTTTTCGAATGTTTTAGATCCAAGAAAAGTGTTTTGATTCCAATGACATGCACAACCCTAGGCTGAAAAGATAATATTTTTTGGGTTCCCACTTGGATAAATCCAGCTATGCATATTCAGTGCGGATGATTAGATGATTGATCACACAAGCTCCCCCTTATAGTGCACTCACTTCTCGGGTCAATCAAGCATCAGTACCCATGAATCTCCCATGGCATACTTTTCATCTCTACAATAGAACCGCATGTATACGTGGGGCGGCTTCAAAGGAAATGACCTTTTGCACCAACAAATAGATAGGATTTTGTCCTTAGCTAAACAAGGGGTTTTAATTCAGAATTTTTATTCATAGGATTTGACCCATGCGGCAAGAGACCATTGCTTCCCTTCTCGTCAAAGCCAACTGTATGATACTTTCTTTTGTTCTAGTACCCACTTTTATATCCTAGTTGGAAATACACTTGTCCTTAGTGTGTTACTAGTTGGGTCATTCCCTTAGGTGAGTAATTTTTCTCACAAAGTAGGCCCTCTAAGATAAACAAAAGTGAGAAAACATATTCATAGTTCGATCAACCTTCATTTAGAAACAAAGGGAGAACACACGCAATAGGCTTACTCAAACTTACAAGATGTTTTGTCCAATGTTAAGGTACCCAAATTGAAATGTGGAGGTAATATTTTATGCAACTTAATATCACCAAAATGACTTTTGATTCTCAAGATTGTCGTGAAGCATGAGAGAAGCGCATACACCTTTTAAAATGAAATGACTTTGCAAAAAATATTACAAGACACAAAAAGCACATGTTCATTTTAATCTTCAAAGTAGAAAATGAGTTCATTTTGAAGCCCCAAAATCGTAATGTGAGAGTTGTTTGTTAAATTTTTTAGTACCCAAATTGAAATTTAGTAAGTTTCTAAGGTTAAATTTTAATCCAACTTTTAAAAGATCAAATCAATGATTGATTTCAAACCTAAATTGAAAAGTGAGTTGGTTTAAAACAAAAAAACGAAAGCAGGAATTGGAGCCTCGGATTATAACCACAAGCATTAAAAAATGTTTTTTCAAGTCTTAATTTCAAAATTTCTCTAACTCCAATTCATTTTCCTTTGTTCAACTCCACTGTCCAACTCCAACACCAACCGACTTTATCCATTAAACACACACCACCATAATCTAAAGTAAGAGAATATCACGCATCCACCCTCCTTCTAGCGCCATATGTGATACCACAGATATGCAAACTTAAACTATTACCACATATTAGCATGATGTGAATTTGAAATAAGGAAATAGTAGCATTCTTATGAAATATATAAACATGGTTAATAATTCTTAACAAAATGACAACCAAAACAATTAAAAGAAAGCATTAGAAAATCACATAAATCATACATATTCCATATTGGATTGGTGCACCTTGGGTATGTGAAGGATCCCTTTCCCAATCCTAAATAAACTCAAATGGTGATGATAGACAAAGAGACGCAAGATGAACTCAAGTTGCCTATAGTGAGAATGCTCAAATTGTAGATGCCAATGAAGGAGAAAACCCCTTGAATTTATAGGTGAGATTGAAGCAAGAAGAGGAAAGGTTGAGGAATGTGGGACTAATCCTCAACCAATAGATTCATGCCACTTGTGAAAATGTGAGAGGAGAAAGCTTGAGTACATTTTGGTCTTTGTGCAAGATAAATGTATTTAGGTGAGTTTAAAATTTGAAAAAATGTCATTAAATGCATATGGTTGACAGATTTGGGGGAAAATTTGTTTGGACAAAAAAATTCAAACAAAGGGAGTTAATGAGGGCATATTCCTTGGGAATATGCTTTGTGAGGAAAATAGAGTTTTAATAAATCAAAATAAATGATTTATTGTGCAAGTGGGAAAATCTAGAGGATGGGACATGGGTTAGGCTTAGCATTAATCAGAGATTTGATTAATTAAGCTAATGATTAGTTGATTGACATTTGATTTATATTTTTGGATTTTTTATAAACCAAATGAGAGGAAAATGAATATTTAGAGTTTTTAATTAAAAATTTGGGTTTGTTTAATTAAATGGACGAACCTTAGGACATTAATTAAATAATTTGATTTAATTAATTAAGGAGAAAATGATTAAATGTGGTGTTAATCAATGATGTTAACTTAGCATGTCTACAGTTGAGTAAAACCATCATGAGTTTTGTCTTTTCTCATTGTCCAATTTTATCTAAGCTTTTTGACTTGGTTTCATTGAAACCTGTTGGTTGTCCTATTTGGAATTTCCATCTTGAATGCAATTAGTTTTTGACTTCATTTTGTGGCAAACTATTGGTTATTGTGTTTTGGATTTCTATCATGAAGGAAGCTATGTTAATTTGGTCATAGTTTGACCTGTGGAGTTTCAAACCCTAGCTAGAATTGCTAGAATGCTATCATTGCAACATACCATGAGTCTTGAGGAAACTTGGACTGATTAATGGGTATCTTTTTTGACATGGTTGTAAACCCTAATGGTGTTGGTATTTCACCTATAAATTTCCACTCTCTCAATTGTGGATGCAAGATCTTTTGGGGATTAATAATTCCACTCCTAGGTGGGGTTTTGGGATGGTTTTGGATCCTTTGTTTGGGTCAACTTTCCTCCCAACACTCCCTCCAAGGTTATGAGGTTTGCATTACTAAAGCCATAATGGAATACAATGTTGAAACAACACTACATGATTGTATTTGATTACTAGATGACTCTTGGAAAGAATGGGTTTTTTCATTTGCATACAATTGTGTAACATTGCAATAGTTGTATTGTACTTGTAACTAGAATAGTCTATTTTGAAGGAATTCATTTGATGAGAATGACCATTGAGTTCATTGTAATTACTTGCACTAACTTAGAGATGTGATTTCAAACTAGTATTTACTAAATTGTAGACTATTTGTGAACAAGTTTATCTTAGTATGGACTTCCCTGTGTTTGAGTGACCGAGCACTACCCCTGGAATGGTAGATATTATATACTTGTGATCATTGTCATTTGGATAGAGGACTCATAAATGGAATATAGAACTTTTGTTTCATTGTGCATAAAATCCTAAGGGTTGATTAAGTTATTGTGCATGGATATAAATGGAAACTTTAATCTCTCTGAAGGATTTCTTATTATTTGCAAAGTAGCATTAATTTCTTATGTTAACTATGGAAACATCTTGTGGAAACTAGTATGGTGTTGACTAAGTAATTATCTTCTAAACACTAGAAAGGTCTATGCATGTTAATCATAGACTGTAACCCTACATTTGGAAGGAAATTGTTACTGAAGATGTGATATATACTATACAGTGGTATCTCGTCTATGGCATGACATCTTTAGTAGTAGGTACCTTCAAATTTCTATAAATCATGTCTGGGCTAAGGTACCATAAAGTTAAGTGTGCATTGTATGGTGTTATTGTATTGGAGGTTGTTGTATGCAAATCTACAACGATATAAAGAGTGGAAATGTTCATGATTGGTTTTTGAATATGAAATGAAACCTTATTATCATTGAAGAATAGATAGAATTTATGCTCAGTATCTCAAGTGGTAGATTTGTTGGATTCTACTAAAATTGTACTCCTATAGTAAGCCATGCATATAACCCATGGCTGATATAATGAATAGTAGGAAGTTGGCTGATATAATGATCTGTAAAGTATAAATATATCAGTGACATGATATAATTTAATGGTAACTATTAGTATTTACTAAAGTCCTTAGATGTAACCTTGTATTGTTATAATGGATGTGGTGGTACAATAGTGTATATGTTCTTTGTAGTGTTTTGATCAAGTATGAATCTGTTGTATATGGCTTGAATAGTCCTGATAGTTAATTTGATTATGAACACTTGCTAAAAGATGTATAAATCATTGTAGCAATCAAGCTAACAAGAGTGAACTTTATGATATTACATAAAAGGTGAATAAGACCTTGTCTTTACTCTAAGACATAAATTTAGACATTGATTTGATAAACCCAAGTTTAAATACTTTGGGATACAAGCTCTTATAATAATAAGATCTTGAATTGCCAAGTTAATGGTCACAAAATATTTCTATTGTTAGTCCATGCAGTTAACCTTCTCATGAGAAATACAGAGTTTAAAATATCCCTTAAAATACTTTCATCTAAATCATTTTAGGAACTCAAACCATAGGTTACTACATCTTAAATCAAATATACATAAATCTAACTTTTGTGAAAGATACACTATTTTTGCAATAGGGGTAGATTGATGAATCATAATTGGATAGGTAGTTGGAAGCAAGGCATGACTTGAAGTGTTGGGGATTTAAGTTTGTTGGAGTAACACTTGAAACAAAGAAAATAATCCAAGGTTGCATGAAGGGTCAAGACATGACATATAGTAGTTGAACTTCCATAATTGATCAAGTAACACTTGATGCAATGTGAAGGAACTACCAATATATGGAAGGCATGGCATGACTTCATACAACATGATGTTCAATAATGATCAAGTAACACTTGATATAGTGGAAAGAACATGTGGGTATCAACAAGACATAACATATCTTATTACTACTTGAAATTAATACTTATTAACACTTGTGTAATGAAGGGGTCATGATGACATCAAATGACACTGGATTTATGCATGTTTGATGTACCCAGTCAAGTGGCACTTGACATGATGCAAGGTGTTTTGATTAGCCAAATGCACTTGGCTATGCATTGAAACAGGGTTAGTCAAGTAACACTTGATGCCTACATGAATTTCATTTGAACAAGTTACACTTGATAAATGTGTAACTCAGATGCAATAAGTTAGTTAACTAGAAATATGGCTCAAGAATGTGTTGAGTCACATAAATCAAGGTCAATTCTTACAATATTCAAGGATACACACAAGCCTTCATAGAAGTAGTAGTTGGATGAATATGTTTTCTAACAACAAATAGAGTACAACTGTAACTGTTTGTCTCAAGTATCACTCTATAACCTCTTTAAAGATTATTGAAAGTCACAAGAAATTTAAATTGACAAGTATCACTCTATAAGCTCATGCAAGGGAGTAAATAATTAGTCACAGATGTGCTAATATTTGGATGAATATTTTTTCTCCCATCAATCCTAGCAATAAACATGGAAAAAATGACACGAGATGCTCCATGTACAATTCATCCCCGAAGAATTTATTAGCTACACAAATAATATAACACAAGTAAGAGGTTGTATATAATTTTGAATTTGTGCCCAAAAAAGCTAACTAAAAACATAAACATGCTCCTACACACAATGGCCTAATGGTTGGCTATCAAAGAATTCAAACTACCAAAGTAACAACACTAATCAAGTTAACATATATACATCATTTGCATAAATAGCTGAACTATTTATGTGCATGAATAAAAAATAGAAGGATGCAGATGAACTCAATTCATCTAAATTTATACCTCTTAGTAGGAATTCCTATTGAATCTCTAATATCATGTGCTTGAGACTTCCTTGTAGATTTTACCTTTCGTCGCCACCTTTCCTCTTCACTATCAAACTCATCTCCTTTTTCCCTTTTTGGCTTTGGCTTCTAATTCATGCCATGTTTCACCTTCCTCCTCTTTAGAATATTCTTCTTCTTCCTCCTCATCTAACTCCACAAGAGATTCATCTTTTGAACCTTCCTCATCTGATTTTGATTCCTCTTCTACATCAGAAGGTTCATATCCCTGATCTAACTCTTTTGAATTATCAGAATCAGAATCACTAGCTTCCATATTCAAAAATTCCCAATCACCATCTTCAATAAATTTATCTATATCTTCAGTAAAATAGTTTTCAAAATTGGCCGCCAGTTCAAGTTAATTCTTCTTTCATAATACTTTATATCCATGGAGTTCAACCATTCCTTGATGCCATCAAGCGAAGATTGAGGAATGGCGTCAATGCAGAGTACATCCCACTTGAATTCTTGGAAAATAATAGCCATATCAAATGCCTTTTTCCCAATTCCTTCTCTCTCAAGGTTAACAATCTCAATCTCACTAATAGTGATTAGTAAGAAAGGTAATTCCACCAACTCTACTAAACAATTTATTTCAAGAACAATAAAAGAAGATTCTTTTTAAGGAACTCCATGAAAACCAAGATCTCTAAATAGTTTATCAAACTCTAGTTCAAAATATTTTAGCTGAGGCTGCTCCCATAGCCTTGTTACTCACTTGAAAAATCCTTGAAACTCTGCATTGATTTTATTTTTCTTGTCCCTCTCTTGTTGTTCTTCCTCAATTTCATCAGGATCATACATTGACCTTCTTATGCCTCCTAAAGTTTAGACCACTTCCATTAACTCCACATAAAACTATAAATCCTTGGTCTTCTTGGTTCACACCCTGATATGGTTATGCAAATGAAAATGAAGCAAAGTAATCATCTCCTTCTCTGCTAGCTGGAAGAATGAATGCTTAATTTTTTGATACATGATATCAGCTCACCCTTCTACTGTCATGGTTGAATACCGAAATCCATTATGGTGGGCCTCCAGAGTTCCAGTCATCTTTCTTCCTCTTCCACCAAATGTTGGCATATTTTACTAAAGTTTATTAGAATTTTTGCATGTTTTACATTATTAGAATGACATATTAACTGATTTTTTTTTTGAATTTTTATTATGGTATGTGCACTTTGATATGATGTAATATAATTATGGTTTTGTTTCATATGTTGTAATAAGATATATAACATAAAAATAAATTATTGCATGAAATAAATAATAACTTTTTATTTTAAATGGTTTTTTTTTGCAGAAAATGGGTCTTCTAGAAGATCAAGATGATCCTCATGATATAGATCCAAAATATGTTAGTTTTGGTACAGATCACATGGCAGAGTATGATGATGGCGTAGATATAGAAGGAACCGAGGCCAATGACAATGATGATGACAACGATGATGATCATGATGATGATGATCACGATGGTGATGATGATGATGAGGTATTTGTTGGTAGTAGCCAATGACATGCATGATCATATAGACTACATCATGGATCATTGCTAATATATTGTTATGATGCCTCTTTTCATGGCTACTATCATATGTATCATTTTCACAGCTTGCAATACCATATTATTGAGTTGTATCATTTTTAAATGTATCATTTTTACTTATATCATTTGGACATGTATCATCTTGACTTGTATCATTTTGAGTTACATAATTTATCAGTTTTACTTATATCATTTGTACATGTATCATTTTGACTTATGTCGACTACTGGACATTTATCATTTTGACATGTTATTGATCTACTAGCATATTTGACTTTCACTTGTTTTAGTTATATATGATGATTATATTATCAGTATTGAATTGTCAATTTATATATATTGAAAGTGATCGATGATTTTTGGATGGATATTATTACGTATGATGATTTTAATTTACTGCTTAGGATGGATGTTGTTAAATTCAATTAAATTATAGATATTTGACTCACTTATTTTAATTATATATATTGATCATGTTATAATAATTATCTTGCTATTTAATCATATGAGTTAAATAATTAAATTACTTACTCTATAATCATATGAGTTATTTAAAAGGAATGATATATTTAACTAATTAAATTGAAATAAAACATATTATTTAATTTACTTACTCTATAATCATATGAGTTATTTAAGAGGCATGATATATTTAACTAATTAAATTGAAATAAAACATATTAAATTAATAAATGGAAGCAAAACAAGAAGCTTTTTTAGAAGAAAAAAAGGAAGCAACAATGAAATCCAAACTAGAAACAAACTAGAAGCAATCTTGGAAGCAAAACTTGGTGTTATCTAGGAAGCAAAAATAGAAGAAATTCAGGTAGCAAATAAAGAAGTAACAATGGAAGAAATTTTAGAAGCAACAAAAGATACAATAATAGAATCAATATTAGAAGAAACAAAAGATACAAAATGGAAGAATTTATAGATGCAACAAGTGACATTATATTAGAAGAAAAATTGGAAACAAAACTGGAAGTAAAATCGGAAGCAAAACTGGAAGAAAAACTAGAAGCAAAATTGGAAGAAAAAATGGAAGCAAAATTGGAAGCAAAACCAAAAGAAAACCTGGAAGAAACACAAGAAGAAAAACCAGAAGCAAAATCGGAAGCCAAACTGGAAGCAAAAAAAATAGGCTCCAAATCCGGCGCAAAACATAATGTTGAAGTGAACATGAAGTTTGGCATTGAGTTTTGTGCCAGTAGAAGTGTCCAGTTCATGAACTCAAATGCACTAAATTTTGGCACTATTTTATGTGCTAATTGCCTATTCTATTGTAGTGAATCATCATGTCAAAGATTGCAATCTTCATGTTTTTTATTATGCTAACATTTGTGATGTAGAGTTCATGATCCAAGCAAGCATTGCATTCAAGATCTATCTCCTTCAAGCAAGAAACAAGAACCACATCCATTGTAGCCATTTCAAGCATAATTGTGGAACCTTATTGCAAGGGTTTGGTGAGTTGCAACATTTTCATTTGTTCATTCATCATTCTCCTTTCATATTTTCTTTCATTTCAAGGTTTAATTACCAACAAGGGTTTTCATTGGGAAAACCCCTATTCACCAACCCCACAACATTTTTCCCTCTTCTTGTGCGTGATTTATAGGGCTAGGTTGCAAATTTTTCAAGAAGCCAAGTTGGAGAAAATTTGTCATCCAACCTTGGAGAAGCTTGGAGAAGGTCTACAAGTGGTATTTTGTAGATTTGGATCCGAAAACCAATCAAAAAGGGAAAAGAAGACCAAGACGCAAAAAATCTAATTCAGAACTTTCAAAAAAGAAGAAGTGGATTGATTCTCCACTATTGGTGAATGAGTCCCATTGTACAAGATTGATCAGTATTTTTACAGATTTGGATACCCTTTTGGCTGAAACCCGTTTCATTACATTTTCCCAAAAATTGGATTGATTCACCTAGCTTGGTGAAATGAGTCCTAGTCAACTTCAGTAGTAGATTTTTTAGTGATCCAAACCTCCATTCTACCTTCTTCAGTCTTCCAAGTTCACACTTCTAGTCTCATATCTTTTTATTGCATGTTGTTCATCTTTCTAGGTCATTTTGCATATCACATTATGTTTTACAATTCTTTGTCTTTCCCAAGTTTACACTTGGTGGTGAAACCCTCATTAGACATCATTCAATCCCTAGAACAGTCCCTTTTCCATAATTTAATCTTCTTTGCATTGAAATCTCAAGGGTTTATTCTTGAATGAAGAGTAAGAAATTTGATCTCTCTCCTTTTAGGTCTAAAACCCTAGAAGAAAAAGAGAGGTCACCATTTTCCTCTTTTCAATAAGAACGGATTTAAATTAATATATCCTAATGATGATAAAGTGAGTGTAAGTGGATTGAAAGGCTTGCAATCAAGATAGAAAAATATTAAATGCTTTTAGATATTCCACTAGATTGCATTATTGAATTGTATGGATTGGGATTATGTGCATTGGGATGGATTACTTAAAAATTCTTGGATTATGAGGGATGGGAGAATAATTGGATGGGATTGGATTGCATGTAGTGGTATGTTCTTAGAAATGAGTGGCCAAAGGGGGTCAAAAGTGGGTAAAAGGTTTTCAAGATGGTACACATTGCAAAAAAGATTCATATAACATCTTTAGAAAGACATATGATACCCAATGTTATCTAATTAATGTCACTCGAGGTCGTCCTCCAAAAGATATCACTCCAATTATCAGTGCATTTATGACATATGCCAAAAGGGAGAAAATAAGAAGACATTTCTACTGAAGATGATGATTCTAAAGAATAAGGATTATTTTCATTATGTTTTCAACTCACAAAATCTATGCTTGGGATTCATTTCTTGGAAATTGTATCATTTTCCACCTCATCCAAGGTGTAGTTTGTTTCATTCATCTTTCCTTAAGAAATGTGTCATATTTGTGTGTTGTTATACTAACTATCCAAATATATTTCATATTTTTGAAAAGGCAATGCAAAAGGTGTTATTTTTTCTTTTCCTATAAAGAGAAATGTGGAGCAAGAATTAGTTAATGAAATAGATGGTTAATTGTATTAAGTGTTTCTCCAAATATTAAATTATCATGAAATCTTGGCCCTTAGTATTGGATTAATGGGTAAAAGCACAAACCTGTGTCACACTTTATAAAGGAATTGTCTAACAACAATTTTTTTTTGAACTTTGACCACATAAAAGTGGTCTTTATGTTTCTAGTTTCAAAATGATGTAAACTAATGAAATATAGAAATATTGATGAAGTTTCTTGTAATTTTTGAGATTTTAAAAATATTGCTTTGATTATTGTTTTATAAATTTAAGAGTGGATTTTGGAATGTTGAAAATTTTAGGAAAATGTGACCTTCACTTGACATCAAGAAACAAATAGAAACAAAATTTTTTTTCCCCTAATTTTATTTTTTCCAAATAGGTAACTTCAATATCTAGTGCAAGGAATTTTTTTTGAAATTCTGACATATATTTCTCTTGTAATAACATTTTAAAGTCAAACTAGTTAGAATTTGATAGTTTTCATTTGATGTCAACTATTGTCTAATTTTTTAATCATTTTCAAAAAAAAAATATAGCCTTTTGAAGAGGATTCTCTTTTCTAGTGCCCCATATATTTGTCAATTTTTTTAACATTTTTACTATTTTTCTTTTAATTTCTAACTAGCCTCTTTTTTGGCTTTAACAACCTACTTGGATTATTTTTTAAAAATAATACATTAAAACTAATCAAAATATATAAAAATTACATATTTGGATTCACCACTTCGAGCTCTACAAAAAGGTTTTTTTGTTTTTTAAACTTATTTTGATTGAGGAAACACTTAGTTGAAGTTGAAAGTTTTAGAAAATTTTAGAAAAAGCTGAGTTGACTGCCAACTAAGATGCCACATAGATAGTTTTGGTAGAGATGGTTTTGATTGAAACCCTTTCTATCGAAACCATGCATATAAAATAAGCCAATTTCAAAGCAAAAAAAATAAATTTTTTTACTCGGATGAAACACATTCGATCGAAACTCTATGTCATGTATAGGCCATGTGGTTTTGGTCAAAACCTATTCCGCTGAAAATGTTTCACTTGAAACTATTTAGTTGGCTAAAACTGTGACACAAATTTTTGCTTTTACCCTAATCCTCACCACTAACTAGATACTAAGTTTCCTTCCCTTCTTTATGAAACGTAGTCATTTTTTCTCGTAAACTCTTGTCTAAAGAGATCAACAATTAATGAAATTAACTATTTTGAAATTAATACTAGAAAATTTATTTCTAATTGGTGTCATATGTTGTTGTTTCAATGGATTGTAGGTTCCCCTCTCAATATTAGATGAGGTTCATTTGCAACAATGATGAATTTCTTGTATAGTTGATGGATCTCCAATTCATACCATTTATGATTTACTAATTATAAGTTGTTGTATATGGTTAGTTTGAACATATTTTAAATTCAATTCTATCATGACAAGTTTATTAAGGTGCACCACATCTGGGTACTTACTTAAATTTCATAGTTTGAAAATATTTATTTCCTTTGAAGATTGCACTATTTGTGTGGCATTTTGAGTTCCTCTGATTAAGAAGAAATTGGTTTACATTTGGTATTTATTTATTTGAAGCATTGAATTGTCATGGTGATTCTCCTCAAGATTTTCTAACCATTTATCTATCCTACCCATCTTTTCAAATCTCTTTTAAAAATATCAAAATTAGTTAGGAGAAGCATCAACCTAATTGCTAAATTAGATGATGAGAAGCATTTTCAGATCTCATATCTAAGAAATACTTAGGGTTTTCATATATTATAGAAAATTGATCTAAAATTTCATCAAAATTTTGGTTTATAATGTAAGGCCCCTTGTTGAAACAACAAAAATGCATTGAACAACTTTATTATCTTGAAACCTTGTAAAGGCTTGACTATAGAAACATTAGGGTAGTTAATTTTTTATTTGTTGGGATTCAATTCCTTTTAAGAGAGATAACATACTCAAAATTTTATTTTTTATTGTCTACAAAAGCACCCATCAACATGGATGAGAAATGTAGCCAAATGACATGCATTGAGATATCTACCCCATCATTGCCATTACCTATTATTATTTTAGATTTTAGTGTTGATTCTTTGAGAGCTTCTAGTGATAATTTTCAATAATTCAATCTTAGTCAGATGTCTAGATGTACCTCATTTGGATTCATGTTTATCAAATATTTATCATTGTTTGTGGACTCTCATTTTTTTTTTTAGATGATTCATTAGAGGTTTTTCATTAAATATTTAATGGAAATTAAATTTTATTGCATCTTCTAAAATTTCAATTGTGGTTTAGATTTTAATTCTCTCTCTTAGTTCTACTTCCCTTATTGGGCATTTGATTCCTATTTTGGAGGAAACATTTTTTTTTGGCATGATACACTAGATTTGTATTAAAAGGAACCAATTTGGATTGGGGTTCTCTATTTAGGTCTCTTCCCAACATGAGGATAATCTTTTGTAGTTGATGGATTATTTTCTCTTTAATTGTTCATTACTAGCACTAGACGTACTTCCCTATAGAGGGGACCAAATTTTTTATTCACTCTCTCTTATGGAGATATTAATTATATGTTTTTTATGAACTTGGTTTTGTGTGATCCATCACTTATACATACTTAATATTTTCCCTCTTATGGAGAAGGGTTTTCTCCCATTAGATTTTTCTCCTTTATTCCTATTTTGATCTATATCTTTATTTTTAAATGGTTACCTAATCAGGCCTTGTTGCTAGGACCCATATTTCCTTTCAAATTGTGTGTGTATCCTCCCTAAGATTTATTTAATATGGGGTGTTCATGTGAAATTATATTCACATATTACCATAAGTTTATTATTCATTACAAAGTTATTTTCCTATTTTTAATTTATGAATCTTATGACATGTAGTATAAGATTTATTTTTCCACTTTATCCATTTTGAAAAATATGGATATATACCTTATTATAATTATTCATTTATGAATAATGAATGAATGAGTGTACCAATATTCATTTTGTATATTTTCCTCTATTTTTAGCTATTATATTATCTCTTATAGAATAATTATTGTACATGTGATCTTCTCTTCTTTGGATCTACCTATAAGCTCTAATAAAATGGTACTTCTTATCTCTAATAAGTATCAACAACAAAAAAAAGATTCAATATAGTGAAATTTTGACAATAACTTACTATTTTTTACTCAAGAATACCTCCAAAAATCTACAAAAATCCTCACACCTAGTCAAAGCTAAAAATTATTGATTGAGTGAAGATAAAAGAAGCACAATATGGAATCCCAACCTTTCATACATAGTTGCAAGTGGAATCTAATGAAAATTG
Source organism: Sequoiadendron giganteum (assembly GCA_007115665.2). Taxonomy (NCBI): domain Eukaryota; kingdom Viridiplantae; phylum Streptophyta; class Pinopsida; order Cupressales; family Cupressaceae; genus Sequoiadendron; species Sequoiadendron giganteum. The sequence continues at coordinate 118,915,356 of CM021109.1, forward strand.
AAAATAGGAGTAGATATGACATCCAAATGTTCTCTTCCCCAAGTCCAATGCCCATCAAATAAGGTGAAAAAGGAAATTATCAAAACTTTAAGCTATGAACAATGCCTAAATTTCTATGCCTAGCTACCAAAGAGATTTCTAAATGAAGGAGCATAATATAGCAACAAAATATAATGTCCAACTACCAAAAAAACTTTGAAGAAATATTCAAAATGAAAATGCAAGAGATGAAATTCAATTCTCACCCTTATCTCATTTTCATAAACCGATAAAAATGTAACATCTCTCTCCCAAATTGGTTTTGATAATAATAGATTTAAATTGATTATGGGGTCTTTTGAAAAATCCCATCTTTTTTTGTTGGTCATATAGATATTGAAAGTGAAGGTTTTACATATAACTTTCCTTTTATTTTGTGTTGACTATAGATAAATATTTTGAATAAAATAAATCAATTGAAATTTGACTTTGCAAAAAAATTAAAACAAACTTAACACTTAAAAATTATTTTTGAAAAATATTATTTTATCCATTTTAAATGATATAATTATTTAATATAATATTTTTTATGAAAAAATTATGACATATGTGACTGAAACCAAATATACTTAAAACCAAATGTCAAAAATGAATTTAAAAGAAAGAAAATACCAATTTATAATGATTTTAAGAAAACCAATAATATGTCTAAAATAAATCTATTTCATAGTCAAACTCATTCAAGTCTATTTGGGTTATTAGATTACCCTAGTTCAACTACTTTAATGTTGTATTTTTTCTTCCTCTCCTAGATGATACTCCTTGTCAATGTATTCCAAGGGGAATACACTATTGTACATTCACCTCATGTTTATAGGCATAGTTAGTCCAGGGCATTGTTGAGAAATCATATTCATGAAATAATAAAAATATCAATTGTTTATAATCAATAAAACTTTATTAGTTTGAATATCAAAAAAATATTTATAATTATCATGGTCATTTCAATTAGTTGTTTAAATCAATATTATTCCATAGAGACAATGAGTTATTAACTGCCATAATATCAAATATAAAACTCTCATTTTAAGTGTTTTGACTAAAACATTATTTATACATCTAAAATAACTAGTTAATTATTAAATAAATTCATCTTTCATAATTGATAAAAATTGGATGTCACATATATTATCCAGAAAAATGTACATAGGAAAATTTATCTTTCATCACAAACGTGTATCTCATGTATGGTGGGCAACCACCTTTATCAAATTTCAACCACTAAAGACTAAACAAATATGTGTGTAATTGTTATAAAACAACATTACTAATTCTTCTTTTGGATTCATCAAAGCCAAAGATAAAGAGATATAAGTTTATGTTTCTTTTTCCAACTTCCTATCACTCAAATCCAACCCATGACCCATTCCACATTTGTAACTCCAATACCTAAGAAAATATATTAATATAATTATCCATTTTACCTTTAATACCTATCAATATATCTTTCTAGTTTCTCCCAATATTATATACTTTATTATGCATTCATGTACTCAAGAGAGCACATATTTTAGATAGGTAATTAAACTTTGCTAATAAATCAATAATTGGTTTTATATTAGTTAGAGGGCTACTCTTAATCTATACCCACTTTAATTGTCACATGGAAACTTTGTCCAACAAAAATAGGACAACCATTGACAACCTTTTTTTTAATCAGGGAATAAATATCTGATGGGACTTGCAAAGTGAAGCCCTAACACACTGATATAACCTTCAATGAGTTCCTCGTCACTTATGTGGAGATAAATCTAAGATAATTGAACCTACAACCATCATCTATATTTTCTAGTAATTTCACCACCTGATCTACCTATGAGAGCTACCACTTTTAGATAAGGATGGAACATCTATTGACTAATCAACTCTTGAAAATTGTAATATTTAAATAGGGTAATGAACATAAGAGATCAGCGTTAAATTAGCGATAAATTTGCAATTGGAAAGAAACAAAGGGAAGCAACATATCTTAAATAATCGATTGAATGACCTAGGCTATGGTTGTGTGCTTTTTTGATAGGTAATATCCTATGATGATTCTTGATTGAGCTTGAGTTCCAAAAAAATCTATGTAGCTAAAAATAGATCAGCTGCTAATTTTTTGATGTATCCTTTGAGCAATACTACTTCTACACAATCATAAATTCTCTGTATGCATTTTTACTCTATTGTATTGGATACTAGGTATTTGTTGTAATCGAGAGATGTACACAAGTGCTTTCATTCTTGGTTATATTTGAATCTTGTTTTCTTTTCTAAATCAATGATATTTGTTGCATTCAGTGAGAGTAACATGACTAGATTTAGTTTCTATACAATGCATGCCTCTTTTATTAAGCTAGTAACATCCATTTTAAACAGTGTAATGCCTCGCCACGTAAACCCCATAGGACAACTACAATAAATACAATTTTTTTTTTTTTAAAATAACAATTACACAATGCAACATATAAATATTTATACAACATAGATATAACATAAATCAATAACCTAATACTATGGGGTACATGGTGCATTACTTAAATGAACCCAACAATTTAACGTTAAATGTTACAACTAAAGCGGAAGAAATAAACGAGAATAAAACATCATATAAGTACAACAAGAATAAATGCATAAACATAAATCACATAATATTATATTCATCTTCAAAGTTCAAGTTACAAATGTGGAAGATATTTCCACAAATACAACACAATATAAAATCAAGTTACATTACAAGGCCACTTCCCTTATAACATGGGGAAGGGTAAAATCATAATAAAAAAGTACAATAATGAAAGAGAACTATTCATAGGTACAATCTTCTCTATGTGAGCTCTGAGAACACTGCAAATGCATCCATGCCACAATCACAACTAGGGACCCAATGAGTGCACTTCATGTTTCCACCTAACTGTGTGAACTCGAAGGAACACCCCCCGTGTAAGGAGTTGATAAGAAAGAACCCTCGCCCACAAACTCAAACATAAAGGACACATATCACAAGACTCAAACTCATGAAACCACATAATCATCAACAATAAATAACCAACTAACACAACTCCAAAGGCACAAGAAACAAGGGAAACAAAGGGGTACAATGGGAGAGTGTCATCGCATGGGCTTCATGGATTCACCAGACTACCTATAATCTAGGAGCCACCTCAATGTATGGTTAACTAGAAATCCTATTTCAAGGTGTCGCCCCATAGGGTGACTCATGCAGAGCCATCTACCTTTTGTGAAGACAAGGTAGTGACCTTACCAACCAGGTCTTCCCACCATTCCTTAGCCTTTGGGAGTGCTAACAATAGGGGTGAGGTGTATATTTTTATCTTGTTATATGATAACTAACCCAACCCACTAAGTAAATTAATTAATTTTTCACTTAATTAGGGAAACTCTTTCAAGGGTGATCACTTGTACACTGGCCCTAAGAAGAGCCACTCTCCCCTATGGTTTCCCTAGAACCAAAACCAAGAAACGGGTACCACAATGTTCAACCAAAAGAATCATAACTCACAACAAGGTACCTCCCACAAATTCCCACATGGTAACAACATGAACCCAAAAAGATGCAACCATAGAAAGCATTCACACCTTCCCTAACCTCTGGAGATAACACTAAATCCACACAAGACACACTAAAATGTCTCATTCAATTAAATAACACCGCCTCATTAACTAAAAAGAATTTAAATAATAAATCATCCAAGTCTCCATCAAATAACCATTATCCTCAATTAAAATCAAAATAAGGAAATTCACTAATATTTCTATTTAATCCAAAAATAATATTCAATTTAATAAATATCTTCCTACATTTAAATGATTCACTAATTAAATATCTAAGGTAACAAACTTGCTAAAAGGTTGATTTAAGAACAATAGTGATAATTCCATTATTTATTTAAACATAATAAAATAGACTTTAAAAAAAATTAAAAATACTAACTTAATTTATCAAAAACCATTTATAAATCATTTACTAAATTCAATTTTTCAACTATATTTTATTTTCAGATTTTAATTCTTTTCCACAGAGAATATTCTAAATTCTTATTTTTCTAAGATAATGGAAATCTAATCTTTATTTTAAAAATTAGTTCAAAGTAAAAAGGTAGATTCAATTTATTAGTTAACTAAATTCAAAAATATGATTGTGCTACTTAATTAATTTTTAAACAACTAATCTGATATTTCATAAATACAGTTGGACTGGAAAATAATGAAATCAAATTCCACAATAATATTTAAAATACAAGTATTTTTTGTCTCTTAATACAAATTAAATTAAAAAGTCATTTTCAAACAGATTTTAAAGGGTATGTTCAAGATCATGATGGGCCAAAAGGTGGTGATATGTAAGCCCTATGATGGACCATGTGGCTGATGACTTTTTTTTAACCAAAAATTGATAAAACGAAAAGGGTTTTTAGAGGAGATTCACAACTTTCCACCAATATAAATTATTCTTTACTTTGAATTTAATAAATAATTATTATTCATTTTCTATTAGAATTACGAATAAAGTCCTGATTGATAGGTTTATTGAAAAACATCTATAACTTTCAAATGGTATCATATTTTTTAATCCAAAACATGCGTCACATTCTATGCTTCACATACGATAAGATTTTTATTAAAAAAATTGAATTTCATGAATTTTTGACCAAGTTAAGGTGGTTAGACAAACAAGCTTTTATATTTTTTAAAAGTTGTAATAAAAAATTGATAATTAATTATCTACTTGGAAAAAAATTATAAAAAAATATGCATCACATCGGGACATGAGTTCTCTACTTATATCTAAAATATTATAAAAAAATATTATCATTTTATTGTGGTTAGGGTGGTCAGACAGACACCTACTTCTTATTTTTATCCTGAAATTTAAATACTACTGCATTGAAATTTCAAATTTTCAGCAAATAGATTTAAAAACAAAAAATAAAGGTCTAGTAGTTTAGAAACTACATTCAATTTTCTACAAATTCTATTTTTACATTTTTTTTAAATAATATAGATAACTTATTCAAATTTTTACGTCAAGTTGTCTAACTCTGATTTTTTGTCTTTTTATTTCCACTTAAGGTCCTATTTTTTCCATGATGATCCAGCACATACCCTAAAACAATAGTATTTTTCCTCATTAAATATATTTTTTTCCAGAGAATAACTTATTTTTACTTTTCACTATTTGCTCACATTTTCTGTCTATACACTATATGCACATATATATATATATATATATTTAAATATATATGTATATATGTATATACATATATACGTATATACATATATGCATATATATGCATATATACATATATATATATATATATATTTACATATATATATATATATATAACTTCTAATAAAAAATAATTTCAATATTAAATCTACCACTTTAAAAAAAAAACATAACATATATATATATATATATATATATATATTTTTAGGCAAAGGCAAAGTCGAATTGAAAATTGAAAACCATATTATACAAGGCGAGAATAGGCAGAAAAATTCATAGTACATAGGCCTTAATAAAAAAATAGAGGCTCATACGAAATGGGGGAGGGGCGGTTGTACACAGCTGTACCCCCCTTCATACCCCATGGCACACGAGAGTGGGGAGGTGGTGGAGGCTATGCCTCCACATCGCCATCCCCATATGGGGGCGACAGTGGGAGGTAGCACCTCCCCCAACCTTCCCCATATGCAAACAATAAACCCCCAACCTAGGAAAAATATATGGCCAACGAATAAACTACTCCATATTTCGTCATACGATGCCCAACCAATAACAATGATTTTAATAAAATATTAACAGTAATATATATATATCTTTTATCCATCATGATTTCATGAAAACAAATGCAGTATAACAGAGGAGATACAAAAAAATTCCAGAATAAATAAATTAGGGAAACAAAATACATGGAACGAGAGGGTTTTTCAAACAAGAGAGGTTTCCAGAGATTCAAAGATGAGAAGATCGAGATTTCAAGAAGGTTTCCAAACTAATATACAGAGAGGAAAAAGGGAAATCTTTAGACAAGTAATTAAAAATTACAGAGAAAGAGGATTTTCCCCAAACACACATAGGAAACACATTTTCTTTTCTTCCTTTAAAAACAAAATTTATAGAGATTAGAATAAGAAATTCAAATTACTTGGAGATCTACACAAAGCTCGCTTCGAGGATGAGTTGCACAATTCCATCCAAATGAAATCTTCGAAAACTAGAGATTCGAACCCCAACAATAATGGATTCGACAACAACCTAGTGTAAATCTAAAATTAAATCTTCTTCGATCAAATAAACAAAAAACCACATGAATCAACTAATTCTAAGAAAAAAAATTCAACAATTTTTGAGTTGCAGACATTTTTTTCATTTTTCATTTCCTCTCTCTTGCTTTTTCGAAAAAAATAATATTTGGAAATATACTTTTTCCAAAAAAACCAAATCAGAAGTTGTCATAAATGTTCTGACAACTTTCCCATGCAAATTCCACTTAACACTCCATTTCTGCCATTTTCCAATTTTAGAAGAGAATCTTCCATAATTAATTTACACCAAAATATGCCCTTTTAAATATTTTAATTTCATTTTAATAAATTAACCTTTGAAAAATAAACAATTAATCAATAATAATTTTAAACAACATTTCACTTAATTATAATTGAAGTTTAAAATTTATTTTATTAAATCAGCTTTTCTAATATAAACAAATATGATAATGATTTCCTTAACTTTATTTCTTTTTAAAATAATCCATAATAATTTCTCTAACTATATTATTTAATTATTTAATTTAAAAAATAGCTTCACATTTTAAAATAACAATAAAATTCTAATGTACCCATAATTTTCCAAAGTATTAATATCATAAGCAACATTGAACATTTCATAAATTTAATATTTTGCACCATAGAATAACATTTAATTTAAACCATAAAGCACTAGACAAAGCCATAAACACACTTATAAAATCATGAAATAGAATAATTTAATTAACAACCATACCCACACAAAAAAAGTACGGAAACGACATGAACAATCCCTGAATCAACCACTGACATAGGTGGGGGTACTTTCTTACCAACTCCCTAACCAAATCAAACCAATGGGTATGTAGGATGCGCTCAGACCTGCCAATGCAGGTGGAGTCAGCATCTGGTACCTGCATTCCTACATAACACAAAACATTGAACAACATGTACATATGCATATAACTCATAATCAAACACATTGTGAAGGAGAGTTATGGTGAGGCAGGGTGCTCATGGATGAGCGATTCCACCCTGTCTCCTTCACCTGAATCAAATACAGTAAATAGAATCTAGGCATCACATCATCAAAATAACTCAAAAAGTAACATCATCATAACATGAGTATCCCACACATAAGTCCAACTATCATAAGTAAATAAGCATAAGTATCTGCCACACCCAACACATGGCGGAAAAGATGTCTAACCAAGTATTAGATATGCATCAGAACATAACTAGAAATCATACTGAAGCAAACACACACCAAAGTAGTATCAGAGTATCAGAACTTGAGAGGCACTACAAACAAATCTGAGCATTCGTTGCAGTGACAAGAAGAGACTACAAAGGACTTGTGCTTTTGTAGGATACATTAAAACATTCCCTTCCTCATTCTCACTTTTCCCTTAATTTTCCTAGGGTTACCATTACTAATTCCTCCCCTCCATTCCTCCTCTATAATTTTCCTTGCAAAGAGGAACTAGAAAATCCCACTTTGTTTGAGGCAATTCTTTTAGGAGAACACAAAAACTTCTACATTAAGCTAGCAATTGACGCAAAATTATTGTTATTTAACAGTAGATCAGAAATCATGATAATGTCTTTTGTTTCTTCCCATTTCTTAGTACGCTATTTTTGTTGATAGATTGTTATTGTAATTCAATTACAACACTATAGAAATATAATTATAATATGAAAAGAAGAATTGCATAAATGTAGAATTATTATTAGTTTAGAAGAAATTACGTTGACATCAACTATTATCGTGGTTAGATCAATTCATGTCCTCACCAACAGATCTAAATTTTTTACTATGAGTTGAATAACGAACGCCGAGGGCACAAAGATGGAGAAGCAGAATTAGCACAGTACAAGATTTGAATACATTTGAAAAAAAATAATAAGCAATAATGAAATGCAAAAATTCTTGTCCTCTACTCATGCCGAGTATACTTGAATGAATAGATTTTAAATGCAAAACAAGACATAGAGCTACTACTCTATGTTCTAGCCAAATTGGAAATACCCAAATCTCAAAATACGGAATAAAAAACTAAAACCCAAATGGAGACATATAGAAATGGGCATGCAATATTTTCTTCTTTCTATTCAATGATTGGAAATTACAATGTTGAAGGGAAACAACATAGCATTCTAAAAAAAAACTACAAACTACCTATTACACTTTTTGGGATCTATCAAAGACTGCTCAACCAGTTCATAAACAATCAGAAGCTACTTAGAGCTCACTATTACAACTCGACTAGAACTATCTGATGTTCTTGGAAAACTTGGAGTGATCAGGAGCAATCAGCTACTCACTCCAAACACTCTACAACCACTCTAAGCAATCTAGAGATATCAAAAACTCTTTGCACAAAATGTTATTTTTTGTTGTTGCAACCTCTCTTCTTGTTGCTGCTAAAACTCGCCTCTTCTAAATTAGTGACTGGAAAAACATTCCCTCTATTTGTCTCATTCAAAAAATCCCTCTCAATTTTGAAATTACCTACTATCATTAATTGGGAATTCAAAAATTCCTACCTCATTCAATTCTGAGCAGTCAGAAACTGCAAGGATGAAGATCCCAAAACAGGCATAGGAAAAAATAGCTCCTGACAGGTAGTAAGGCAACGATAGGCTCAGGGACAAGAAATAAATTCCAACACTCCCCATTTGTCCTGAGCCGATAAAATAGGATCAAACTTGATCCAAATCAACTACGCCCAATCTTCTCCTTAGGCGCTCAAAATTGTCCTTGCTCAATGGCTTGGTGAATATGTCTGCTATGTGTTGCTTAGACCTGCAAAATTCCATTTTTATTTCACCATTTTCAACTAACTCTCTGATAAAATGATACCTTGATCTCAATGTGCTTGCTTCTTCCATGAAACACAATATTTTTTGTCAAGGCTATCGATGAAACATTGTCACAAAAGATCATTGTTCCATCCTCTTTTACTTCTCTCAAATCTACCAAGATTCTTCTCAGCCAAATAGCCGGACATGCTACAGCATTTGTTGCTATATACTCATCTTCAACTATTGATAGAGAAACTATAGGTTGCTTCTTGGAAACCCATAAGATAGCACCCGAACCCAAATGAAACACATAGTTGATGTGCTCTTCCTATCGTCCAAACTTCCTACCCAATCACTGTCAGTATATCCAACCAGCCCATACTCTTTTGTTGTTGTGTACAATATGCCATATCCTTTGGTATCATTTACATACCTCAGGATTCTCTTACCCGCTTTCCAATGGGTGTCTTTTCGAGTCTCCATAAATCTAGAAATAAGACTCACTCCATGTATTATATCTGACCTAGTTGCAGTTAGGTACATCAAGCTTCCAACCAAACTTTTATATAGAGTCAGATCCACATTGCTGCTGCAATCTTCCTTGCTCAACTTTAGACCTATGGTTGTTGGTGTTGGGGAAAGTTTTCTTTCAAGCATCCTAAATCTCTTCAAGATCTCATTTGCATATTTTTCTTGAGAGATAAAAATACAATCATGCATTTGTTTTACTTCTATGCCTAGAAAATAACTCAAGAGACATAAATCTGTCATTTCAAACTCTCTTTTCATGGCCTCTTTAAAATCATCAACATACAAGAAAACAATCAAAATATTACCATTTGTTGCCTTGACGTAAAGAGTAGGCTTACCATCACTTTTGCTAAAGCCATTGCTCATCAAATACGATTCAATCCTGCTATACCATGCCCGTGGAGCTTGCTTCAGCCCATAAAGAGTTTTCTTCAGCCTATACACCTTTTGTTCTTCTCCTGGAACTTTATATCCAAATTGCTTCTCCACATAAACTTCTTTCAACACTCCATTAAGGAAGGCGGACTTCACATCCATTTGAAACACCTTCCATTTGTGCTAGGCTGCAATTGCTATGACTGTCCGCACAACCTCCATCCTTGCAATAGGGGCATGCATCTCATCATAATCTCTCCCAAACTACTATTTATACCCCTTGACTACCAAATGTGCCTTGTGTCGATCTATCCTTCCTTCGGCATTGCACTTGATCTTCTAGACCCATTTCACCCCAATAACTTGATTGTTTGGAGGAAAATTAGTCTATCTCCTCATCCATGGCCTCACACCATTTATCCTTTTTCACAGCTTCTTCAAAATAAATCGGATCACTATGAGAAAATAATGAAAAATTCATGTTCTCATCAAACTCTTCATCATACCTTTCATCTTGGTAAGTCTCCCTTAGACTCTTGGTATTATTTGGCATTAGGGAGGTGAGAGTGGGGTTTGAACTCTCATTTTTATTGTTGTTTTGCTGAACAAGCTAGTTCGAGAGTGATCAAGAGCGATCAAGAGTTGTCGGGAGCTCTCTGCGACCCATTCTCTAGTTGTATGTGGTTGCTTGCCTTTTTGTCTATTCCAATCAAGAGCGATTAGGAGCGGTTGTGAGTGATTGGGAGCTTGTCTAGAATTATCAGGAGCTACTATTAGCTCCAATGAAATATCATTTTGCACTTCCTATTCCTTTTCTTCAGAATTAGGAGCAATCTAGAGCGATCGGGAGTGATCGGGAGCGATTTTTCCATCCCATGTCTAATCTTCTAAAAACTCCACATCTCTACTGATAACAATTTTCTTGGTGACTAGGTTATATAGCCTATAGGCTTTTGACCCTCCACAATAACTCGTGAAGATGCACTTCTCACCCTTATCATCCAATTTCTTCCTCTTTTCTTTAAGCACATGAGCATATGCTACACAACTGAACACTCTTAAGTGCTCAACCATCCATCTTCGTATTTTCCATGCCTCTTGAGGTATTTTTTCATGGACCTCCTTTGTTGGAATTTTATTTATCAGATATATAGCTATTGATAAAGCCTCTCCCCAATATTTAGTTGGGAGTCCCTTTGCTTTCATCATGCCCCTTGCCATCTCCATGATGGTCCTATTCTTCCTTTCAGCCACTCCATTTTGTTGTGGAGTATAACTCGTTGTAAGCTCCTTCTTGATGCCATTTTTCCTACAAAAATTCACAAATTGATTGGAGGTATATTCTCCTCCACAATCTGACCTTAGGACCTTAATGAAGTGTCCACTATTTTTTTCAGCCTGGGCCTTAAACAATAAAACCTTATCAAATGCATCAGAATTATGCTGCAAAAAATAGACCCATGTCCTACGACTGAAATCATCAATAAAGGTCATAAAAAATATTCTATTACCAATAGATGTGATTTGCATAGGGCCTATAAAATCCATGTGCACCAACTCCAATGGTGCTCTTTCCCTTGTAGAGTTGCTCGATTGAAAGGGTTGCCTATGTTTCTTGCCCAAAATGCAATCCTCACACCTAACATTAGCCTCTACTATACTTGGAAAACCTTCAATCATTTTTCTCTTGGAAAAAAGACTCAAATGAGCATAGTCTAATTGTCCATACCTAAGATGCCATAGCTCAGAGGGGTCTTCAATGGTGATCTTGAGGGTTGCTTTTTGTACTGTTGTACATTTTCCATCCATGAGAGGTGTAGCAATGAACTGAGATGAGAAACATGTCTCAGTCTTGAACAAAAACATTCATTTCTTTTTCATTGCAACTATTGCAAACACCTTCGTCCTCTCATTCTTGTCATAAATGACGCATTGGCCCTTCTCCATCAGCACTTTGTATCCATTTTGGACCAGTTGTCCAACACTCATGAGGTTATGCTTTAACCACAGTGCAAAAAACACATTTTGAACCTCCTTCTTCTCACCTTGCTTGGTGCGGATCATAATATATCATTTTCCTTTGACTGGAACTATTCCATTGTTCCCCATTCTAATTTCAGACTTTACATTTTTGTCAATGAAAGAAAATATGCTTTCATTACCACTCATGTGGTTGCTGCAACCACTGTCCAAATACGAAACTTCGAGGCTGCCTTCTTCACCAACATTGCACGTGATGAATACTGTGGACTGATTTCTTTCAACAACATTTGAATCAGCTACATTTGCATTTTGTTTTTGCTAATTTCTATGCTTTTTTTAGCACTCACTAGCATAGTGCCCAAACTTATGATAGTAGGAGCACTCAATGTTGCTCTTGTCATTTGTCCCACTTGAACTACTATTCTTCATGCCTCTTCCAGAGTTGTTTTGAGAGTTACTCGCTCATTATTGGCTGCTTGCTCATCCCGAGCTTTCACCACCAGCATTTCCTTGTCTGGATCTGTCTCTACCTCTTCGAGAGCCATTTCTACCTCTCCTCCTGCCTCTTGCATTTGACTGAGCTTTGAAAGCTTTCTCTTGGGAAGAAGTAGAAAACCTCTTTAGGCATTGCTCATGGTTTTGAAGAGAACCCATCAACTCATCCATTTTCAAGGTAGAGAGGTCCTTTGCCTCTTCAATAACAATGATGACTGCATTGAATACCTCGTGGGTAGACACCTGAGAATATTTTCAACAATCTTCTGCTCCTCTATCATTTCTCCATTCGTTCTCACCTGGTTTAACAAACCCAAGAACCTTGTTTGAAAGTCTACAAAAGACTCACTTTCCTTCATTTCAATAACCTCAAACTTTCTTCGAAGTAACTGGAGCTTCACGGATCTGACTTTATCAGTCCCTTTGTAATAGGTTTGGAGGATTTCCCAAGCTTCTTTTGCATATTCAGTTGTTGTTATTCTGAGAAAAATAGTCTTTGTCAAGGCTGCTTCAATCAAACTTAATGCCTTAACATCTTTCTTCCTCTGCTTCTTCAATGGGGTCTTTTGGTTATTTGTGAGAGTTGCAAATGCAACTGGGTCAGTGACATCCATGAACCCATTTATCAGAAAAACCCATAAATCATTTGCAACCATTATGGTCTTCATCTTCTTGGCCCAAACATCATAGTTCTATCCATTAAAGGATGGTGGTTGTTGCCAACTCTTTCCATCATCTCCAGCCATGTCTCCTACAGAAAAAACTTAAATACCCAAACAAAATAACTTCCCTAACTCACAAGGAAATGGGGCATATGGCTCTGATACCATGAATAGATTTTAAATGCAAAACAAGACACATAGTTGTTGTTCTGATTTCCAGCCAAACTGGAAATACCCAAATCTCAAAATGTGGAATAACAAACTAAAACCCAATTGGAGACATACAAAATTAGGCATGCAATATTTTCTTTTTTCTATTCAATGACTGAAAATTACAATGTTGAAGGGAAACAAGATAGCATTTTGAAAACAAACTACAAACTACCTATTACACTTTCTGGGAACTATCAAAGACTACTCAACCAGTTCATAAACAATCAGAGGCTACTTAGAGCTCACTGTTACAACTCGACTGGAACTATTTTTTGTTCCTAGAAAATGCAGAGCGATAAGGAGCAATCAATTGCTCACTGCAAACACTCTGCAACAACTCTGAGCAATCCAGAGCTATCACAAACTTTTTGCATAGAATATTCTTTGTTGCTGCTACAACTTCTCTTCTTGCTTCTAAACTTTTGTTGCTGCAAATACTAACATCTTCTTCTAACTTACTAACTGGGAAAATAGTCCCTCTATTTATCTTATTCAAAAAATCCCTCTCAATTTCAAAATTACCTACCAGCATTAATTGGGAATTCAAAAATTCCTACCGCATTCAATTTTGTGCAGTCAAGAGTTGTAGGGATGAAGATCCCAAAACTAGCATAGGAAAAAATAGCTCCTGATAGGTAGGTAAGGCAACAATAGGCTTAGGGACAAGAAATAAATTCCAAAAACCCTTGCATTGCAAACTATCATAAGAAATAAAATCCTATATTATTCTTTGTTATTTTTCAAAATGCAAATAACAAATCGAATAAAATCCATACCAGGAGATGCAATAGTACACGCAATTCACATGAAAAAAAATGATTAATAAAATAGGAAGAATTTATAAGGTTTCTAGATAATCATTGATGACAGACAACAATATTTTAAACTTAAAAGCTCTGTATTTTCTAAGGAATGGAAGGGAATTGAATGGGCAAGACTTTAAACTTACAAGATTGGAGGAATTCAGCCGTTGAATTTTTAAATTTGGATTGATTACAAGAACATGTGATGTATGGATACCAACGCGGCTTGGAAGCAATGTATGATTGTTATGGTTGAATAACTTAGAAGGATGAGATCACACATGCCCATAGACAAAATTGTAGATGCAATTCCAGTATTTTTACAACATCACTAATATATGCCAATATCAAGTAAGAATTTGATTACATTTGTTACAACTTGTCAAGATAACAAGGCACATTAAATATTTAACTATTATTTTTCTTATTTTTGTTTCGTATTTATCATTTATATGTTTTATTCTCAATTGATGATCTACCTGATTTAAAAATAAATAGTTTGTAAATTATGTAGGGTGCATTTTTTTTTGACATTTTGATGTTCCATTCCATTTTTATTTCATTAGTTTTTTGTTTTAAGTCATTCTTCGTTTTTCATGTGTATTTGATTAATTTTTTATTCACACGTTATGAGTTGTCATCAACCCTTATCCTTAGCTTATATTACTATTTATATCAAATATTTCAATGTGTTCTCTTATTTTGTTATGGTCAAAGGTAAACTTTGTTCAATAAAAATAGGACAACTATTTAACATTTTTTTTTAATTGGGGAATCAAATATTTTGTGGGATTTAGAAAGTGAAGTCCTAACACACACCACTATAACTTCCATCCAAAAGATTTTCTCTATTTTCTCTCCATTTACGTGGAGGTAAATTGGTATGTGCAGGATCATGATAGGCCAAAAAGTGGCAATATGTAAGTGATATGATGGCCCATGTGGCTGACGACCTTTTTTTTTACCCAAATTTGATGAAACGAAAAGGATTTTTAAAGGAGATTCTCAACTTTCCACCAATATAATTATGTTTTACTTTGAATTTAATAAATAATTATTATTTATTTTTTATTTGAATTACGACTAAAGTCCTAATTGATAGGCTGATTAAATTTTTTTTTATATCTTTCAAAAGGTATCACATTTTTTTAATATAAAATATGTGTCACATTCTATGCTTCACATAATATAGGATTAAAAAATAAAATTGAATTTCATGAAGTTTTGACCAAGTTAAGGTGGTCAGACATACGAGTTTTTATATTTTTTAAAAGTCATAATAAAAAAATCATAATTAATTATTTACATGGAAAAAAATTACAAACAAATATGCATCACATCGAGACAGGAGTCCTCTACTTATATCTAAAATATTGTAAAAAAATATTTTCATTTTATTGTGGTAAGGTTGGTCAGACAGACACCTACTTCTTATTTTTTCCCTGAAATTTAGGTACTACTACATTGAAATTTGAAATTTTCACCAAATATATTTTTATTTTTTTAAAATAAACCTAGTAGTTTAGAAACTACATTCAATTTTCTACAAATTCTATTCATAATTTTTTCTAAAAATAATATAGATAACTTATTCCAATTTTTATGTCAAGTTGCCTAACTCTGATTTTCTGAATTTTTATTGCCACTTAAGGGCCTGTTTTTTCCATGATTATCTTGCACATACTCAAATCTAAGATAATTGAACCTACAACTATCATATATATTTTATAATGGCTTTACCACTTGATCTGCTCTAGAAAATTACAACTTTTAAATAAAGAAAAGATGTAAAATTGCTATTGTCTAATGAAATCTTCAAAATTGTGATATTTAAATAGAATAGTGAATAATTAGATAAAAAATACCATATGAAACAAAAAGCAATACCTCTGAAAATAACACCTTAAAAAATTGTAATTTCATTCTATTTCCCTCTTTTAGCATCGAATCTTGACTCATAAGCCTTCAGATAGTAACCTGCAACGTTTTCAATCATAGGAATCTTCACTAATAGGCTTGCATCGTTGAGCCAACAATGTTTTGAGAATTTTAAATTATATCAAATTTTGACTCATAGACTTTCAAGTTCTGAGTATGTTTGAGTTTTATTAAATCTTGACTTCATACTTCATAGTGTAATTGGGAATGATGTGTTCGGCTCTGCGAGAAAATGGGCATGTAGAGGGAAGTGATCTTCAGAGAAAATTCTATGCTTGATGAAAATTCATTGTTGAAGCTTTGTTCTATATTCTCATGGATAACCACCAGATATATATTGGCTTTTGCTTGTTAGTAGTGTTTTTAGCATTGCTTTGTTCTTGTTCTCTATACTATAATTGACAAAACAGATGAAGAGTTTTCATCTTCCACCTAGACCACCTGGTTGGCCTATTGTAGGAAACCTCTTACCTTTGAGAAAACATCCCCATGAGTCGTTGTTTGCCCTGTCCAGGCAATACAGCCCATTAATGACAGTCTCTCTTGGCATGAAAAAATAGTAGTGGTCTCCTCTGCTACCATAGCAAAGGAGGTGCTCAAAACCCACGAACATAACTTGTTTGGGCAAGCTCTTATACAAGCAATGAAGAATCTCTCTTACCATAAGTCCTCAATAATCTGAAGCCAATACATACCCTATTATCGGAAACTCGGGCGAATTTCCACATTAGGGTTTTTCTCTGTGAAGAAACTCCAAGCTTCTCAAAATGTCAGAAGAGATTTGGTATTCCAAATGATTCAATTGATTTTAGAGGAAAAAAATGTGAAGAGAAAGAGTGTGGCCATTGGGGATACGATGTATTAGATGGTTCTCCATCTCATGGGTAATCTAATGTTCAACATAGAGCTAACTGATCGCAATAATCCCGATGTTGTGGAGTTCACCAATGCTCTTATATCATGGGAAAAGCTTTGCCAAAAACCCAATTTGGCCAAAAAAATTCCCTGGCTTTGGTTTTTGGATCTTCATGGCATGGGTCTTCAAACAGGGTCCCATTTAAAGCGAGCCCATAAATTTTTAAATCTTTTCATAAGCAATCGACTGGAAAGGAGAAGCGTAGAGCTGAGTGATGAAAGTGGGGTAGAGAAGTATTTTCTAGACATCTTGCTAGAGCTGAGAAATTGAGAGAATGATTTCTCTCTGATGGAAATCAGGGCAATATTTTTTGTAAGCATTAAGTTATATTGTATTTGGTATTCTGGAATTATTGAAGTTAATTTGGCCTAAAAATAAACAATACACTAACTGTTTAAGCTTTCCCATTTATTTGAGTGGTATTTTTTATTTGAGCAAGAGTTGTTGATGACAGATAGTGACACCATTGTTGGGGCACTAGAAGGGGTGGTGACGGAACTCATTCACAACCCCAAGATAATGAAAGAGGCTCAAGTAGAACTGGAAGAGGTCGTGGGTCGAGACAGAAGAGTGGAAGAATCTGATATAGATTGTCTGCCTTATCTATGTGCTATGGTGAAATAAATGTTTCGATTGCATCCAATTACGCCTCTCCTGCTCCCTCATAGAGCAGACAAATCTTGTGAAATAATGGGATTTTTGATCCCCAAAGATGTGCATGTATGGGTCAATGTGTGGGAAATAGGAAGGGATCCTGCACTGTGGAGGGCGCCCTCCAAATTTATGCCAAAGAGATTTTTGGAGGGTGAGAAAAGTATGATCGAATTTAAAGGCCAGAATTTTGAGCTGATACCATTTGGAGCAAGAAGAAGAATATGTGTGGGGCTTCATTTGGTTGATAAGTTGGTTCATTTGATTTTGGCTTCGTTGCTCCATTCCTTCGACTGGACTCTTCCTGATGGACTGAATGCTCAAGAAATGGACACGGACGATGTATTTATAATTGTGTTGAAGAAGCATCAAGAGTTGTAGGCAATCCCCATCCCATGATTTCCACATAATATATATTAGTACCCTGCTAAATCCTCTCTGCATAAGTGACAATAAGGTAATTTTTTCTAAGTGATTGTCACATAGATTTCTAAAATGTGTTATTGTTATTGCAATATAATTGCTTTTGTTTATATTGTTTTTTCAGATCCCTCACCTTCCTACATCGCAAAGAATTAGATGAAGCATAATAGTTTCTAGAGTCAGTCTCTCTCTTTTTCTTTTTCTGCTAAAGATAAGACTTTTGTTACAATACAGATGAAGGAATTTGTAATGTAATGCATATTTTTAGGTTCAACCTAGATAGTTGGTTTAAATTTTAATGGCGATGGCCACTCCAGTTAATATTACATCTGTAATGATGTGTTATTCTCGAGCAGTCTATATAGATACTTTTCATTTTTGTCTATAAATTGTGTAGATGGTCAATTTTAAACAGTCGCGGTCCCCAAGATGTCATTTTTAAACTCTAGTTTATGTTCTCACATAATATTAGATTCCTTTGTGCTCGTGTTTGTAACATTCAACTCTCTCTTGGATGGTAGAAATTATACGATGACTGGATATAATGAAAAATATCACATGGTTTTATGTTTTTTATTTTTTAAAATTCATGTATTAAAAAATTACAATTTAAAATAATTATTTAAATAATTAGAAAAACCATGAGACCACCAACTTCATAAAATAGTCAAAATTTTGAGAAGCTGCTATTAAACAAGATAAGCTAAACAAAATTTTCATGGTAACATTTTATTTTTTTGTTATTTCTTAAAATAATATAATATTTTATTAATATTGATTAATCATAAATATAATTTATTTTAATTTACATATCTTATGTTATAACATTAAACTTATAAATTAATTTTAAATAAATAAAATTCATGTGATTATGACATTAATTTGAAATAAAATAAAGTTTGTACATGATTTAAGGATAATTTCTAATTGTAGTTTGTACAAAATCATTGTATAATGGATTTACACGCATTCACATGTTTTTGTTAAATATTTTCAATATTGAAAGATGCTTGAACTTACTATTCTTGTTAGAAATAAGAAAATAGAAATACCTATGAAATGTTTAAAAATATTTACATCATAGCTCTTACAAATTTTGGTTGTTTGCTTCATTTCCTTTGAAATCTTTAAAACCCCATTTTTTAGAGGGGTAAACTCTTTTGACTTGGAGCTATGAACCAATGAGGTCACAAACAAGGGACCTCATGCCCAATATAAATTTTCAAAAATTACACCCCAATGGGGTTTGAACCTTGATGCCAAGAATAACAACACAACAACTTAAACATCACACCATGCCACTATTGGAAAACCCTTTCAAGAACATGAATAATTACATGTTATTTTATAAAGAATATGATAAAATAGATTCAAATCAAATTCTTCATTTCCCTTCAAATAAAAGAATATTAACCATCTTGCACAACATGAAGTTTTTCAGACCTCCAAGAATTCCTTTTTAAAGATGATATTGTGCTTTTGTAAAATGACTTTGACAAGAGATCTGTGTTGTTAGAATAAGTGGTCTTATTAGAAAGTAAACTAACACACCAATGAAACATTAGATTGAAATAAACTAATTTAGAAAAGAAAAATGCAAACTCTAAATAAAAACAGCTCCTTCAAATGCGTTCCATTGTCCTTTATCTCCAAGGATTCAATTCAAGATATTGGCTCTCAGTTAGTTTAAGCAGCAACTTGTTAGAATGACAACTTAGGAGAACAAGATTGATGCAAAATGCATGTCCATTTCTAATGATTTAAACTATGCTTATGAACTTAAAATGCTTATGATATTGCTAAAATGTTGATTCAAATGCAACTATAGTAATTGCGCATAAAATCTAGGATGAAATCTATTCACGAAAAGGCTGTATTTATAGATTTTTGAAAGGCAAGAATCGAGTTGGCAAAGATCAACGGTTGAGTTCAAACCTGTCAAGATGAATGGTGTGAGATTCTGGAAGTTGAGAGAAAGATGGAAGGTTGAGAGAAAGATGGAGAATGTTTTCAACCCATGAAACTATCTTCATTCAAAAATGGAGACAAACATGCTCTTTTTCTTTTCATTTATTGGAAAATTAGTTGAAGTTTGAAGATAAATCCTAATTAAATAAATAAATTTATTCAATTATATGTGACATGTATTTTGGAAACTTCCATAATTAAATATTTATTTATTTAATTATGTGAGAGATAAAAAAAGATGTGTAATTAAATATTTACAATATTTAATTATGTGAGGTGTTGGATGAATTAGAAGAACATTCCATAATTTGAATTTAAACATTCAAACTTTAGAAATAAAATGATAATTAAATAAATAAATTATGAAATTTATTTTATTTAACTAAGAGGAAAAATAGCAATAATTAAATAAACTTATTTATTTAATTAAACTAGAAGAATTGGAAAAATGAATGATATAAATAAATAATTAAATTTATTTATATGCAGATGACTTTAGAATATTAATTAAATAATTCATATTTAATTAATTAACAGGTTTGATTAACCGTGACCATTTTTAGATGTATACATTTTCCCCCTCTTTGAAGTGATGTGTTTTACGCATTGCTTCAAAGAATTTTGCCCCTGAATTTGGAAATTTACCGATGCTATATCCCCCTTGAGAGATAAATCGTGTGATTTGATTGATGATGATGATGATCTGAAAAAGCTTAGATGATGTTTGGAGGGAAATTGGTGATTTAGCTCTTGAAATAGTGTTCTGTATAGTAAAAATGAAAATAACTTCCCAATTTACCCCCTTAAAAGGTGGAAAAGGTGAACAGTCATTGTCATTTGAATAGTAACTTGTGGTAAATTTCAAAGCTTTGAGAGATAAAAACAAGATGCCGATCCACTATGAGCACCACTGATTCAAGCGAGTTCGCCGTCATCAGAGACCAGTTGCGTATGGACCTCCGATAAGTTGACCCGGTCCTTCCTTGTGAATTTGAAATCGTAGTTTTGAAGATTTTTTTAATTTTTAAAAATTTTAAGAATTTTACAGTTCTGCTTTAGCACATAGGATTTTAGATTACCGCATGCGAGCCTTAGTTTAGTGCATAGATGTGATAAAGTAGTGCATACAAAGTAGCACATATATGAATAACATTAGCGCATAGATGCGTAGATTAGCGCATACCCTAAAATAGCGCATAGATTAAATCTGCCCATGTAGAATGCTAGATTAGCGCATAGGCTAGATCAACGCATAGACGAGATAGAGTGGCACATATGTGTGATAGAATAGTATATTGGTGTTTTAGCGCATCCAAGGTATGTTTTAGCGCATCCATGGATGAAGTAGCGCATTGGCCGTTTTAGTGCATTGACTAACAATTTTAGCACATCCATGAGTTTTGTCGATTGTTGAATTTTGAGATAAAATTTGATGATTTATTAATGATTTATTGATGATTGATTTGTGTGATTTCTTTTGAATGTCACCAAGGATACATTAGCTTGATTTAAGTAATGATTTGATAAAAATTTCCTCGTGTTTGAGGAACAAATAGTAATAATTCTGATAAATTTGCTTTCCTATTTGAAAGACAAATAGTAAATGATAGATTGATTTTAGGTTGATTGACTATTGTAAATTTGTTTCCATGCGATATGAAAAACAAATAGATTAGGATTTATTTTCCTTCCTGTTTGAAGAAAAAATAAGATTTGATTTGATTGAGTTGATTTCCCATTTGATATAATTGATGATTTTTCTTGATGTACTGATTTGATTGGATGATTTTGAGTATTCCCTGTTGATTGATTTGTGTGATTTATTTTAATGTCGTAAAGGATAATTTTAACCTCATCTAGATTAGAGAGAGATTTCCCTGCACGTGGGATTTGGTTCCTCGACTGTCCCAGATTGATTTAGAGGTGATATACTAGTGT
This sequence comes from Sequoiadendron giganteum, assembly GCA_007115665.2. Lineage (NCBI taxonomy): Eukaryota > Viridiplantae > Streptophyta > Pinopsida > Cupressales > Cupressaceae > Sequoiadendron > Sequoiadendron giganteum. The sequence goes on from CM021109.1 coordinate 118,937,351, forward strand.
GGGTTGAGTCCACCATTAAGGATCTCGTAGTATAGGATCAACAGGGCACTGTTGATGGCATTAGCTGAGAGGTGGCATAGTGAGCACAAAACCTTTCACCTGCTAATGGGAGAGATTACTATGACACCAAAGGATGTATACATGATTTTGGGTATCCCTGTAGTTGGTGAGCTTGTGATCTATGATCACAAGGAGATTGGAGGGACTGATGCATTGAGATGATTCTTTTAGGATCCTCATGCAGGCAGGTATGAGATTGCCTAGAAGGATATGGTGGAGAGTTATGCCCCACTGCCTTCGGTGTTAGTAGGGTTCATCATTGGTTTCCTTTGTCCTGATCACAGGTCAAAGGGACTATCAGTTGGGTGGTGTCGGATCCTGGAGGACATGCTTCTCCATCGGACTAGATATGCATGGGGTTCGTGCATGCTTTCCCATCTATACCATGATCTGCATCAAATAGTGTACACAGATGGGAAGAGTCTCTCATGTGGAGTTACTCTTTTACAGATTTGGGCATGGGAGCATTTTTCTATTACTCACCCCATTATTTGGAGAGATCGCTCACTTGGCCATCCATACATTTATGCCTACATAGGTCCCCTTGTCCAGCCAATGCTAGGATAGTTAGAGTACTAGTGGTGTGTGTTAGATGACATGGATACAGTCATTTGGATACTATATCTCGATTGTGATCCCTGGGAGGTTGATGATGTAGAGCTGCCCTACTACACCAGATCGAGATATTTGATTGGTCTTACTCCATTTATTATAGAGTGGTTTCTGGTTATGCAAGTATTGAGACAATATGGTTTAGTATAGATGATTCTGCAGGGTGTGGCACACTATTCTAGATGTCGAGAGGATGTGCCAGAGTGGGGTCCATTTGTGATGATAGAGGCTGCTAGAGCAGAGTACGCATATCTATAGCCAGATTATTGGGCGATGCATCTAGAGGTGATAGATGTAGGGATGACAGATGAGTATGCAGCTTACTTTTACACACATCACTTCCCGAGATTTACCAACCCAGAGGAGCATGCCCCATTATTGGGAGGAATAGTCATACAGCGGGCACGACGGCAACCATAGGCACAGGTAGAGGCTGGGGCATAGGCAAAGGTACCAGTAGAGGCAGAGGATGTGGGGGCTATGGATGTTGATGATGAGGAGGATGAGGTGGAGGATTCAGGCAATTCAAATGACAGTGATGGTGACAATGGGGATGACGGAGGTGACGGGGGTGGAGGTCACAGGTTCTTCTTCGATGTACCATTCAGGACAAGGCCTCAGACAATGAGACTAGTGGATTAGCCGAGTACTTCATCCCCACGGATCACTATCAAGGCTCCTTCATAGGAACAAATGAATACCTTGCAGGCAGAGATTTAGACTCTTCGGATTTAGTCAGCATAGGCACATGTGATGATCAGCCAGCTACAGGCATAGGTTGCACAACCACCACCTCATGAACCACAGGTAGCTCAGCTTATAGTAGAGCGAGATAGCTTCTGAGAGTGATCCATAAAGGCCAAGGGGGTAGCTGAGAGACTCCTGAGATCAGTCGAGAGCACCTCTATTGGAGAGGTTGTGGAAGAGGGACTAGAGACCTCTCAGGAGGCTGAGTATTATAGGATGAGATATTTTGAGGCAGTGCCACCCGAGAGGAGGATTGCCTACACATATTCAGGTACTCGGTCATAGATCCATTCACGCAACCATACCAGGAGTGCCACTAAGAGTGTGGGACATCCAATCAGACAAGAGATCAGGGCTCCTGGGAGTAGAGATCCAACAATACGTACCACCTCGAGAGATAGTAGTAGCCATGTGCCACGTCCAGATGCCCCTCAATGATGAGTGATTGATAAATCTATTCATTGTATTTTATATATCTTGTTAGAACATTTGATATCCTTGTACACCTGGACATTTGTTTTGATGAGATTTATGATATGTAGTGGTTTTTTGATATGCATGTGTTATGGATTCATGTATGCATTTTATTTCTATATGCTTGTCGTTTATGATTATGGATGATGATATATGCACTGTGATATGAATTGCAAATGATGTTTTTATTTTATGTAATGTATGATAATGCAATGATGATATGATGTAGGATGTGTTATGATGAAATGATTTCTAACATGATGATATATGATGCAATATAAATGATTTTCTTTTATGATGTATTTAATGAATGAAATCGATACAAGATGTAAGATGTAATGATAAATGATTTTAATGAGATGATTGTGTCTTAAAAATGATATGCAAATGATATGAAAATGATATGATGTAAACTAAATGGATAATGATTAATATGAATGAGACCTAATAATGATGAAAATGAAAAAGTGATATGAATGGATATGAGAATGGAAATATGTAAATGAAATGAAATGATAATGATGACCTAAATGAAAAGTTATGATGAAACGAGATGTAATAAATGATAATGTGATGAGATGAAAATGAAGTAAAATGAAATGAATATTTAATGAAATATACTTATGAATGCTACACACATAATATGAAAATGGTATATATATGAACTAAAAATAAATAAGGCTTGATAAGGATGATAAGGGTAATGATATGAATTGGTGTGATAATGGAAAGATGAAATGCAATGATAATGATAATGATACATAATGTAATAATACATAATGATATGATGCAATTGATGTAAAAATGATAACCGAAAATGATGATATGAAAAGAATGAAATGGATGTATCTTTTATGAATGCAATATTTATACAAAATGATGTGAAACGAATGATAATGCAAATTCTATGAAATGATATAATATGAGATGAATGATCAATTAATGATACGTACTTTATGAATGATTATACACATGAGAATGATCTGATATTTAAAGATGGTTTATGATCATGATGAACTAAATGAGATCGAATAATGATAACAATGCTTAATGATAATGAAATGAAATAATGTGAAAATGAAAAATATGGTAATGCAATGATAACGATAATCATGAATGAATAGTCACGGTGAAATGATATGTAATGAATGATAATACAATGAGATGCAATAAATGTCCAAGTGTACTCAATTGTTGTCTTAAAAAGATATATGAAAATTTTTCCAACCTTCAAAAATTTGCTTACATGGCCCCCAAAATGCAAATCTAAATGAATCATGTAGTCCTAGAATGTAGTAATGAAACATTTTCCCTGTTTGTCATTCCATGAACCAATGTTGTGCGTGATTTTTCATCATTGAGCCTTTTGATATGTTAAAAGTTAGTACAAGCATCAAAGGGGGTATTAACACTAATGATGACTTGAGTATTGCTTTCATGATGTTTGATGTAGAAAGTTAATACAAGCATCGAGGTATAATTGAACCAAGATGACCTGAGTATTGTTTGCATAAACAGACAAAAAATAATCATTTTCCTATGCAAATTCCAAAATGTCAACAATGATTACGTTGTAAAGCATGTCCCATGAAAAATTTGCACACTACTAATGATTAGCTTACAGATAGTAAGCAAAGAAAAATATTACTCCTTCCTTGTGATTCTATTTCAGTACATCATTGAACCACTCCAAAGATATGATATCATCAAATGTCAAAACAACAATTCAACTTATTCTTTAAGTTTGTCATTCATTTTATTTAGATTAAAATCATCCAATTTGTTTCAATTTTTTGTCAAACAATCATTTAGACTCAGTTTTGAATGGACAAGTTTGTTGTTTATGATATTCCGATGCTTTAACACATGTTGTTGTTTGTTTTCCAAAAATCTCCAAGAAGCGAATTTCCCCCTAATGACCTTGCACTCTAACTCCTGCTAGACACAACTGCTGCTAAGGATAACCTTAATCATCAAGCCATGATGAGATCCTTGTCATTTCAAGGAGATATTTATGATGTATGATGTAGATGTAATGGCCAGGGATGATAAAAGATGGATATGCAGAATGTATCCCAATAGATGAGAGAGCCAAACAAAATCACAAGAAATGCCTATTTGCCAGGTTTTCACCATTTGTTTTTATTGCAGTTTTTCCTAATTTTATAGATCTTTTTGTTGTTACCATGACACCTATTTTCTAGGTTTTCATCAAGGCAATGATTTTTTATTTCTTTTTGATTTTTTTGTATTTTTGCTCTTTTCAATTTTTTTGTATTTTTTCAGGACTTTTTACAATGTTTTTGATATTTTTCAGGCATAAAAATTCTTCAGGTGAATTATGTTGGTTGGATCTTCAAAAAGGTCCCCTTTTGATGTTGACAACTAATATGCCCCCGATCCATATGCTGCAATGATAATGAACGGGACCAACCAATTAGGTTCGAACTTGCCTTTCTTTTCCCGATCCTGCTGATTATGAGGGTTTTCCTTGAGAACCACGTCACCCACTTGAAAATCTTGTGGTTTGACTCTGTGATTGTAGCTACGGGACATAATTTTTTGATATCCCTTCAAATGATTAATTGCAGTTTGACGTTGTTCATCAAGCAGTTCTAACTCTTGCAACCTTGATACTCTGTAGTCTTCATTATTGATTAGCCCCTTTAGTGATACGTGAAGTGAGGGAATCTCAAATTCTAGTGGTAAAATAGCTTCTGCTCCATAAACCAAAGCATAGGGAGTAGCACCTATTGGTGTGAAAATACTTTTTCTATATGCCCATAATGCTAGATTTAATTGGACATGGCAATCACGACCTGCCTCATTCACTATTTTTTTCAAAATCTTCAAAAAAAATTTGTTTGAAGCTTCAACTTTACCATTCCCTTGTGGATAGTAAGGTGTAGAGAACCTGTGTTGGATGCAAAATATTTCAAAAAGTTCATCAACATCCTAATTTTTAAAGGGTCTTCCATTGTCTGTGATAATGGAGTTGGGAATGTCATATCGACAGATGATATAGTTCAAAATGAATGAAGAAATTTGCTTACCAGTAACAGTTGTTAGGGGAACAACTTCAATCCACTTAGTAAAATACTCGGTGGCTGTGATAATGAATTTGTGTCCATTTGAAGATGATGGGTGTATCTTGCCAACCAGATCCAATCCCCACTAAGAAAAAGGCCATGTTGTGGTGAAGGGTTGTAATTCCTGAGCAGGAGCATCAATGAGATTCCCATGAATTTGACATTTTGCACATTTCTTAATAAAAATAAATAATTCTTTTTCCATGGTCGACCAGTAGTAACCCAATCTAACAAGTTTCTTTACTAAGGTTAGTCCACTTGATTGTGTTCCAAAAATGCCACCATGTACCTCTTGTAAGGCCTTTTCCGATTCATCGCATTCGAGACATCTAAGGAGGGTACCATCGAGACCACGCCGGTATAAGACATCAGCAATTAAGGTGTAATGAGAGGATTGACGGATGCAATTCCTTTTCTGATTTCTAGACAAGTCTAAAGGTAAAATTTTATTCTTTAGGTAAGTATAGATTTGGCCATAGGTGATCCCACAATAATGGGTTACACTTTTTGGCCAAACTTGACATTGAAATCAACATTTTTCACCAGATCTTCACTTTCGTACGCCTATAGAAGCTTAACCATTAAGAATTTGAAGATGAAGCAAACTAGTGATTTGTGATATTTTGTGTTGAGAATCTAATTATATTTTTTTTTAAAGTTAAAAAATAAATTGTGAATTATTTTATATAGTTTTTATTAACTTATTTTTTTTACTAAACATCATTTTCAAAAACTGATGCTTACTTTCAGCTACATAACTTTTTTTATAGAAAGCATACAATTCTAATTTTTTAAATACAATGTTTTCACACCATTATATAGTGGATGGATATTTTTTCATAATTTTTTGTTGCGTATATATTTTTTAATTAATTTTCTAATTTAGAGTAATTATAATTTGGATATATTATACTTTCAACTGCATAATTTTTTTTGTATTTGTTTGAATTAACTTATTCTTTTTTTGTTGGAATAAGGACATCAATAGCTAGTGTACATGAATTTTTAAGTATTTTTTTTCTCTCTTTTCCTGTTTTTCCATATGTGTGAAATAAAGACCTCGATGTTCATTGAAAAACCTACATTCACAAGAAATAAAAAATAAATATAATAATAAAATTAAATATATGTAAAATTATACTTTTTGGAAAGCTTATAATAAGGACTACATGTTTACAAAAAAATAATTTTAAATAAATTAATTTGATCCCCTTAAAGGTAAATCAAAAGTGTTTTTTTATCAACATTTTGATAGGTGTAGAGGAGACTCCATTATAGGTATGGTTTAAAACTAGCGGCTTTCTATCCAAAGGGGTTTGATATAAGTGGGTTTGATCAAACCCTCTTCAATTAAAACCCTTAAAATAGAACCTTTTTAAGGCTTAAATCATTATATTTTCTAAAAATATGCAATTTCAGCAAAAATCAGGATGTCCCAAAAAGTGTAACCCATTATTGTGGCAGCACCCCCATGCAAGGGAGAATCAAAACTGGTTAAGTGGAAAATGGTTTGAGTTTTTGGATTGTCATAGGCGGGAGAAAATAATTGTTCCACCAGGAAATCATACCGTGCTTGATTCTCTAACAACTGGAGTAGTGATGCGATTGTAGCCATGGCATCCGCGGCTTTATTATCAGTACATGGAATTTGCATGAACTTGATATCACCAAAGTATTTCTTGAAATCGTCCACCATCCTTTAGTAAGGCATTAAATTGTCATCCTTAGTTTGATACTCATCATTGATTTTATTTATAACAAGTTGTGAATCACCAAAAACTTGAAGTTTTGTGATTTTCCAGTCTACTACAATTCTCATTCTAATTAATAGTGCCTCATACTTAGTTATGTTTTTTGTGCAAGGGAACATTAGCCGGTAAGATTTTGGAATTGTATGTCCTTGAGGTGTAATGAAAATAATCCCTGCCCCCGAGCCATGTTGAGTGTAGGAACCATCAAAGTAGAGTGCTCATGACTGCCTAATAGTTTCTTTGAATACATCGACATCAGGAAAATCAATGTGTATGGGGTGTTATGCGAGCATTGGTGCTTCCGCTAACTGATCCGCGATTACCTATCCCTTTATAGATTTTCTATCCACATAATGAATGTTAAAATCACTCAAGATCATGACCCATTTAGCCAACCTGCCAGTTAAGTTTGCCTTACTTAGAAGATATTTGAGTGGATCAATCTTAGCCACAAGCTTTATTGTATGAGCTAGCATGTAGTGTCATAAATTTTGAGAAGTGAACACTACTGCTAAGAAATATTTTTCAATGAAGGTGTAATTTAGTTCATGACTTGTCAAAGTCCGACTGATGTAATAAATTGCTCGCTCCCTTCCTGAGTTGTCTTCTTGTGCCAGTAATGCTCCTAGGGGCACTTCCGTAGTAGGAATATATAATATGAGTGGTGCACCTTGCACTGGTGGAATCAACACTGGTGGGTTCATTAGATAATGCTTTATCTGATAAAATGCTACTTCACATTTGTCTTCCAATTTAAATGGAACATTCTTGTGTAAGAGATGAGTAAATGGTAGACTTTTATCCACCAGTTGCACAATGAATCTTCTGATGGATTGTAAACGTCCCTGTAAAGAGCGTAGTTGACTAATGTTCCTTGGTGGTGGCATATCAAGAATTTCTTGCACCTTAGCTGGATCCACCTCAATTCCCTTTTCTGACACAATATATCCCAGCAGCTTTCCAGATTTCACTCCAAAGACACATTTCTTTGGATTAAGTCTCACTTTGAATTGCTCCATTCTTTTAAATTTTTTAGATAAGATAGCTATGTGTCCTTCCCTAGTGTTAGATTTGGCGAGGAGATCATCTATGTAATCCTCCTTGAATATGTGTATCATATCATGAAAAATCATAGTCATTGCACATTGATAGGTAGCTCCTGCATTTTTCAACCCAAATGGTATTACATTCCATCAATAGGTACCCCAAGGACATGTGAACGCTATTTTATCCTAATCTTTAGGTGCGATATTTATCTGGTTGTATCCAGAAAATCCATCCATTAATGAGTACATCGCATGGCCAGTGGTCGAATCAATGATCATATCTATGTTTGGCAAAGGAAAATCGTCTTTAGGACATGCCTTATTCAAATCCCTAAAATCTGTACCAATTATGATTCTTCCATCTGGCTTTGAAAAAGGTACGATATTGGAGATCCATTCTGCATAGTCGATAGACCGAATGAATCTGACATCTAAAAGCTTCTTTAACTCCTCTTTAACCAATAATGCAACATGTGGATGCATTTTTATGAGTTTATGCTTCGCAGGTTTTCCCCCCTGTCTGATGGATAAATGATGCATGATGAGATCTAGATCTAACTCAGGCATATCTATGTAGGACCATGCAAAACTGATTTAATTGTTCTTAAGAAATTCTGTGAATCCTAGTATTTCCTCTTCTATTAAAGATGTGGCCAATTGCAAGATTTTGGGCTGTTTCGTTGTACCTATATTGAATGCCTTTGTTGGTTCTATTATAATAGAAGACCTTTCCTGATAGTGCTCGAGAAGAGTGTCAACTTTCCCATCCTCTAGTGCCTTTGAAAGGTTTTCACTATTGGATACACTTTTTATTTTTCTCTTTTCCTAATCTAATACTGCCTTTGTTAGGTTTTCACCATTAGATCTTTCGTTTATGTTATTTATTTCATAGCTAAGAAACTTGGTACTTTCCTATCGAAAACTTTGATCTTTTGATTCCTCGATGGAACGTGTTTCCGATTGGGCTAAACAAAGGAAGTTTATGATGGTTTCGTCATTTGGAAAAGTTGGGATATCAATTGGTGCATTTTTTCCCAATCAATGAGGTCAAGAGGAACCAAAGGAAATGGATCATTAGGTTGAGTAAGGTCACTATCTATTAGGGTCATGATGCTATTATTAACTTTGTTATGGGAAATATCTAGGATGGTATCCTCCTGTGGATGATCTATCTCACTTTGAATCGAATCATTCTCACTCGAGTCATGATCACTTTGTAGAATGTAATCAAGTGGAGGCCTTGAGATTTATCCCTCTATAATTTATCATCAAAGATGGTGTCCCATTCATACTCATTAAAGTCAGTGTCAGAATTATTTTCTTAAATTCGCATAATTGTTTCAACTAACTCCTCATTGGATGGTCTTTGTGCTACTTCTTCCTTGGTATCTTCACCATATCCTAACCAAGTCTTATCCTTTGGGTGCATTGTTTTCAGTTGAATAGGTTCAACAATACCCTCCTTTCTTTTATCTATAAGGCCATTTCCTTCATAACCCATTTGTTGCATTATTGCATAACCTTTTCCATATTGTTGTGTGGGTAACTTGACATGTTGTACTAATTCTTCTTCATCTTTATAGATCCAATCAAGGATAGCTCTATCTTCCATTTCATTTTCTTTGATAAATACTCCATTAAACTTGGTGATGGGAACTGATGCTATGGCTAAATTTGTTGTAGCCTGTTGTATGGATGTTGATGGTTGACCATGGGATCTTGGAGATATGGGTAGATTAGAGAGACATAAGGAATATTCTCCCACCCTACTATATTTCAATTTTAGCTTGGTGCCAAAAGTACTTATCATTTCTCTTTCTTGCTCATTGTATTTGGAGGTAGAGATGGCCAATGCCTCTCTATTATGTGGGATGAGTGTGTCTTGAGTTGCTCTTAGATTAGAAGATGTTTGGCTACTAATGTGATCAACCGGTATTGTGACTTCTTGTCCATCATATGGAAACTTCAAGAATTGATGATAAGTGGATGGAACATCTTGCATCTCATGGATCCATGGGCGACCCAAGAGTATGTTATAGGATGGATCCTGATCTAGAACCTGGAAAAAGGTATTCTTCACAATAGGTCCCACTCTGATTGGTAACATGATGAGGCCTTTGGAAGCTCTTTCCTCATCATCGTATTCCTTGATTGTAATCTTCCTCTGTGGATCTATAGATTCTTCTAAATATCCCAAAGAAAGGACCAATTTCAAATTACAAATGTTTAATCTAGCTCCCCCATCTATAAGGACACGTCTAATGTAGGCTTTATGAACCATGACCTCTAGGTGAAGTGATGAATTATGTGGATGGGTCATGGATGAGTCATCCTTCTCAGTGAAGGATAAACATGTGGATGAGGACAAATGTCCCAAAATGGCTTGAAATTTATTGATATCCAGATCAGGAGACACAGTTGTGTCAACAAGTTCCTTTTCCAGAATGTCCTTATGTGTGGGTGATAATTTTAATAGCTCCAAGATAGAAATTTGGGCTGATGTTTTTTGTAGTTGATCGACCAAATTGTATTGACTTGGAGGGGGAATTTATGCCTTGGATGAATTTCCTTTTACAATGATTTTGGCTTGTCCCCTTGTCGTAGCATTGACTTCTCGATATTCTTGCTTACCTCTGATTTTGATAGCATTGATTTGCTGATCGTCCGTGTAAATATGATTGATAATGGTGTTGTAGACATGATTAACATTATTTCCTTTGTAACCCAAAGATTCCCCTTTTTGATAATTGGGGAGAGGATCCTTGAATTCCTGATGGTCACCATTAGCATTATGTCCCTCAACCATGATGGTATAGTTATCAATCAAATCCTAAACAATATTCTTTAACCCTTGGAAATTATTTGTCTTATGACCTTTACACCTATGATATTCACAAAAGTGTGAGTCACTCCATGATGGTGGTTTAACTCGAGGCTCATAATCTCTTTGTGGTGGAAATGTAATAGCGTTTTGATTCAACAGTTCTTTAAGAATGGACTCTAAAGACTGGCCCAAGGGAGTAAAACTCCTTCGATTTCAAAAATATGAAGATTTGGGCACATTTGAATTTTGTTTATTGCCAAAATTATTTCCACAATTATTGGTCACATTCCCTTGATTGGAAATATTGCCTTGAGTACTAGAATTTCCAGCATTATTGCTATGTTGGACACCTGATACATTAAGAATAGTAGGCTTCACATTCACGTTGTTAGCATCTACTACACCATCATTCACAACATTTTTATTCTGAGTCCAAAATCGTGACTTGTCATTGTTGTTACCATTGTTGTTTTTTTTGTTGTTGTACGAATTTGGACCTTCTTTATCGAGTTTCAGAACTCCATGCTTGACCAAGGCACCTTCAATAGTAATCATGTTTTCAATAAATTTTTCAAATGATTGGGGACAATGAGGTTTTAGCCTATAACTCATCTTTTGATTCAGACTATCGATGAAGATCTCCATCTTTTCTGTTTCAGGAATAGGACGGGAGTATCTGGGAAACACCCTTCTCCACCTTTGTAAAAATGTGGTGAAGGATTCCCCTACCTTTTGTTTCACTTTACATATATCAAGCATGGTTATCTGGTGTTGGATATTATAGGAGTATTTTGATATAAATTTATTTATTAACTCCTCAAATGTTCTGATGGGGGCAGTGATATTTGAAATCCACTCCATCAATTGTCCACCCAGACTTTGTGGAAACAATCGTATTAAGTAGGTATCTTCATGAGAAAATTCTAAGCTCATATTTCAGAAATCCCTCACATGTTCAATGGGATTTGTATTCCCATTTTACCTATCACATTTAGGTATTTCACAATGTTTTGGAAAATGAATCATTTGAAGACTCTTTTCAAATGGATATGGACATATATCATCAAAAACATACTTCTTTGTTGTACCCCCTTGGATTTCCTTTATTTACCCTTGTAATGCTTTTACCTGTTGAGTAAGAGCATTACAATCATTAAGAGGGGTTTTAGGATTATCTTTAATCCCTTATGTGTCAAAATCGGCAGGAAACTTAGCTCCTTGATTATCTAATGAAAGGAAGTATCTTTCCTTGTTTTGTTCCAAAATTATTTCCAAAAGAGTATGGAATTGGGGATCCTGTTCTGCTTCTTGGAGCTTTTCTTCTATTATCTCTTCAGTATTTGAGTTATGAAAGGGATTTTCTTCCCTATCACTATTATCACCCATTTTTCTTAATGTACTTTCCCTTTCATCTCTTTCTATGTGCTTTCAAAATCGTGTGACAATAGGCATAAGCTTTTGCCAAATTTCTACTAACTTTGATCAAAAGAATGAAATAGTGCAATTTTGATGGATATGAAAGTCAGGATAGAATGAAGATTCTATGACTTATGAGATTTCTAATCTTTAGCTCATGATTCCCTGATTGAAAGTATGAATATACTGTTTGCAGGATCTAAACCAAAGATAAAAAATAAAGATGATTTTTCACTTTGCGAGGTTTGATCATAGCTTTGCAAAAAAATAAGGATTGTGATAAATGCCTAATGTTCTTGAGCTCTCTATTGCAGAAATTGATTAGGACAAGTAGAGTATACAATTGCATGTTGGGGTATGTCAGAGGAACGAATACCCTGACTATGATTATGCCTTTGAGAAAGGTCTTCTTTGAAAGAAAGTTTGTGAGTATAATGGTTCTACAACATAATCGTCAGTGAAACCTCTAACAAAGTCATGATATCGATGAATAAAGGTTCTGTGTTCAAGAAAAACCCTTCGACTTTGGTATAAAAATTTCCTCTTTTTAAATAACTTCTTATAACTAAGAGATTTCTTTGGCTTTCTAATCTTCATCTCTAGGGACTTCTTGGAAAAAGTTGTAGACTTCCAAACCTTCAGCATAGAAAAAGACTAGACTAAGATGACTAATTTTTGAGTGTCAGAAAATTACTCAAGTTCGGAACACAGATTCACCAAATTTTTCAGCAGTTGTGCTAAAAGATCCAACCTATGCACTAAACTGTTGCAGGTATGCGCTAAAATAGAGCACAAATGCGCTAAAACAGAGCATGAATATGCTGAAATAGAGCACATGTGTGCTAAAACAGAGCATGAATGCACCGAAACAGAGCACAGATGCAATGAAACAGAGTATGAATGCGTTGAAATAGAGCACAAATGCGCCAAAACAGACCAGAGATGCACTAAACTATCTGATTACTTATCTGAGATAGACATTTTTTGACAGTTTTATGTTTTCGAATGATCTTAATCTGATTTAAATGTTAAAAACATGACATATAGTAGCAGACAGTTGTTTTGTAAATCCTAAAATCTAAAAAAAGAGTGTATGTTCTTGAGATTTTCATGGTCATTAAACAAGATAAGAACTTCAAATAGACTCACTCTTAGTTTTCAAATAGGTCATCATAGGAATCAAAACCCACAGCTTAAAATCGCGTCAACTCACACAACCGTGTCACCCCCTAGAGGGCGCCCGTGTTTTTGTCTTTTCCAGGTGCGTACTCAAGGTTAGATTTCTCGATCCCTTGACTAAGAAATCTGTGGCGATTATATGGTGAGTGTCTTGGGGGCAGATTCTTCCTCCCCTTGCACTGTGATTGAAATGATCTTTGGATATTGACATGGCTGGCTTTCTACACTATGGTTTGTAGTAAAGTTTTTCGTTCGACGTGGAAATAGATAAACTCCCTGTGGAGACCTCCCAAAATTTAGAATAAAGATTTTTGGGATGGTTATCTTGCTCACTTTCTTTGAATATGGGTTTCACCAAAATTCACTTTTGATTAGAGTGGGTTGGAAAACCTGGCTTTGGTTGTTCCCACTTAGGTCATTCTTGTAGGGTGAGTACTTTTTCCCACTATGACAGGCCTTTTAAAAGATGTAATAAAGCATGAATTTCATAAAATGAAAAAGGTAAGTCTGGTATTTTGATCACCTAGTAAAGGGGAGAGCATATACCTATTACCAAGAATCACAACAAACAAATGGTTCAATTCTAAATCCAAATGATAGTTTTTTATGCTAAGTGAAGATTTTGCTTTACAACAAACATTGCATTCATTTTAACCAAGCAAAAATGATGTTTGGTGAATATCCTAGGATTGATAAATTCTAGATTTTAAATGTCTATCCTAGGATTGCTTCATTTTCCTTTAAAATCAAATTTTAAAAATCCTGTCCGCAGATGGCATCAAAATCAAGATTTGACTTTACAACCTCCGTATGCGCTAAAAGAACTGGTAAATATGCTAAAAAAGGCCATCTATGTGCTAAATGAACAAACAACAATGTGCTAAAACATACCACCAATGCGCTAAAAGAATTGATGTATGCACTAAAACAGTCCACCAATGCTCTAAAATAGTTGTCGTATGCGCCAAAACAGAGCTCGTATGTGCTAATCCATGGGTCGTTTGTGCCAAACTGAAGCTCCAATTTATCACCCGTTAGAAAAACTTGCAATATAAAGATTAAAAATGGGGCAAGGCCCCACGGTGGGCACCAAAAATGTGTTGTTAGAATAAGTGGTCTAATTAGAAAGTAAACTAACACACCAATGAAACATTAGATTGAAAGAAACTAATTTATAGAAGACAAATGCAAACTCGAAATAAAAATAGCTCCTTCAAATGCATTCCATTGTCCTTTATCTCCAAGGATTCGATTCAAGATACTAGCTCTCAGTTGGTTTAAGCAGTAGCTTGTTATAATGACAACTTAGGAGAACAATATTGATGCAAAATGCATGTCCGTTTCTAATGATTTAAATTATACTTATGAACTTAAAATGCTTATGATATTGCTAAAATTTTGATTTGAATGCAACTATAGTAATTGCGCATAAAATATAGGATGAAATCTACTCACAAAAAAATTATATTTATAGATTTTCGAAAGGCAAGAATCTAGTTGGCAAAGATCAATGGTTGAGTTCAAACCTGTCAAGATGAACGGTGTGAGATTCTGGAAGTTGAAAGAAAGATGGAGAATGTTTTCAACCCACGAAACTATCTTCATTCAAAAATGGAGACAAAAATGCTCTTTGTCTTTTCATTTATTGAAAAGTTAGTTGAAGTTTGAAGATAAATCCTAATTAAATAAAGAAATTTATTCAATTATATGTGACATGTATTTTGGAAACTTCCATAATTAAATATTTATTTATTTAATTATGTGAGAGATAAAAAAAGATGTGTAATTAAATATTTACAATATTTAATTATGTGAGGTGTTGGATGAATTAGAAGAACATTCCATAATTTGAATTTAAACATTCAAACTTTAGAAATAAAATGATAATTAAATAAATAAATTATGAAATTTATTTAATTTAACTAACAAGAAAAATAGCAATAATTAAATAAACTTATTTATTTAATTAAACAAGAAGAATTAGAAAAAGTGAACGATATAAATAAATAATTAAATTAATTTATATGTAGATGACTTTAGAATATTAATTAAATAATTCATATTTAATTAATTAACAGGTTTGATTAACCATGACCATTTTTAGATGTATACAAGATCCTCTTTTTAATTATTCTTGTTCTTATGAATATGAAGAAATGAGACAATGGAAACAAACTCTAATGAAAGCAAATAAGCCTTTTACCTTGTCTCTAGATATACCTCCATTTGGGAAACAAGAGGATGAATGTGCACCCAAAACCTTGAGAAACATTCAATGATCTCCCAATAATTATCTTGATATCCTCTTTATGCTATTGATGAAGGGTTGTAGGTTTCTCTTTAATTCAACATGTATTTCCAATGAAGTGTGTTTATGAAAATGGCTTAAGGAGGGTTTTAATTATAGGTGTTGACAATGGAGGATGGATAGTTGCATTTTGATTTCAAGATCAAGGAATAGGAGTTCTTGAGAGATCAGGGTCGATGAGATATTACTAAGTGGCACCATTTTAATTGGTCCATGTGGGGAGGAGAAGGAACAATGAGATGTGAAGGGATAAGATTGGTTTGACTAAATCCAAGGGAGGAAAGTAAGTCCTCTCATGTACATGTGAGAGGATGCATGGGAAAGTGGTATAATGACAAGTGTCCTATCACACATGTGAAGACATATGTTAGGAAAAAGAAGGTGTTTCAACCTTTGATTTTTCCCATAGCATTGATTTTTTAAATATTAAATATCGCTAATTTTCTCACATTGTCTTGTGAATTACAACTTGTAGTTTCTTTCTGGATGAGGAGTCAAGTTGGAAAGTTGATTTTGCAGGTGGAGTTATGCACATGAAGGCATTTTCTATTTTCATGTTGCATCTTCAGCCTTTGGCATTGAATTTAGATATTTCTAATTTGTGTATTGTAAGCTCTATGAATATGATATTTTTCTTGAGTTATGAGATGAGATATTGAATTCACAACGATTATGCTGCTAGATTTTCTCCATATGGAATAGGATTTAAATCTCCATGTAAAGGCTTAGAGCCTGCAATTGTATTGTAACTCTATATTTGGTTGTTGAATAATCCAATGGATCTATGCTTTTGGAGGGTGGGGTTTTTTTACCCGAAATGGTTTTCCCCACATAAATCTTTGTGTTCATATCTTTTATTTTATCTTTTATGTTTAATGATTCTATTTATTGAATCTATTTAATGCATGTTGTTGGAACTGGTTAAAATTGCATGAACTTTCCTCTAAGGATTAATGGTGGAAATAAATTATCTAATTTTACTTAATAGTAGTATGTTCTTTTTGAGCTTCTTTGAAGAAACATAGCTTACCAAAGGCACCTACTGATTTCATATGTTCATTCTCGGATGAATCAATTTCCCTTCAATATTAGAGCTTTCTTTTGAGATTTTCTTTTTGCTTGCATGTGCAGGTTTTTGGGTTGCATGTAATTGCATGTGTGTTTCATGTACTTTCATGGACTCGCATGTGGCTTGTGTGTGCTTGCATGTTGATGCATGTAAGAATTCTCGGTGTTTAAGGTTCTAGTAATTCCTTCTGTGAATATTTCTTAGCCTGGCAAGCTTGAAGAAATTTGAAGGAATCGACTGAAGATTGATCCTTTGGTGAGTGGAAGTTCTCTTTTTTTGCTTTAGTTTCAAGATACAACACATAGCTTGAAGGATGGTGAAGATAAAGAAAATGGAGTTGATCATATTGAAATGATGTGATTTGAAGCTACTAGTTGATAGCGAAATAATCCTAATGCATGGGGTGTGCTTTTTATTCTTTATGGTTGTGTTGTAGAAAATATTTCATATTGGGTGTCTGTGTGAGAGGCTCCATGGTGATATGGAGAATCTTCGATTTTTTTTCAACTGTGTAGTAATGTGCTTATGTTGGGTTATTTTCCCTCATATTGGAAGGCACTATTTTTGTTACCTCGATTGCATGTAGTCTATGGAGTTGATCATTGGATGATTTAGAAACTTTTGCAATAGCCTATCTCCCTTGGATGCATGTTCATGTTGGTGGTTCTGGAGTTGGCCTGAAAGGGGCTTGGAGTTCTTGAACCACTTTTTCCTTTTACAAATTCTTTGTACTTGCATGGCTTAGATTCATATCCCTTGGATCTGAGGGTTTGTATATTTTCCTAAAAAAACCTATGGTTATGCTCATCTATGATAGCCATTGTTCTAATTTAATTATTGTGGTGCTTTCAGAATGAACAGGAACAATGGGATATCACTGGTGTACACTTTGAGTCATGTAAATTCAATAATACAAAGTGTCTTTGAGTTTATCATCTCAAGTTTCATGAGGTTGTTTTTATCTGCTCATTGTTCCATTTCAAATAAATGGTTAAAATGCTTTAAGCAAGTGATTGTGATTTCAGGTGTACATATGGGATTTGATAAGAAGAATTTGATTGATATCAAGAGAAGGATTGTTAGTGCAAGACACTAACAGTTAATGCAAAGCATTAGCAAGTTAAATCCATTGGTTGAAGACTGTTTGCTGGGGAATTTGTTTATGTGTTTGACTCCATGGCCCAGAAGTGGCACTAATCTTTTATGTAGTTTTGTGCATCTCATAAATAAATTTAATTGAAAAATCATTCTTAATCTTACTATGTTATTGTGTGTCCTTCTTTCCAATGGCTAAGAGAGGGTTAAGTTAATAAGAATTTAGCCAAGTTTGAAGTTTTTAATGCCTCCCTTAGTGTATTTTCATTGGGAATTATCTGCTTTATAAAGCAATGTCAGAGTATGAGTGTTTTAAGTTTTGAGCATTGTATAGGTTTACCCACCTTGGTCCTGCAGAGCCAGAAGTGTAGGAGATTTTAGTCTTTGACTGCCACTTGTAAGGAAACTCAGGTGCGGAAATAGCTTCCTACACTAATCTCTTAAGGAAAGTATGGTGCAAATTCGTTTTAAACCCTTACAATTTCAGATTCGTTAATCTACTTAACAATGATATTGCAGCAATATACCATACATACAGAAAATAAAGAATGACACAATGATTTACCTTGGGGAAAACCTTTCGGTAAAAAACCCCAGCACTCCAAAACCTGCACAATGTATTATCTTCAACACAACGGTTACAACACACTTGCAATGCAAGTTCTTTCAAGAGATTTCCAACACTTGAAGACAAAATGCAGCAGCATCAAAACGTTCCAACAATACACTCACATCACACATCTTCTCAACCCTAAAAAATGCTTATATCATGTGCTTCCCTTTTTAGGGCAACTTCCGAGGATGCCCCGAACCCCACTATCGTGGAAGAGTGTACAGTACTCAACTTTATCAGTTGCCACATGTCTTCACCCATCATTGAATCTTCCAGACATAGCTCTTACGTGTCATAGGAATCTCTCATAACCGTTTCAGCCATGATCTCCTTACACACAATTCAAGATTCCAACACATCAAGTGGAGTGACACATCAACATGCCAACTAGACATGTACACTCACCCTTAATTATATTATTTGCAAGAAATACATTTTACAAAACAAATAATAAGAATAGGAATTATCCAAGGTTGAGACACCTTATTCCTAACATTCTCCCACTTGTCGAACACCTTGTAAGAGCAATAGGAACATAACAGGAATTAACCGCTATAGGCCAAAAGGCCCATAGACTCCAAACACCATCTGAACTTCACAGTGCCCACTGGTTTCGTTAATGCATCTGCAACATTCTTCACAGTATCTACCTTCTCTAAATTTATCTTTCCATCTTCCACCATATCTCTTACAAAGTGAAACTGCACATCAATGTGCTTCATTCTAGCATGGAAAGTTGGATTCTTCACAAGGAAAATAGCACTCTGACTGTCACACCAAATAGTAATCTGTTCTGCATCAACACCGACATCAGAACACAATCTCCTAAGCCAAATGGCTTCCTTACAAGCATGAGTAGCAACCATGTACTCAGCTTCTGTAGTGGACAAAGCAACCACAGGTTGTCGCTTACTCATCCAACTGATGGCACCACCAAACATAGTGAACACATAAGCACTAGTGGATCTCCTGTTGTTAATATCACCTGCCCAATCTGAATCCACAAACCCACGAATACAAACCGAATGCAGAGATCCAGAAGAGTTACCATGGTAACATATGGAGTAATTTGATGTACCCCTCAAATATCTGAATACTCGCTTAACTGCATCCCAATGTACCCGTCCAAGGTTAGCCATAAATTGACTCAGGACTCCCACTGCTTGGGCAATGTCTGGTCTAGTACAGACCATAGCATACATAAGACTGCCAACTGCACTAGCATAAGGTACTCTACTCATGTCCTCCACCTCACTAGGAGATTTTGGACAATCATCTACAGATAACTTTGTTCCCATTGAAACAGGAACACATAGTGGTCTACAATCTGCCATGCTGAACCTGTCCAACACAGACTTCACATACTTACTTTGACTCAACCAAAGTTTTCTATTAGACTTGTCTCTACTGATTTCCATACCCAAGATGTACCTTGCTGCCCCAAGATCTTTCATCTCAAACTGTGCTGACAACTGAGATTTAAAATCGAAAATCATACCCTTACCCTTCCCAAACAGCAACATATCATCAACATATAATGCAACAATAAGAAGGCGATCATTTTCAACTCTGAAATAAACACAATGATTTGATTTTGATCTTACAAATCCAATTGACAACACAAAGGCATCAAACTTAAGGTACCACATCCTAGGAGATTGCTTCAAACCATATAGAGATTTCCTTTAACAATGTAGTGCTCAGGCTGTGACATATAAATCTCTTCCTCCAAATCACCATGAAGGAAAGTTGTCTTCACATCCATCTGTTCTATCTCTAAATCATATGATGCAGCAAGTGATAACAAAAATCTAATGGATGTCAACTTTGCAATAGGAGAGAATATTTCACCATAATCTATTCCCTCTACCTGTGAATACCCCTTTGCAACCAATCTAGCTTTGTACCTTTCAACACTGCCATCTGCACAAAATTTCTTCTTGAACACCCATTTACAACCAACAGATTTTCTCCCTTTAGGAAAAGGTACAAGGTCCCAAGTTTTGTTTTTCTCCAATGAAGCCATCTCATCATCCATAGCCTCAATCCAGGAACCTGCATCTTCCATGCCCAAAGCCTCTTTCACAGATCTAGGCTCATCAATGTTAGTAATCAAAGCAAAAGCACAACTGGAATCTAACATAGAATAACCAAACCTTTCTGGTTGCTTTCTTTCTCTCGTGGATCTCCTCAAGGGCTGAGGTTGAGGTTGTTCTTCCTCTTCTTTTGAACTATCAGAGATGCTAGAGCTCTCCTCATCATTAGACCCAACATGGTCTCTCTGTTCAGTCTTCTCAGGGGTAGGAGGAAACTGAACAACATCTTTTTCCTTTTCTTTTTCATCTGGTTGTAGCACAATAGGAGAAGATGTTAGCTCTCTGAAAATAACATTTCTACTATACAACACCTTACTAGTCATAGGATTCCAAAGCTTGTATCCTTTCACACCAACACTGTATCCGATGAAAATACATTTGACAGCTTTGTTTTCCAACTTAGATCTTTTCTCCTTTGGAACATGTGCATAAGCTTCACAACCAAAAACATGAAGATGTCTAATTGAAGGCTTCTTACCAGACCACACCTCCATGGGTGTCTTACCAACAAGAGCTGATGTAGGAGATCTATTAACCAGATAGCAAGCAGTGGCAACAGCTTCGGCCCAAAACCTTTGTTCTAGGCCAGCTCCACTAAGCATACTCCTAGCCTTCTCCATCAGTGTCCTATTCATTCTCTCTGCAACTCCATTTTGCTGCGGGGTGTAAGGAGTTGTCTTATGTCTCTCGATTCCTCGTTCTTTACAGAACTGTTCAAACTCTGTGGAACAAAACTCACCACCATTATCAGTTCTCACACACTTGATTCTTTTACCAGTCTGATTCTCCACGAGAGCCTTAAATTCCTTGAACTGACTGAAAACCTGTGTCTTACTTTTTAGGAAATATATCCAAGTCCTTCTACTGTAATCATCTATAAAAGATACAAAATATACAGAACTGGAGATAGAAGGAACTTTTACAGGACCAAAAACATCAGAATGAATAAGATCCAAAAGTCCAGAAGACTTGTGAGAACTAGAGTAGAACTGAACACGATTTTGCTTACCATAAACACAGTGTTCACAGAAATTGAATTCGAGATTACAATCATTTAGCCCCTCAACGAGATTTTTAGTTTTCAAGGTCCTAAGACCCTTCTCACCAATGTGGCCAAATCTCATATGCCACAACATTGTCTTTTCTGCAGGAAGCTTGCCTTCCAAAGTGTTTACACCCTTAGGCACACTTACTGCACTGCCATCGGAACCCATTGCCACAGTCTTCTTTACTGCTCATTCAGATGGTGGGGATGAAGTGATAGCCGCTCTCTTCTTTGAAACAAAAGAACTATTGCACGGAGCAATGCATGCATCAAGCTGAAACAAAGTACCTCTCCTAGTACCTTTAGCGAGCACCATAGAACCTCTCATCATCTTGCATCCATCTTTCGAAAAAACAACTTGCACACCTACATCATTCAGCATACTTACAGATAATAGGTTTCGTGCCAAACCCGGAATGTGCATAACTCCATTGATTCCCTTTACTCGTCCATCAGGAAATCTGATAGTGACCCTTCGCGTCCAACTATCTTTAGGTGAGAATCATCACCCAAGTACACCTTTCCACCATCAAACTCTTCATATTTTGAGAACCAGTTTCGATGAGAGGTCATGTGAAAAGAAGCACCCGAGTCTACTAACCACACATCATCAGATGCATGGGCTTCCAAAGCTGCAATAAAAGCATCTCCACCTTCTTGAGATTTTTCAGAAGCTGAATCTAAACCTTTCTTCTTCTTCTTCGGTTCTTTGCAGTCCCTCCGAAAGTGCCTAGATTTATCATAGTTCCAACATTTCACCTTGGACTTTCCAGGAGTCTTAGAACTCCCATGGGATTTGGATCTACGCTTCTTTGACTTATTGTCATTCTGCTTTCCTTTGTTGTTGGATCTCCGACGAACAACAAGGGCTTCCTTAGACGAATCCGAAGTCTTTCTTCGCATCTCCTCAGATAGCAGCGAAGACACCACATCATCCATATGGAATGTGACTATAGTACTTCTGAGAGCCATCACAAGATGGTCCCACGAATCTGGCAAGGAACAAAGCAGGGTCATACATCGATCCTCCTCCTCAATCTTGGCACCGGATGATGCCAACTATGCAATCAATAAATTGAATGCGTTGAGATGATCAGTTACGGATCCACCTTCCTCCATTCTTAAAGAATACAACTTCTTTCTCAGGAACAACTTATTCACCAGAGATTTGGCCTGATACACAGACCCAAGCCGTTTCCACAAAGAATTTGCAGTAGTCTCATCAAGAACATTCAGAAGAATGGCATCTGCTTGATAGAGTCTGATGAGACCCTTAGCCTTCCGATCCTTGATATCCCAATCCACTTGAGGTATCGCTACAGGTTTCACATCAAGTAAAGTAGCCTCCCATAGATCGTGGTCTTCAAGCATGTCTTCCATCTTGAGTTTCCACAACTCGAAATTAGTGCCATTAAATTTCTCCACCTCCATTCTATTGTATGAGGAACTTGCCATCTCAATCTGCAAATAAGATTCAGAATGCTCTGCACAAAAAAAAATCCCACTCAACTTGAGATTAGCTCAAAAAACCCTACCCAACAACTAGGCTCAAAAGTTGATCAGGCTCTGATACCACTTGTAAGGAAACTCAGGTGCGGAAACAGCTTTCTACATTAATCTCTTAAGGAAAGTATGGTGCAAATTTGTTTTAAACCCTTACAATTTCAGATTCGTTAATCTACTTAACAATGATATTGCATCAATATACCATACATACAGAAAATAAAGAATGACACAATGATTTACCCTGGGGAAAACCTTTCGTTAAAAAACCCCAACACTCCAAAACCTGCACAATGTATTATCTTCAACACAACAGTTACAACACACTTGCAATGCAAGTTCTTTCAGGAGATTTCCAACACTTGAAGACAAAATGCGGTAGCATCAAAACGTTCCAACAATACACTCACATCACACATCTTCGCAACCCTAAAAAATGCTTATATCATGCGCTTCCCTTTTTAGGGCAACTTTCGAAGATGCCCCGAACCCCACTATCATGGAAGAGTGTACAGTACTCAACTTTATTAGTTGCCACATGTCTTCACCCATCATTGAATCTTCCAGACATAGCTCTTACGTGTCATAGGAATCCGTCATAACCATTTCAGCCATGATCTCCTTACACACAATTCAAAATGCCAACACATCAAGTGGAGTGACACATCACCATGCCAACTAGACATGTACACTCACACTTAATTACATTAGTTGCAAGAAATACATTTTACAAAACAAATAATAAGAATAGGAATTATCCAAGGTTGAGACACCTTATTCCTAACAAATCTTGTCAATTGGCCACTAGCCTTTGTGGTTCTTTACTATAGAGGTTGGCTACCTCTTAGAGAACTGCAAATACTATGTGGGAAAAAATTCACCAACACTTATGTTGGGTTATTTTCCCTGGTATTGGAAGGCAATGTTTTTGTTACCTCAATTGCATGTAGGCTATGGAGTTGATCATTGGATGATTTAGAAACTTTTGCAATAGCCTATCTCCCTTGGATGCATGTTCATGCTGGTGGTTGTGGAGTTGGCCTGAAAGGGGCTTGGAGTTCCTGAACCACTTTTTCCTTTTACAAATGCTTTGTACTTGCATGGCTTAGATTCATGTCCCTTAGATTTGAGGGTTTATATATTTTCCTAAAAAAACCTATGGTTATGCTCATCTATGATAGCCATTGTTCTAGTTTAACTATTGTGGTGCTTTCAAAATTTTGAGTCTTCCAGATCTGTGAAGTGGGTGTGGATGCACATGGGTGTTTTTCAAACATAGTGATTTTATAGGTTTTACATGGTTAAGATAAAACTTTTGATTTTGTGGAGTTGTAGTTAAGCTATTTTCTAGACCCTAGCTTGTGAGGTGTTACTAGATGAGATAGTTACAATTTTTCATGCATCCTTCATGCATGGTGTGAGGAGGTGAGATGATTTCTTTGCATGGGAATTTTGGTACATGATTAGTCACTCAACATTTATGTGGTGATGCTTGGTGGATTTCTTGATTATGGTGCTCGTTGTGGACATGATTGAAAAATTAGATCTAGGTTTGATCTGGTGCTTGAGTCATGTTGCCTGCATGGTCATTCTCTTTAAGATCTCATATTTGTAGTGTCTAGTGTGATAGTGGATTTTCATGTTGTATTTATTAGATCTACAAGTTGTGTAATGATGTGGGTTGTCTTTACGTACATGTTTCTTGTGGGACAACTCAGAAGTGGACTGTCAATATCCACAAGGTTTGATTATGTGTTGATAGAGACTTG
Organism: Sequoiadendron giganteum; assembly: GCA_007115665.2. Taxonomy (NCBI): domain Eukaryota; kingdom Viridiplantae; phylum Streptophyta; class Pinopsida; order Cupressales; family Cupressaceae; genus Sequoiadendron; species Sequoiadendron giganteum. The sequence goes on from CM021109.1 coordinate 118,962,047, forward strand.
TTAGCTGGCCTTGTATGTGGTCACTTGTGCATTGGTTTGGTTTCTTTGAGATGAGAGGATGGATATGTTGGACTTAAGGAAACACTGAGAGGGGGGGGGGGTGAATTAGTGTTCAAAAAATCTTAACTTTATTAATCAGAAACTTAAACCATTCTGACATTACATTTAAAAGAAAGATGCAAACATTCAAAGGAAACATTCATAACACCATAACATAAGTATTTTGTCTAGAAACTCTATTAGGGGAAAAACCACGGTGGAGGTTAATCCAGAATTTGAGTACTCAAATATTTTTTTACAAAAGAGAATGCACTTGCATTCATGCACACTGCCTAGAGCTCACCGCTCAAAGGGAAGGCTCACTACCTTGTAAAAATTCATTTTAAAACCATATAAAGGATGAACTGAGCTAGAAGCATCTATTCATGCTAGGTTACAATTCTGGTGAAGCTCATAGATTAGATTCTGGATCCTTTTTCCTGACTGTGCACTTCTTTCTGCTTTGCTTTGCTCTTTATTGCTCTTCACATCACACATAGACAAATTCTCACTATTTCTATATTGAATTTCGCACCATACATTCGCTATATTCACTACCACCACTATTTCCACATCCTTAAAATGATAAAAATGATCTCTTATATATATCCGCTACCAAGGATTTGATCATTCATATGTCGGCTTCATAAAACTTTAAGTTCTTTACAACTATCGATTAGATCCTTAATTAAATATTTATGTGCATCCTCCAAAGTCGGTTAAGACATAAAGAAGACCCCAAAAAACATAATCGAGCATGAAAATATTTAATTAATTGCTCCTTATACATCAGTGATTACTATATTTGCTAGGTCGGCCTTCTAGCACAGATAACCAACAGATTAGTGCACTGGATCTTTTAGATCACATACCAGTGAATGCGCATCATCATATCTTTCGAATAATGTAATAAAAACATCAAAAAACCTTCCTCAGAGATACACAGCTCAAAATAATAGTCCGGTGAGGTATTCAGATCAACGTTTATGCCTTTAACCGCATGCCCTGTTCTTCACTCTGTTCTACTGGTGTAAACCAAAACTATACTATAGATTAGATGCATGACTTAGGTTTCCATCAATGACAAAAATTACAAGCCATATTCCAAAATTCTCCCCCTTTGGCATTGATGGCAACACTTAGTGAAAAATGACTAAGTTTCAGAATCATTATAAGTACATTGCCAAGCTGCTCTCTCTCCTTATGCTTCAAAAGATTTCAAAACACAACTCCCCCTAAGATTGATGAGACATTTTTCACTGCACTCTCTCCCCCTTTGACATCAATGACAAAGCATAGAAACCATATGCCAAAAAAAAGACAAAAAATGTGTTCAAAATCTCCAAAACTTCAAAATATATATATCGACAATTCTCCCCCTTTAACCAAAACTCCAAAAATTGAATCAGTTTTGAAAACAAGAAACTGTTACTTTAGAAAATTATCTTATGATTTTTCTTCATTTCTGGAAGGAACTTCTTCCAAGAATATATTGTGATCCCAATGATAATAATCAAGCTATTGTTCTTGGATGTTTTGTTGACAATTTCAGTTAAAGATTCCAAAATTGTAATTGCTTCCTCTAGTTTCTCACCTTTCCTTAGTATCTCCACCATCTAATCCAATCATAATTTGGTTAGATCCTTCACCTTCCAAAAATTATCAACAAGTGTGTTCTTGGTGAATTGAACTTTGGTGTGTTCAGACTGTAGCTCCCATATTATTTTCTTGATGGTGCCATCCTGATCCTGAAACATGTCAAAGATTTTCCCAATCCCATTCAGCTCTGTTTCAATCTGCTGCAATTTCTCTTTGTAATTACCAACAACATGAGGCCAATGGATCCAATTTTTATAGATGTTATTAGCTACATTTATGTATTGCCTCAACTCATTCATTTTGTTCTTCAGTTTGGTAAGTGATAGTCTAAACTATTCCTTCAAATGAGAAATAATTTCACCTTCTTCTTTGTCTGTATCTTCAGAGTTCATTGTTTCTTTACTGCACTCAATCATTTCTTCAGGTAGAATGTTCTGAAAACTTTCCAATTTGATCTTGTAGTGCTCAACATGAGCATTTAGTACACTCAAAATATGTCTTGATCATATGATGGTCTGACAGACTATAACTTAGCGATTTTATGCATTCCACCTTCTTCTTGAATAAATTGTTGTAGCATTTCCTTTGTCAAGTCATCTTCTTCCTCACTGGCTTTTTTTGGTTCTTGTTCATTTCTCTATGGATCCACAGTTTCTTCATCAGATTCTTCATCTGGAATATCTATAATTTCCTTTTCTTTTTCTTTTCCTTCAATTCTGTGAATTTTTCATTCTGGAGGGCTGTATTCAACAATTTCTTTTTCTCTTTTCTTCCTTTTCTCTATGCCACCAGAAGAGGAACCAACTTCAATTGTTCTTACCGAAATGGAAATATTGATGGAGCTACACTTTCCAAGCACATTATTAAAGAAATTTTCAAATTCTTGATCCCAATCAGCAAAGCTCTTAGAATATGAGTATATTTGTTTGCATACCGGTTCGTTTTCTTTCCACAGCACATTGTCGATCTTTGGCAAACAATTCAAGAAATACATTACTAAACATATAATCAGAGTACCAAACTTGAAAGGGTAGCCTATCTCTTTTGTTAGTTGCACATTCTCCATTAACTAATCCTTTATCAATCCACATAGGTCAAAGTCCTAACCTTCAATTATCATTTTGTGAGAAATGTAGACTGTGTCAGCTGAAGTTGCTCCTTCTCAATTTCTTAAAAAATACTTTATATGAAATTTTGTGTGCAATGTAATTAGTAACAGGATTCTTGATTGTCGCAATTATCAGTGCCCTCTAATCTCTTATTATTCTGGTTAGGGTTTCAACCTCTTTGTTTTGGATGGATTTCTTCCTCGATATATCTCTGACTTTGCATAATCCAGTCAAATTCTCAATTACTTCCTTCAAAATGATGTTGGGTTTCTCCAAAGTTAAAGTATCATCATGTAGTCTGCTCAAGATGAATTTAATAAATTCTCCATTCTCAAAGTATGGAAACTCATTTGAAATATCCAAGTTCCTATGTTTGGCTTTACTTAATTGCTTCAATTCATTGGGTAATAACAAATTCCTCATGGACCTAATCTTTCCACTATTGTATTCATCCAAAAGGATTGACCCTTTGATTTTTTCCATTTTCCTTTTCACACTTAGGTTTAACAACCGTACACCAAATTATAGGAAAATTCTGAAAACAACTAAAATACCTGATAGATTTCGAGTTTCATCGGCAAATCAACTTCTCTACTTTGAAATTCTACTACCAAGTGCTCTCATTCTTTTCTTCTTTGATGCAAAGTGACAAATGACGGTTCCAAATTGAATTTTATAGCTCACACACTTGTAATAAATGTGTTTGCCCTAAGTTTTTGAGGTGCTCAATTTCCTTAGACAACGACAAAAAAATTCTTCTGCAGACCTATGAATTCTCTGAATTTTCTTGCGAAAGTTCTCCAAAACCTCTACATATCATTTATACACCTTCTTGACCATTCTTTGCATTCTGGTACCATCTACGAATAGGGGAGGAAATATTTTCTTGAAAAACTCCCCCCCAAGCCAGTGGCCTGAAATCAATTACCGGAAGCAGGTTCTGGTGCAGAACCATTTCCAACATCAGACTCATTCTTCCTGGCCCAGCTCTTCTTCATCTGATCTCTTATCTCATTTGTACTCTCTTTTTCTTTTCCTTTGTCATCTTTCTGTATATTTCTACCTCTGTATACCAGACCTCTTCTATCCACATTTTTGTTTCTATAGAATCTTGCAATGTGACCATACTTATTGCAATTGTAGAACACATTACTTCCTTGTCCAAACCAATCATTCCATTGATTTCTTCTTGATCTGCATTAATTAGCAATATGTCCAAATCTTCCACATGTGTAACATTCAACATTCTTTCTATTGATAGAGTAGTTTGACACATTTTTGCATTCGATTAATTTATGACCAAAATTTTTGCATTTGAAACACTGACCAGAAAATGATGAATCTCTTGATTTCATATTACTTCTACACTGAGTAGCCATATGGCTAAATTTATTGCTAGAAAAATAGTATCCATTAAATTTTTGACCATTAGGTTGTCTTACCGAATATCTTCCACTTTTTTTCATTTGGTTTCCTTGTCTAAAATTCTTTTGTCTCAGTCTGGAACTTTCTCCTTTTTTATATCCAAGACCTCTCTTATCATTTCCACTCTTTTTTCCTTGAGTTAGCTCATTAGGATTCACTGAACTGATCTTAAACTTCTACTTGTATTCATTTGTAGTAGTAAGTTCATTTCTAAGAATAATAATATGTTTACCAAGTTCTTCTTCATTTTATCTGGATCATTGTAGTTCTCTTTCCAACTGAGTGAATTCTTCATTTACTCTTCTACATTCATCAAATTTATCCTTTAATGACTAAGCAAGATTCTCCTCATTCTTCTTCCTCTCTTCAATCTCTTTAGTTAGCTTCATCACCATAGATTCCATTTCATGTTTTAGGGTAGCATTCCCTCTGGAAAAATTTTCACATTCTTCAGTTATTTCCTTCAAAGTTTGATTCAGGTGAGCATCATCCATGTTTTTTCTCTCTTGTTGTTGTATCTAGTAATAGATATCCTTTCTCTTCTCCCTAGGTATTTGACCCTTCAATATCTGAATGAATTTCTCAGCATCCTTAAGATTTTATTTCAATTCCAAGACTTCTCCTTTAGACTGATCAAGGTCATCAAGTGCCACCAAAATTTGTTGCTGAAGAATACCAGAGTCCATCACATTCCAAGATCCACCTCAAGCTACCAAACTTCTTCTGAGGAACTAGATGATCTGATACCAATTGTTGGACTCAAGGGAACACTAGGAGGGGAGGGGTGAATCAGTGTTCAACAAATCTTAACTTTATTAATTAGAAACTTAAACCATTATGACATTGCATTTAAAAGAAAGATGCAAACATTAAAAGGAAACACTCATAAGACCATAACACAAATAAAGTTTTACAAAAGAGAATGCACTTGCATTTAGGCACACTGCCCAGAGCTCACTACTCAAAGGGAAGGCTCACTTCCTTACAAAATTTTAGATTAAAACCATCTGAAGGATGAACTGAGATAGTAGCATCTATTCATTCCAAGTTACAGTTCCAGTGAAGCTCATAGATTAGATTTTGGATCCTTTTTCCTAACTGTGCACTTTGTTCTTCTTTGCTCTACTCTTTTCTGCTCTTCACATCACACATAGACAAATTATCACTATTTATCTGCTGAATTTCACACCATGCATTCTCTATGTTCACTAACACCACTATTTCCACATCCTTAAAATGATAAAAATGATCTCATATATATATTCGCTACCAAGGATTTGATCATTCATATGTTGGCTTCATAAAAATTTAAGTTCTTTACAACTGTCAGCTAGATCCTTAACTAAATATTTATGTGCATCCTCCAAAGTCGGTTAATACATAGAGAGGACCCAAAAAAAACATAATCAAGAATGAAAAAATTTAATTAATTTATCCTTATACATCCGCGATTACTATATTCACCAGGTCAACCTTCTAGCACAGATAACCAACAGATTAGTGCACCGGATCTCTTAGATCACATACCAGTGAATGTGCATCAACATATCTTTAGAATAATGTAATACAAACATCAAAAAACCTTCCTCAGAGATCCACAACTCAAAATAATAGTCCGGTGAGGTATTCAGATCAACATTTATGCCTTTAATCAAATTCCCTATTCTTCACTTTGTTTTGCCGATGTAAACCAAAACTATATTGTAGATCAGATGCATGACTTAGGTTACCATCAATGAAAATACTTACAAGCCATATTCCAATAGGATAATACACTCAAGTTCCTAGATAGTCAGTGTTGGGGTCCTATAACATGGTGTATTTCCTTGATTTGGAGATCTTTTTTCCACTTGGTGTGATTAGGAGGACACTTGTATGTGTGTGGACTTGGATGAATTTCAAATTTGGGAGATGGTGTGTCATGTGCTTGGAAATCTCAATACCATGATTCAGTGGTATTTTTAGCAATGATTGTGTATTCATCACTATGTGGTGAATGATCTTTAGTGATGCAAGTGTTTCAAAAGGAATCTTAGATCTTGTTGCTGCAGAAGGGTTTCTTCACATTTGCATGTGAACACTATTTGAGGATGTGTAGCATCTTAGATCCATAGAGGAATATTGTGGTCTTTGGATTGAGATGTTGGTGGTGCTTGATAGGTGATGTTGGTTTAGAGTTTCTTTATTTTATGTTATGGTATACTCTTGATTTCGCATTAGATTTTTGGCATGTTGCATTTCTCTTGAGACCATGGTATGTTCACTTGGAGCATGGGATCTCCTAAGGGGGGTGGTAAGATCAAGATGTCATGATAAGTTCCTGATTTAGATGCTTGGAGATTTGACAGTGGTCTAGTGATTATTTGTGTTTTGGGTGATGCTTGAGAACTTCGTGATAGTGCAGTGATGCATTTGGATTTTGGCATGAAATGATTATTTTATAGTTTTCATGGGTACATGGAGAATGAGGTGAGGCTATTTTTATTTTGAGATGAGAGAAGTGTTGTTGATATGGTTTCTCTTGATGACATTTCAAAAAAATGTCAAAGGATCCTATATATTTGTTAGACATGAGTTCAGCAGAGACCTATGAGGAGATTGCTCTTGGGGGAGTCATTATGGCTTGCATATCTTGGAGGAGCATTCTCATTCCCCACTCTTGGTCTACTTGACAACTTATCGCTTAAGAGGTATTTCCCATTATTTATCTTAGGTGCTTTATGCTTTCTCTCATAAACATGGATCTTGGGCTGCTATTAGATGGTTCTGGAGGATTCATTGTGAGAGATGGGTAGCATGGTTATATCCTTGGGTTTGAATTTTCATTTTTGATGATTATAGGGGATGGTCATGGGCTGATTTCCTGAGATGGGAAATGGAGTAGTTTGATCTTCTTTGAGAAGCTTACATCCATGTAGATACATGATTCATATGTTATGTTTGATCTCTTGAAGTTGAACGAGTTTGGATGTTGTTATGCCTTTTTTCTTGGGTTTGTGAAGGATATCTTACTTGACACAGTTGGCATTTAGATGTGTATGTAGAAGGGCATGCTATATGTTTATGATTTACATATTTTTCTCTTTAGGCTGGTTCTTCTTACTATATGTTTGGATTCATATGACTTTAGATGTGAGATTTCTATGTGGAGCTATGATGATCACTATTTTTTGGTAATGTGTTGTCACTCAAGTGATGACATGGTGGTTCTTGTATCTTTTTCTTCTATCAAATATGGAGACCATGGGAGAGTTTTGGAAGGTTGTTAAGAAAGATGTTTCTTGCAAAAGTTGGTTGTAGGATTTCTAGATCTTTGTGGATGGTCCTTGGTACTACATGGCTACACTTTCTATGTGCTATGATTGATAGACTCAGTATGCCTTTGATTGTTTCAGATTTGGTATTACCCATGCAGTGGAAGATCCTGGATTTGTTTGGTCTTCTTTGACTGGTTGACACATAGAGCTTGTATTTGTGATTCATGGGTTGGATATGTACATGGAATGAGTTTTTGATGTGGATACCTTTGAGGTATGGGTGATTGGATGGATTATCATTTGTTGTGGCTGTTATTTTCAATCGTGTGCATTGGTTAGTTGGATGGGAGAAATTAGTTTCCTATTTGATATTCTAAATAATGTTCTATCTTGTTTTTGGAGAATGACTTCATAGTTGTGTCTAGGTTACAATCTTTGAAGTTGATGTTGTTGATGCTTTTGTATAGCTTGTGAGCACAGTGGAGTGGTGGTAGTATTATGTGGACTTTTTTATTAGTTGGATCTGATGCTTGTGTTCTTTAGACTAGTGCATATACACCATGGCTCATTCCTTTCCTTGGAGGATGGTAGGAACTATTGCTTCAGATGGTGGGCATCTTGGATGTTGTTGCAGGTGTCTTGGTTGGAGCATGAAAGTGCTATTTGAGATTCTTGTGATTGCATGTATGGCTGTGATGATGTGTTTTCATCAGTTGTCTCTTAGTAGTTAAATCCTATTACTTTCATGGACTCTTCAAAGGTGTTCGAAAAGTGGGAGAATGTTAGTAAAAAGGTGTCATGACCTTTGATTTTTCCTATAGCATTGATTTTTCTAAATATTGAATGTTTCTAATTTTATCACATTGTCTTGTGAGTTACAACTTGCAATTTCTATTTGGATGAAGAGTCAAGATGAAAATTTGATTTTATAGGTGGAGTTGTGCATGAAGGAATTTTCTATTTCCATGTTGCATCTTCAGCCTTTGGTAGTGAATTTAGGAATGTCTAATTTGTGCATTTTAAGCTCTATAAATATTATATTTTTCTTGAGAATTTATGAGAGGAGATATTGAATTCACAAGATTTTTGTTGCTAGATTTTCTCTAGATGGAACATGATGTAAATCTCCATGCAAAGGCTTAAAGCCTACAATTGTATTGTAATTGTGTATTTGGTTTCTAAATAATACAATGGATCTATTCTTTTGGAGGGTGGGGTTTTTCTACCTGAAAGGGTTTTCCCCATGTAAATATTTGTGTTCATATCTTTTGTTTTATCTTTCATGTTTAATGATTTTGTTTATTGAATCTATTTAATGCATGTTGTTGAAAGTGGTTAAAATTGCATGAACTTTCCTCTAAGGACTAATGGTGGAAATAAACTATGTTTGATTTTTCTTTATGGCATAGTATTATGTGCTTTTTGAGGTTCTCTAAAGAAACATAGATTACCAAAGGCACCTACTGATTTTAGAGGTTCATTTTGTGATGAGTCAATTTCCCTATAACATAGGGAAGAGGGATTTATGACAAGTCTCATCTCACACATGTGTGAAAACACATAGAAAAATGGAATGAAGACATGAGACTCCTCCCATGTGTGTGAAAGATCACATAGAGATAAGAGATGGAGATATGTGACTTCTCTCACATGTGTAAGACATCACATGGAGAAGAGGTACTTCGAAAATGTCCTCTCATACATGTGTGGGAAATCATATATCTGAGATGTAGCATTAGGATTGAGAGATGGGATCAAAAGGATGCACTTTTGTTGTAGGATTTTAGGAATGAATTAGATTAGACGTGATTAATTAAATCAATCACATCTAGGAATTGTGCAAGGGTTAATTAATTAATTCAATTCATCAAATAATCAAAGTGAGGTGAAAAGGAGGGATTAAATAAATATATTCTATCTATTTAACTTTTTGAGGATAGAGAAATGAATATAGGATTTAATTAAATAAATGCCAATTTATTTAATTATGGGAAAATAATAACGATGACCAATGGATTAATCAAATAAATTATTCATATTTATTCAATTAATGGTTTAAAGGATGATTAGAAATTTTAATTGAATAATTGTCTTATTTAATTAATGTTAAGCTAGTGTGAAGTCGAGTGTGATTGTGTGGAAAACTTTAGGTGTTTATATTTTTTCCCTCTTTGAGATGTTATTGCAACTAGATGAGGTAATTTAATTTCAAATAATAATAGATCATAGTTCTTAGGAACTGATGAGACCCATTTCCAATAATACCCCATTCATTGAGAGGATGGGAATGACAATAAGGAGGGAGATTGGTATATGCCCCATCGAGAGTAAAAACCTTTTTAAAGGTTCTAGGGGTGCACTCTCAAAATAGATGAAAAGATTAGAGGATGAAGGATAAAAGGAAATATAAGGAATAGATAGAATAGGATTTAAGGATGAATGGATTAAGATAGGTAGAAGAGATGGAGAGATAGATGGATTGAGTAATGATGTGACAGTATGATAAACCTTTATTTGATATCATATTTTATGTTATGAACCAAGGTATAAGGACCAAGGTGAGGATGTGCCAATTGCATAGAGGACTAATCCAAAAGAAAAACGCAACATACAAATGTATACCTTATGGAACCATGATATGGAATATCATTATGTCATTATGGAATTATATTTCAAGGACTATGATAGATGAAAATAAAATGATGATATACATAAGAAATAATGCACAAATGACATGAAGAAAACATAGTGTTTTTCCTAGTTAAGCTAAAAATTGATAGAATTATTGGTGATGATGATAATAACATTGTTGATGATAAGAACAATATGAGTATTAGGAATGATCTATCTCACTGATAACATTATTGATGATAAGAAAGGATTTAAAATGATATATCACGATGATGATAAAGTGAGTATAAGTGGACCAAGGCTTGCATCAAGGCTAGAAAAAAATATTAAATACTTTTAGATATTCCGCTAGATTGCATTGTTGAATTGTATGGATTAGGATATTGTGAATTGGGATGGATTACTTAGTATTTTCTTGGATTATGAGGGATGGGAGGATAATTGGATGGGATTGGATTGCACATAGGGGCATGTTCTTAGATTGAGGGGCCGAAGGGGGTCAAAAGGGGGTCAAACGTTTTAGGATGGTACACGTGAAAAATGTTTTGTATAACATCTTTAGAAAGATATATGATACCAAATGTTATATAATTAATGTTACTTGAGGTTCTCCAAAGCATATAGATCAAATTATTACTGCATATATGACATATGCCAAAAAGGATAAAATAAGTGAAGACATTTATATTGAAGATGATGATCCCAAAGAATACTTGGACTAATTTTTATTATTTTTTCAACTCAAAAGATCTATGCTCGGGATGTATTTCCTGGAAATTGTGCCATTTTCCTCCTCATCCAAGGTGCAGTTTGTTTCATTCATCTTGTCTTAAGACATGTTTCAAATTTGTATGTTGTTATACCAACTATCCAAATATATTCCATATTTTTGAAAATTCAATGTAAAAGGTGTTATTTTGTCTTTTTTTTATAAAGACAAATGTGGAGCTAGATTTATTTTGAGATAGAAGATGAATTGTATTAAATTTTTCTCCAAAAATTAAATGATCATGAAATCTTGGCCATTAGTATTGGATTAATCCTCACCACTAACTAAATACTAAGTTTCTTTGCCTTCTCTATAAACAGTAGTCATTTTCTCTTGTAAACTTTAGTCTAAAGAGATAAAGAATTGTTGAACTTAGCTATTTTGAAATTAATACAAGAAGAAGCATTGTTGATTGGTGTCATTTGTTGTTTCAATGACTTGTAGGGCTCCCTCTCAATATTAGATGAGGTTCATTTGTAGTAATGATGAAATTCTTGGATAGTTGATGGATCTCTAATTCATACGATTTATGATTTACTAATTATAAGTTGCTTTATATGGTTAGTCTAACAAAATTTTGAATTTAGTTCAATCCTGACAATTTAATTAAGGTGCACTAGATCTAAATACTTAGTTAAATTTCATAGTTTGAAAATATTTATTTCCTTTGAAGATTGCACTATTTGTGTAGCATTGTGAGTTCTTATGATTAAGAAGAAATTGGTTTATGCTACGCACTTAATATTAGTGAATATTGGGTTATGAATAGTTAGCTTGTGGCTATCTTAACTCCTAATTAAGTCACATGTCATCATTATTATATTATTATTTAGTCAGTTAGGTCAGCCTAGGGCTTATATAAGGTTATTGAATTCAGCCTGGGTGATATCCTAGGCATAAATACATGTCTATATAGGAGGTTGTGAGTCTTATTTGATCATCATGTTGAATATCCTATTCTTATTAAAGACTATTGGAGACCTATCCCCCTCAAAGTGGATTAGAAGGATGCCCCCTTGAAGTGGCATATTATTATCAAGTATTTTCTGCATATTTCATATTGTATATTCTTCTTTTATTTTTATTTTCATTACAAGTGGTATCAAAGCATGAACTTGGCACCAAAGAGGCAAGGCATCTTCTTAATATTGGAGGTCATTTTGGAAGGCGTATATGTTTCATATTTTGAAGAATTTTTATTTTATTTTTAAAGAGTTTTTGAAGACCATATTCAAAAATCTATAGTCAAGATTTTAGACAAATTAGAGTAGAATTGAGAAAATTATTTCAAAATTAGGGTTTATACACAATTTATTTGGAAGGTGCATATTTGTCCATTAATGTCGAATTGGAGCCTAAATTTTAGTGTGTTTTAAAAGAAATGAGAGGGGAGCATATATTAAATTTTTTGGATAAATTGAAGCATAAATAAGATAGTTATTGAAAAATCAAGGTTTCCAAAAAAATTATTCTCAAGACTACAAATCTACTAATTTCTTGGAGATTTTATGGGTAAGTGGTATCATGGCACTATTAAGTTATAGAAAACAAATTCAAAGAATTTAAGTTTCATTTGTGTGATTTATTTTAAAATTATTGGTTTCCATTATGACAGGGCCTACAACAAGGGGAAAAAAGAATGTTGTTACACCCCAAAAATCCCTTTGATAAGGATGAGGTAACAATAGAGGATATTAATTCCAATGAGGAAATAAGTTTTTGCAAGAATGAAAGGAATGATGTAAGGAATGAAGGTGTTGTCATTGATATCAACTGGTCAACTAGTTATCAATTGGTTGTTGTTGACTATATAGGTTGAGGATATTGAGAAAATTGTATTGAAGGAAGATTGCAAGTGTTAAGTGGTTGCTCCGGGTTTTGCTCCAGTTTTTGCTCCTATGCTTGTGTGATTTAGATATATTGATTGTGGTTGTTAAAAGATGCTATATCTATATTTTTAGTTGTTGATTCATTGTACAATGCAAGTTATGTTCACCAGTTGTGAACTGTGGTTTTCTATGTTTCTAATTGAGGTCCGGGAGAAATATTGATGGTCCAAATTTCTCTTTGGTAAAGTCTTATGACTTGCAATTCTAGAATTGAGTTTCCTTGATTTTGTTGAAGATAATTTTGGCATCTGGAAGATTCGTGCTTAATGGTTCTATGTGTTTTATAGTGGTTTGGCCAACCTTGTGTTGAACACTACTTTCAAAGCTCATGAAGCATGTTGAATCTATTTGGGTCTCTATGAAGTGTGTGTTTGGTTTTCCTGCATTCTAATTCCACCCAAGGATGTTTGGTACCAACCCAATTTGAATTTGAATATTGGATGGCCGACTTTGGATATGTTTCAAAGTTGAAGATGGTATAAATATAGGATGAGTTAGTAAGGAAGAATGAGCGAGAACAAAGGAAAAGAGACAAGATCAAAAAGAGAATAGAAATAAATGTGAATCAGTATGTGTGTATGATGCGAGTGTGGAAGATCAGTGCGAAGACTAAATGCTAAGTTTATGGATGCACTGAGTAGAAGGTGCATACTATATCATTTATGCATGTATGTGAGTGGTTGTGGTGGATTTCTCTATTGCATTGAGATTTTCATCTCTCTGTGACATATCTCTTTTATCTTCTTTGTATCTCTATGGTAGTGAGACCTCCGAGTTGTTAGCCCTGCTGGATAGTGAGTCTTGTTCCAAACAATGAGTCCATGTTTTGGTAGTGAACCTTGTTTCTCAGGTAGTGAGCCTCTTGTAATTGGTTTTTATATTCTCTATAGTGTGAGTTAATCCTCATAATTTTTTTCCCTTATTGGGTTTTTCATGTAAATTTGGTGTTATTGTGTTTGTGTGATGAATTTGAGTTTTTGCATTAGCATTTGATGATTAATCATTTAAGAAGTGTTAAGAGTTAGTTCCAATGAATGAATTAAATATTAAATCTATGAAAAATGATTCACCCCCCCTCTCAGTTGTCCTTTTCAACAATTGGTATCAGAGCCAGGTACCTTGGTGAAGAGCTTAATCGCTTGAGGAAGGTCTAGCATGGCTGGAAAAATGCTTTATGATTATCCGAGGTTCAATGGAACTAATTATGCTATCTGGAAAATATTGATGGAATAATATCTAGATTATTATGGATATGATGTGGAGAAAGCTTACAAGAATCCTTACACTCCTCCTTCTAATGGTTTGAGTACGCTTGATGAAATCAAATCACATGAAGCGAAAAATAAGGTGAAGTATATCTTAAAGAACAGTTGGGTACATTTTGAGTTGATTAAGGTTGAGAATTTGAAGACTGCTAAGGGAGTTTGGGATGATTTTGAAAGAGCACATGAAGGTGATAAAAGAGTCAAAGAGGCAAAATTACAAAATTTGGAAATACAGTTTGAGCTTCTACATATGTCTAAAGATGAGAATGTTAAAGGTTATGTACAAAGATTGGATGAGATAGTGGCCAAAATGTGATGACTTGGTGCTACTGTAGATGAAACCAAGATTGTAAAGAATATTCTTAGAACTCTCACTGATGCTTACAGTGAGAATGTGTGTGCTATTGAATAGAGTATAGATTATAAGACTTGTACTAAAGATCTACCATTGGGATTTTTGACATCTTCTGAGATGAGGAAGTCGAATCTAAGGAACGGATACAAATCAAAAATTTATTTTAAGGCAACAAAAGATGAAGATCTGGATGAAGCAAATTTTGATGAAATAGAAGCTAACTTTGTAAGAAGGATGAGGAAAGGCTCCCGCAAGTATGAAGGTAAGTTACCCTTTCAATTCTTTAGTTGTGGAGAAATAGGTAATTGTGATGTAAAGTTTCCAGACAGAGCTAAAAGGAATAAACAAAGATATGAGAAAGAAATGAAAAGAAAGAAGATTAATAGAGCATATTATGTGAATGAGAATGCTAATATATCTAATAAGGATTCAGAATATGAAGATCTTGATGAAAATGAATGAGCTTGTTCTTGGCTATAAAGGATGAACCTACTTCTACTAATTCTAAAAAAAAGGTAAAGGAAAGCCCTCCAGAGAAGGAGAAAAATGAAGGTATTGTTATCTTTGCCCTACATGTTGAACATGAAAAGAACTGTTGGGTTTTTTATAGTGGTTTTTCACATCACATGACTTGTGATAAAAGTAAGTTTGTTAAGCTTGAAAAATATGATTGAGTATTGGTTATGTTTGGAGATGATACTGGTGCTAAAATTTGTGGGATAGGTTCAGTAAGTTTTGATGGCAAGCATAACACTACTGATGTATACTATATTAAGGGTTTAAAGCATAATATTTTGAGTGTTGGATACATGTGCAATAAGGGATATGATATTGTGTTCAAGGATGAGAGGTGTGAGATCCAAAAAGGATCCGAAACATTGATTGTTGTGGGAAAGAAATCTAAAGGAAATATCTATCAACTAAAGGGTGTTAATGGATGATTCTTTATGAATCAGATTAATGATAGTTGGTTGTGGCATCGGAGAATGTGTCACATGAATTTTGATAACTTGGTCCGGATTAGTGTTGTTTAGGTTGTGATATATTGATCAAGGATTACATATCCTGTTAATGCTATTTACATGAATTGTCAGTTTGGAAAGCAAGCAATAAATCATTACAGATCAAAGGAACAATCCACTACTGGACTAATGGATTTAATTCATATAGAAATCTATGGTCCTACAAGAGTGAGAATTATACAAGGTAAAAGGTACTTTATGCTTTTAATTGATGATTATTCTAGATACACATGGCTTACATTTCTTAGAGAGAAATCAGATGCATTAGATAGATTCAAGACATTCAAAACTATGGTTTAAAATGAAGTGAATTTAAGGATAAAATGCTTAAGGTCTGAAAGAGGTGGAGAATTCACCTCCCAGGAGTTTAATATGTTTTGTGAAGTGCATGGAATAATGAGATAGTTATCTGCTTTGAGAAATCCTCAACAAAATGGAGTTGTTGAAAGAAAAAATAGAACAGTTCAAGAGGCTACTAGATCAATGATGACTAAGGCTAGTTCGCTGGAAAGAAGCTATTCATACTACTGTTTATGTATTCTTGATTGAATTAAATCAAGATACAACAATACAAAGACTCCGTATGAGCTATGGCATGGAATAATTCCTATTATTAAGTATTTCAAGGTACTTGGAAGAAAATTTTATATCATAAGAGATGAAGAAACTTTGGGAAAGTTTGATGCAAGAAGTGATGAAGGCAAGAAAATGTTATATCAGAAGAGATGAAGAAAATTTGGGAAATTTTGATGCAAGAAGTGATGAAGCCATTTTTCTTGGATATTCTACTAAAATAAAAAAATACAAATGTTTAAATAAAAGACTGAGAAATATTGTAGAGAGTGCAAATGTCAAGGTTGATGAAACAATGAATAATTCATTTGACATTGATGGATAGGTATCTGATGAACTTGATTGTGTAAGAATAGAAGAGATTATGGAAGAATAGGAAAATGATGAGCAATAAAAGTAGGATGAACATAATGAAAGAGAAGAGGAAGCTTCGATGGTGTTCCCCAATACACCTAGATATGTATAGAAGAATCATTCAAAAAGTCAGTTATTGGTGACAAGAAAAAAGGTGTATTGACTGCAGGCAGAGCTACTGCTGAAGTAAACCTATGTTTACTTTCTGAGATTGAACTAAAGACTATAAGTGAAGCATGTAAATATGAACATTGGATGGAAGATATGAAAGAAATTATGTATATTGAGAAGAATCAAACTTGGGAATTGGTCCCAAGACCGACAGATAAAAACATTATTGGATCAAAGTGGGTGTTTAGAAATAAGTTGAATGAGAATGGAGAACTGGTTAGAAACAAAGTGAGGCTTGTGTGTAAAGGTTACTCACAAATAAAAGGCATATATTTTTAGGAGACTTTTTCTCTAGTAGAAACAATGGAAGCTATAAGGATGTTCGTAGCATTTTCTTCTCATAAAGATTTCAGGGTCTATCAAATGGATGTCAAGTCAATATTTTTGAATTTTGAGCTAGAAGAAGAAGTCTACATGGAACAACCGAAAGGATTTCAATTATCAAATCAACTTGATATGGTGTATAGATTGAAGAGAGATTTATATTGATTGAAGAATCTCCTCAAGCTTGGTATGCGAGGCTAGACAGGCATTTGATTTAGCAAAGTTTCAAAAAAGGAACGATAGATAGTAATTTGTATTTTAAGATTGAAAATGAAAAAATCTTGATTGTAGTTGTGTATGTTGATGAAATTATCTTTAGAGGAAATGAAAATATGTGCAAGATGTTTGTGGAAGAGATGCAAAAATAATTTGAAATGTGTATGTTTGGGGAGATGAATTTATTTCTCAGGCTACAGATTAATCAAATAGAGAAAAGAATTTTTATTTCATAGTCTAAGTATGTGAAATAAATGTTGAAGAATTTTGGGATGGATGGTTCCAAACTCGTATGTACTCCTATGGTGACTGGTTTCAAACTTGGTAAATATGATGATTCACATAAGGCTGATCAGAGTAAGTATAGATCTATGATTGGTAGTCTATTGTATTTGACTACTCCTAGACCAGATATTATGCATGTTGTTTGTCTTGTGTCTAGATTTCAAGAAGATCCTCAAGAAACACATGTTGTTGTTGTTAAAATAATTTTTAGATATTTGAATGACACTTTGGATTATGGGTTATGGTATCCTAGAGATACTAACTTTACACTAAGTTCCTATACAGATGCAGATTGGGTTGGATGTGTAGATGAAAGAAAGAGTACAAGTGGTGGTGCATTATTTCTTGGTTATAGATTGGTGGAATGGTTGAGTAAAAAGAAAGATTCAATCTCCTTGTCTACTGCCAAATTTGAGTATATTATTGTTGCATCTTGTTATACACAAGTTCTATGGATGAAATATACATTCAAAGATATCACAGTGGTGTATGATGATCCCATCTCTATCTTTTGTGATAATGCAGGTGCAATTATAATTTCAAAGAATCCTATGATTCACTCGAGGGCAAAGAATATATCTATCAGGTATCATTTCTTGAGAGAGAAGGTTGTAGAGAATGAAGTAAAGATTGATTACATTTTGATGAAGGATCAGATTACTGATATATTTATGAATGCTCTTCCTAAAGATACTTTTGAGTATCTCCAGGAGAAGTTAGGGGTCATTGTGCCCGGGTGATCCCACAATGCTGGTTTACAATTTATGGGAGATTCTGATTTTTGCTAAAATCACATATTTTTAAAAAATATAATGATTTAAGCCTTAAAAGTTCCATTTTAAGGATTCCAATTGAAGAGGGTTTGATTAAACCACCTTAGATCAAACCCCCTTGGATAGAACCCCACTAGTTTTAAACCATACCTACAACAGAGTCTCCTTTACACCTATCAAAATGTTGATAAAAAATGAATTTTGATTTACCTTTTGGGGGATCAAATGAATTCATTTTAAATTTATTTCAAATGATCATGGTAGTCCCTAGAATGAGCTATCCAATGAATATAATTTTAATAAGTTTTGGTTTTATTATGTTTTTTTTTTTAGTTTTATTAAACATAGGTTTTTGACCAAAAATCAAGCTCTTTGTTCTACACATGTGGAAAAATAGCAGATTATCAAAACAAAAAAATAAAAATATGTTCGGGATGGGTATTGATGTCCTTGATCCACTCAAAAAAAAAATAGTTTTGATACATAGAGAAAAAGTTATTTTTTATATAGTCTACTTAAGTCTGAATTATAATTGGTTTCACTTCGAAACTTGATTAAGGAAAAAATATTTTATAAAACACCATGAAACCAAATGAAAGTGCTATATATCGTAGTTACAAATCTAAATTCGAAAAAATTAGAATTCTATCCTTCATACAAAAAAAGTTATGTTGTATACGGTGAGTGCCACTTCTTCCAAAAGTTGTTCTTTTTAAAAAAATAGTTTTCAAAGGAGATGGAAAAATAAGTGCAATCTGATTCCAAACTTTTTGAAAAACTATATTTATAATCTATAGACAAAACTCCACAAATCACTAGTTTGCATCATCTTCAAATTCCTCACGGTTTAGCCGCTATAGGAGCCCGAAAGTGAAGATTTAGTTTTAAAAAACCAGTTTAGTGTCTAGTTTGCCCAAAAATTGTAAACCAGTTTTGGGGGATCACCCTGCCCCTCCTTTCTTGAACTAGATTCATATGGAGATGCACTAGTCCAATGGATATATGGATCTATCTTTTTTATGGACTGATGTCTGGTGGCTACCTCTAAGGGGGAGCAGGTAGTGTCATGTGTTTTCATTATGTGTATTTTGTTGTCAAAGGGGAAATAAATTTAAATATATTTTTCCTTTTCCATTGATGTCAAAGGGGGAGAGGAAAGGAAGAATTTGAAAAAGAGGAAATGAAGAATATAAGAGATTATCTACTAAGGGGGAGAAACAGGAAGAAAAATATTGAGAAGTGTATTTAGAGCTAGTATGTTATCTTTGATGGTTTTTTACATAATGTGTTGTCATCAATGAAAAAGGGGGAGATTGTTTCAAGAATGGAAGGAATGATGGAAGGAATGAAGGTGTTGTCATTGATGTCAATTGGTAAACTATTTATCAACTTCTTGTTGTTGATTGTATATGTTGGGGATATTGAGAAATTTGTATTGAAGGAAGATTACAAGTGTTCAGTGGTTGCTCTGGGTTTTGCTCCTATGTTTGTGCGGTTCAAATATGTTGATAATAGTTGTTAAAAGATGATATATTGAGATTTTAATCTATTGATTCATTGCATAGTGCAAGTTATGTTCACTAGTTGTGAACTGTGGTTTCTATGTTTCTCATTGAGGTTCAAGAGAAATGTTGATGGTGCGTATTTCCCTTTGGTAAAGTCTTATGACTTGCTGTTCTAGAATTGAATTGCCTTAATTTTGTTGAAGATAATTTTGTCATCTGGAAGATTCATGCTTAATGGTTTTATGTTTTTTGCACTGGTTTGTTCGACCTTGTGTTGAACACTAATTTTGAAGTTGATAAAGAGTGTTGAATCTATTTAGTTCCCTATGAAGCATGTGTTTGGGTCACCCTCATTCTAATTCTACCCTAGGAAGTTTTTTGCAAACCTAATTTGAATTTGAATATTGGATGGATGACTTTGGATATGTTTCAAATTTGAAGATGGTATAAATACATGATGAGTTAGTAAGGAAGGATGAGAGAGAACAAAGGAAAAGAGATAAGAGCGAAAAGAGAATAGAAATAAATGTCAATCAATATGTGTGTATGATGTGAGTGTGGTAGATTAGTGTGAAGCCTAAATATTGAGTTTTTACATGTAGTGAACTGAAGGTGCACTCTATAGTTCATGCATGTATACGAGTGATTGTGGTGTATTTATCTGTTGCATTGAGATTGTCATCTCTCTGTGACATATCTCTTTTATCTTCTTTGTATCTCTATGGTAGTGAGCCCTCTGAGTTGTTAGCCCTGTTGGACAGTGAGTCCTTATTTTAGCAGTGATCCTTGTTTCTCAGGTAGTGAGCCTCTTGTAATTGGTTTTGATATTCTCTATAGTGTGAGTTAATCCTCACTGTGGTTTTTCTCTTATTGGGTTTTCCATGAAAAATCTGGTGTTATTGTGTTTGTGTGATGAATTTGAGTTTATGCATTAGCATTTGATGATTAATCATTTAAGAAATGTTAAGAGTTAGTTTTGGTGAATGAATTAATGATTAAATCTATGACAACTGATTCACCCGTCCCCCCCCCCGCCCCCCCTCTTAGTTTTTCTATTCAACATAAGTAAGCTCAAGGAAGACATTTCCTTAGTGAAAATGGAGATGTGTGGATTATGAGGAGATATATCAAACATACGAATCATATTAAGAACCTATATGAATGAACCAAAAAAGGAGGTCTCTAGCAACCAAGGTGAAAATTCCAAGTTAGTTACTCTTTGCCCAAATTCTTATACTCCTATAGGATCTAGGAATTTGATACCAAAGGTGGATATGCACATGTTTGATGGAAAGGATCCTCTAACATGGATAAACCAAATCGAGATTTTTTTTTAAGTACATCAAGTCCCAAATGGATGAAAGGTCACAATGGCTTCCCTATATCTAGAACAAGCTCAATTTATTTGGTATCGTTGTCTTTGTACTCATCGAAATAAAAAGGGTCTCACAATCTCATGGTCAGTTTTTACAGAGGATCTCCAAGCATAATACAACAATAGTGTGATAGACTACTTCTTCAGCTAGCTAGATAAACTTCAACAAATAGGATTAGTTAAGGATTATATTCAGTGATTCCAAAATCTATCCTTACACGTGGATACAATTACAGAGAATAACTTGAATGATTTATTATTAGGTGGTGTCAAATATCACATTCAACATGATGTATGGATGTTTATTCCTATCTCTACATCTGAGTCTTTTATCTTAGCATGTAGGGTACAGGAGAAGTATTTGATTCTTAGAAATCAAGGGGATAATGATATAGGAGAGAAAGGATACTCAACACCTTCTCTTTCTCAACCTACTAAGTTGACTCCACAAAAAAATTGAGGAGAAAAGAGCAAGAGTTGTGTTTCAATTATGGAAACAAATATAGTGTAGGAAATAAACATGGTGAAAAGAAATCATTTTATATTGAAGGATTAAGTGAGGAAGAAGAGGAGGAACCAATATTACAACACTAGTAGAAAATATCAATAAATGACTAAAAATTGCATATATGTGACTAGGGTTGGTCATGTGACCATTAGTATTTTATTGCTATCCATTTATAACACAACCAAATTCATGAGTAAACAATTTTTAGTCATTTATTTGTTGTTTTGATTGATCAATTTGGTAGTATATTTAGTCATTAATTTAGTCATTGATTGTTGTTAATTGGCCATTTATTTAGTCATGGTAGTCATTTATTCAGTCATTGTAATCATTAATTATCATCGCTTATTCATGGTAGTCATTTATTTAGTCATGGTTTAGTCATTTATTTAGTCATGGTAGTCATTTCTTTAGTCATTTATGAACTAATGCTTTCAGTTGTGTATGTAAAATTTTATGTTTGGAGAATGTTGTTACAATAATGCTTGTTATATGGTAGAGTAAGGCGTTGGTTTTGCATTTTCTCCTTGCTTTGTACATGTTCAGCAAATAATTTAAAATTCTCAACACATATGTCAAGTCACACAAAAAAATATGAAGCAATATCTCCATTTCATATAGTAAAATAAAAGAATCATACAATCAAAACAACAATAAAATTATAAGAAGATTTAAAGTACATAGTCTCACTCTGGTTTTTAGCACTAAACTCTAAGAAATCATACTATTTCCTCAAGCATATTGCATTTATTTAGAGAAAACATATAAATTTGTACAAATTTGGAAGAATATAAAAAAAATTCAAGGATGAATGTGTGAATGAAACGAATTACTATACAATATATTCAATTATTCAACCCATACCATGCACAACATGCTCAACTTTACTTATAAATTTGATTTGTTTTTCACTGTGTGAAGATCCACCCATGCCATTTGCTGCATTAATACATCAATTCCTCTTATAGGTAAAAGGTAGAAATCTGTGAACCTAGAACATATAATGCATATTTCCACATAAAAACATATGTTGCATAGTAATGGCCATCTATATTAGAATTTGTTAGGGGATAGGAATGGGAAACGGGGAGGAAGGGCAGAGACTGTTATCCTATCTGAATTTAATTCATTATTACAATAGAAAATTGATTGCCTATAGATTAATTATAAAATTCTACAACTATATAGAGCACTCAAGAACCCTTTATCCTTTAAATAGAATAAAAACATTGAACTATACCTTACTTTGTCAGATCAAACATAAAATTATACAAGGGTGTGGCCCCATTGAGAGAGTCACGGCTCCCTATGGAGTCTGTGGCCTCTTCAATGGAGGTCACCCCCTCACAATGTCATCCCTCTACAAGCTCAGCCAACCCTTCAAAAATCCATCAACATCACTGTTTCTTGTAATGTAAGGACACAAACAATGAGTTTGTGGGAAATTAAAGGAAGATTTAGGACAACATAGATTAAAAATAATGATAAATGAGTTCACCATGTCGCCTCCATGTACTGTATTGCCCCCTCCAAAAGCATATCACCTCTCCTTTCCTACATGGATCTCCTAAAGCCTCCTCCTCCACCCATCTCCATGAAAGGAAGCAATTTGTAAAAAGAAAATGCAACATAGGAAAAACATTAGGGTATTCGAAAGGAAGCAATTTGCAAAAATAAAATGCAACCTAGCAAAATAATATGCATCCAAAAAAAATTAGGGCATAAATAATATATTTTAAGTATGCCGCAAAAATGAATGTGGAAATTAGGCACTCGTGGGGCAACTTTTAAAATGGACATTGAATTTACATTCAATGCAATTTTATAAATGTTTATAAGTCTGATTAAATGAATCTCAGTCGTTCATCATTTTTCGCCATTTTTTGGTTGTTTGAATCTTAATCGTTCATCATTTTCCACCATTTTTTAACTATTTTTTGCCTCTCCCTACCGCTTCTTCCCTGTTGCCATTGGTTTCCACTCCAAACTCGTCCTCATTAGTTCTAGCAAGCTACAACTTGAAAATAAGGTTTCAACAAGTGTTTAAGAGTATGTTTATTAAAACGAAAATTACTGCAAAGATCCTAATAATAAGCACATTTATGTTTTAAAATTATGGCATCCTTTATCCTAAGTAGTTAATCGATAAAAGTGCTTTGTTTTAATTTTCTATTATTTTAATTATTTGAAGATTTTTTTTATAATGTTTTAATTTAAATTTTATGGTATATAAATTGATCTTATTTATAAACTTACTCAAAATTGATTATTTATTATTTTAATAAAAAAATAATTATAAATATATAATTATATTATTAATTATTATTATATATTATATTCTCTAACAAAACTATTATATATATAACATTTTAATAATTATTATATTATTATTTAATATAAAATATAATTAATATATTATTTATTTAATACCATACAGATTAAATTATATAATTATATAAAATATAATTATATTTATAAATATATATAATAGTATATATAGGTTAAAATACAAAATATTAAATATAAGTATGATTATATTTACTATTATTATTACTATTATTTACTACTATTATTTAATATTATATTTAAATGTAAAAATATATAGGTTATTATTTATTTACTACTATAGATATATTTAAATACAAAAATATATATAATAGTATATATAGGTTATATTATTTACTACTATTATATAATATATAAGAATACAATAGAATCAAAATAGCATATATTTCTATATAGATCAAATTAAATTAATTTATAAAAAAAATCATAGTTTAATTAATCTTTGGATAGGTTAGGAAAAAGAAAACTATATTGTTACTCATATTGTCTAATTTTTATTTGTGTGACTAATTATTTAGTCTTTTTTATTTATGTGACTAATTATTTAGTTGTGTTTTTTACCCTGTAATCAAATTAGTCATTTATTTAGTCATTTATAGCTATGTTGTAAGAAATAGTATAATTTAGTCATTTTTAGTTGTCGTGACTAAACGTTTTAGTCACCTAGTCATGTACTTGCAAAATTCTACTAGGGCAAGGTGATAAGGAGTCAAAGGATGAATCACAAGATCTCCAAAAAATCATTTATTGTCATGCACTCTCATGTTTTAGCACTCCAAAAAATTCCAAGGTAGTGGGTTTCTTAAGGAAGTAGAAAGTAACAATGTTGATTGACTTAGGTAGCACACATAATTTCATCAACAAAAAGTTGTCTAATCATCTAATTTTTTTTATATATCTAGCTCCAGAGTTTGGTGCAATCAAGGATGGAGGGTCTAGGAATAGGACTGTCCAACCTTACAGCCAAAATAAACACAACGAAAACTCAAATAATTGGAATAGAAATCCTATATGGATATATAGATAATAATAAATTATTCACAGGTAGTATGCCCTGCCTTTCAGCTTACAAATTATAGAATGATATGGCACTAAGCCCAAAAATATGTAATGCATTTCAAAGCCCTTATCTCCTATATCTTCCAAATTCTCTATCAATCTATCACTACCTACCACCTAATGCAACTACACAATTCTTATATATATCAATTCCCAACTCCACAAAAGGTTCGTGTTGGCCTCAAGAGGTCTCAAACCCCAAATTTGATGAAACATGTGAAGGTTGGCCAAAACATATGATTCTCCTTTGATCCTTGGATAAACATGATGTAGATTAGAATGAAGGTTCCTCAATGAATGTACATCCTTATGAAATTATTTCTTAAGCTTTGCAAGTCATGAGATAGGTCTGCACACTTGAAAATCCAAGACTGGTCGGTGAATGCTCCCTATCCAATTACAACTGATATTTTGTTAGTGATATCTTCGTAGTGGGACCTCCAAAAAACCTAAATTCTAGATATGGTGTAGTTGTTGCACTGAAGATCATATATCCTACTCCATGAGCTCTTATGTTACCATGTAGTATAATTTAGTGTGAAATACTGAGATTGGGTCCTGACAATTAACTACTGAAATGAAAGAAAAAATGAATGCAATTTTATTTTATTTTGATGTAAGATTGCTTGCAACCTGGGATGCTCCTACATCAAACACCCGAGGTTGAAGAAAAGTGATCCTCTCACTTTCCTAGGGCTAGAGGAAAACCAATGCGGTCCACCTCAGCATGAGAAATCCATGATGAATCTTCCTCTGGTCGTCCTTTCCATCTCACTAGATACTCCTTATATTGTCTTCCCCTGGTACTGCGTCCAACTTTGTTGTCTAAAATTTCCTCAATTTCCTCTGGATGATGTGCTATTTGGTTCGGAAAACCAACTTCTCTATCCTTTAGTGACTCTCGTTCATGATACTAGTATAGGTCTACAATGTTGAATATAGGTGATATCCCAAACTCCTCTGGTAGTTCCACCTCATATGAATTTCCAGAATCAAACTTCTTAATGATCTTACAAGGTCCAAACTTCTTCATTTTCAACTTATTATATGTTCCAAATTTCCATTACTTCCTCTCCTACTACAAACTCCTTATGTCTTCTCTTCTCACCTGCTTTCTCCTTGTATGTATTGTTCATCTTCTCCAGATGCTCCTTAACTTGTGTATGCATTGTTTCCATGAATCCTACAAATTCTTTTGCCTCTGCACTCCTTTTATTCTCCATACTGATATCTCTTATCCTACTACTCCTGTGGGTTGTTGTCCTGTCATAATTTCAAATGATGTCTTCCTTGTGCTCTGGTTTAATGAATTGTTGTATGCAAATTCTAATTGTAGTAGTATTAAGTCACAATTTCCTACTTTACCTTCAATCAAACACCTCAACAAGTTCCCCAAACTCCTATTTACCACTTCTATTTGTCCATATTCCTGTGGGTGAAATGCTGAACTATACTTCAAATTTGTCTTCATCTTCTTCCACAATGTTTTCCAAAAATATCCAATGAATCTAGTGTCTCTGTCTGATACTATACTCGTTTGTAGTCCATGTAATATCACAATCTCCTTGAAAAATAGGTCTGCAACATGCATTACATCACTGGTTTTCTTACAAGGTATGAAATGTGCCATCTTATAAAATCTATCCACAACCACAAATATAGAGTCAAATCCTCTCAGTGTCTTAGGTAATCCCAACACAAAATCCATGCTAATTTCCTCCCATGATCTCTCTGGTACTATCAATGGTGTATGCATTCTAGTGTTCTGACTGTTTCCTTTTGCAACTTGAAAAATCCTACAACTTTGAACATATTTCTTGACATCCTTATACAACTATGGCCAAAAGTAATTCTCACTTACCAATGCTACGGTCTTATCAATCCAAAAATGTCTTGCTAATCCTCCAAAATTATTTTCCTTGATCAAATTCTCTCTCATTGAACTCCTAGGGATACATAATTGATTTTTCTTGAATAACAAACCTTCCTGAATGAAATAATCCAACCATTTACTTCTATCTATCTCTACAAGTTCCTTACAAGCCTTCCATGCCTCAGAAAAATCAATGTCATGCTCATACATATGCTTTAGTTCTTTAAAACCTAATACTTCAATTCCCATCTCTGTCAACAAACTTCTTATCCTCCTCAATGCATCTGCAACCTTGTTTGACTTTCCACTCTGGTGCTTCAACACAAATGTGTAACTCTGCAAGAATTCTACCCATCTCATATGTCTCTAGTTCAACTTCCCTTGACTATTCAAATATTGTAAAGCTTGATGATCTGTATACAACAAAAATTCGTTAGGTAACAAGTAATGTCTCCACTTCTTCAAGGCTTATATTATTGCAAAGAATTCCCTATCATAAACTGAATATCTTCTTCTAGCATCATTCAATTTTTCAATTTAAGTAGGCTACTGGTCTCCCTTCCTAACTTAACATAGCTCCTATTGCACTTCCACTACCATCACAATTTACTTGGAATACCTTATCAAAGTATGGTAGTGCTAACACAGGTTTTTTTGTCACCTTTTTCCTCAACAACTCAAAACTCTTATGTGCTCTTGATGTCCACTTGAGTTCATTTCGGTCACCCCTCATTGTCTCTATCATAGGTGCGCAAATACTACTAATTTTTTTGATGAAATTCCAGTAAAAGCTTGCTAGTCCTTGAAATTATCTTACCTCTCCAACATTCACAGGTGTATGCCATTCAACTATTGCTCTAACCTTCTTAGGGTCCATCTTCAATCCTTCTGCAGATATCATAAACCCTAAATATACTAGTTCTTCCTTCATGAAACTACACTTCTTGATGTTTATCAATAACTTCTCTTCTCTTAGCATCTAAAATACTCGTTTGATGTGCTTGAAATGTTCTTCCTTAGTCTTACTGAAAATTAGAATATCATTTAGGTAAACAATGAAAAACTTACCCAAGAATTTCTTCAAGACTTCATTCATCAGCCTCATAAATGTACTAGGTGCATTAGTTAGTCCAAATGGCATGAACAACCACTCATATAATCCCTCCTTTGACTTGAAATTAGTCTTCCATTCATCTCCCTCTCTAATCTTGATCTGATGGTATCCACTCTTTAGGTGTATCTTGGTGAAATACTTTGCTCCACTCAGACTATCCATGATGTCATCAATCCTAGAGAATGGGAATCTATACTTCACTGTGATCTTATTGATAGCCCTTGAATCTATACACATGATTCACTCTTCAATTTTTTCACCATTCTACCCCATTTCACAATCTTTTCTTTACCTTTTTTGTTTCTCTCCAATTGAACTTCCTTCCACCATATTGTAGCATGTCCTTTCAGTTTAGTCTACACAAATATCACTCTCTTCAGATCTTCAATTTCTTCATATTCAAAATATTCTTCAATTTCATTTATCTAATCAATCAATTCCTCAAGGTTCGGGTTATCAGTATAGTTTGAAATCTTCATTCTAGGTCACTTTCCTCAATTCGAAAAAGCATTCAACATCTTTATGTGATCTGATTCTTCTTCTTTCGAGGTCTCTTCAATTAGATATGCAGGTTGAACTTCATTATCATCACTTTCATCATTAGGTCTAGGGCTTAAGAATTTTCTTTTGTCTTCTTCAACAAAATGCAATCTCACTTTCATTGTTCACATCATTTCCATAATCTCATCCATCTTTCTAGCAACATTAATAGTAGTATGAATTCTCCTCGTCGATATCTCTTCCTAGGATCTGGTGTAACTACCTCAAGTTGAAAATCTAGCTATAAGGTCACAACTACCTCACAATTAGTGATCTATTGACCAACAAAAGTAGGTTGCCTCAAGTTGGTGATCTATCCACACAAAGATCTTACAGAATGCCTTGCTTAACTTCGCTCTCCTCTCCCAAGGTCCACAAACTCGCTTTGATACCACTTGGTGCAGTCAAGGATGGAGGGTCTAGGAATAGGACTCTCCAACCTTGTAGCTAGAGTAAACAACAAAAACTCAAAGAATTGGAATAATAATCCTACATGGATATATATAGATAATAATCAATTATTTACATGCAACATGCCATGCCTTCTGACTTACAGATTATATGTGGATATTGCACTAAGCCCAAAAATAAAATGTGGGTTGAAGCCCTTATCTCCTACATCTTCCTACTTCTCTATCACTCTATCACTACCTGCCACCTAATGCAACTACATAATGCTTATATATATTAATTCCCAACTCTGAAAAACGTTTGCATCGGCCTCAAGAGGTCTCAAACCCCAAAGTTGATGAAACGTGTGAAGGTTGGCCAAAACATATGATTCTCCTTTGATCCTTGGATAAACATGATGCAAATTGGAAGGAAGGCTCCTTGATGAATGTGCATCCTTATGGAATGCCTTCCTGAGCTCTTCAAGTCACAAGATAGGTCCACACACTTGAAAATTCAAGATTGTTCAGTGAATGCTCCATGTCCAATTACAATTGATATTCTGTTAGTGATATCTTCATACTGGGACCTCCAAAACACTTCAATAATGGGTATGATGTAGTTTTCGAAATGAAGATCATATATACTACTCCATGAGCTCTGATGACCATGTAGTATGAAATACTAAGACTGGGCCCTGACAATTAACTACTCAAATGCAAGAAAACATGAATGCAAACATTTTCTTTTTGGTTGATGCAAGATTGCTTGCAACTTGGGATGCTCCTACATAAGAGTTCAAGTCTCTATTGCAGATGGTGGTATGGTTAGTTGTTCCATAAAGTTCCACAACATTAAATTATCCATGGGAGATTATCACCTTGATGCCCAATGTATGCTATCTCCATGGGTGCAACAAATATTGTTCTGGGAGTACAATGGCTTACTACCTTGGGAAAAATTAAGATGAACTTCTAAGAACTATTCATGAGATTTCAATCAAGAGGACAAAAACTAGAGCTAAGAGGGTTGAAGGAAAAGTAGCCACAAATGGTAAGCTCTCATCAAATGAAAAAGATTCTTAAGAAGGGAGTTGATGGTTTTGTGGCCTGGAATTATGTTCATTAGAAGCCACTCAATTGAATGCTCCCTCCCATCCAAATTTACATGTAACAGTTGATTATCAATTAGAGGTCTTTGGAGATAAGCCTAAAGGACCTCTTCATAAGAGGGATCACCTGATCATACCATACAATTCGTATAAGGATCCAACCACCAACAACAAAGATACATCCAACTTTTCATGTCTATTATCTGAAGAAGGTAATTGGGCATAATATTCCTATGCATGAAATATTACCAAAGCTTGATGAAGAATGAAGAATCATATTGGATCAAAAATTCAGTTGTCAAACATGCCCAAAGAAGCTAAGGGCTATAAAACTCATCCAATGGAAGAATTTACCATTTGAAGATGCCACATGGGAGGACAAGGAGTTTAGTCAAAAGAATCCACAATTGATTAGGATTGAGGAAAATGCTTCTTTAAAGCAAGGGGGCATGCTACGCCCTTAATATTAGTGCATATCAGGTTGTGAATAGTCAGCCTGTGGCTATCTTAACTCCTAATTAAGTCATGTTATCATTAAATTATATTATTATTTAGTTAGTTAGGTCAACTTAGGGCTTATATAGGGTTATCTAAGTCAGCCTGGGTGATATCCTAGGCATAAATAGGTATATAGGAGGTTGTGAGTCTTATTTTATCATCATGTTGAGTATTATATTCTTATTCAAGACTATTAGAGGTATCCCCCTCGAAGTGTATTAGGACGAGTCCCCCTTGAAGTGGCATATTATTATCAAGTATTTTTAGCATATTTCATATTATATTAGATTCTTGTGCAAGTTGTTACATTACAGTTTATATTTGGGATTTATCTATTTGAAGAATTGAATTTTCATGGTGATTCTCCTCAAGGTTTTCTAACCATTTATCTATCCTACCCATATTTTGAAATTGGGTGATTGCACAATACTGGTTTACAATTTTTGGGCAAACTGGACAAAAAACTAATGTTTTTAACTAAATCTTCACTTTCGGGCTCCTATAGCGGCTAAACCGTGAGGAATTTCAAGATGATGAAAACTAGTGATTTGTGGCATTTTGTCTATAGATTCTAAATTTTTTTTTTTCAATTTTTTTGGAATCAGACCTATTTTTCCATCTCCTTCGAAAGCTAGTTTTTTTTTTTAAAACATCATTTCTAAGGAGTGACACTCACCATATACAACATAACTTTGTTTGTATGAAGGATAAATTATTTTTTTTTCGAATTTAGATTTGTAACTACGATATCTAGTACTTTCATCTGGTTTTATAGTGTTTTATTGAATTATTTTTCCTTAATCAAGTTTTGAAGTCAAACCAATTACAATTCAGACATAGGTGAACCATATACAACATATCTTTTTTTGCATGTATTGAAATTCAATTTTTTTTTTAATGGATCAAGGACTTCAATACCCAGCCTAAACATATTTTTCAAAATTTTATTTTGATAATCTGCTATTTTTCCACATGTGCAGAACATAGAGCTTGATTTTAGGTGAAAAACCTATGTTTAATAAAACAAAAAAACACATACATAATAAAACCAAAACATATTAAAATTATATTCGTTGGATAGATCGTTTCAAGGACTACCATCTTCTAGTTTTTCCTATGAAGTCTCCTCCACTTTCATCCTCAATCTGAGCTTCAAAGGAAAAAATCTAGAGTTTTTTGTGTCGGAGGATGGAAGGTGGGAAAAGGGGGGTTCGAGCGAACCTAAGGATTTGAGCGAACACCCTTCCCACAATGGGAATTGTGGGTTCCCACATGCAAAGGGGTTCCTTTGAACCTAGAGTTTCCTCAAACCCCCCAAAACAATTTTTTTTTGAATGGGCCATTTTTTTGGAAGTTTTCCTTCCTCACTCGAATTGTAAACCACTTTTGTGGGTTCACCCAATTTATTTTAAAAATATCAGAATTAGTTAGGAGAAGCATCAGCCTAATTGGTAAATTAGATGATGAGAAGTATTTTTTTATCTTAGATATGAGAAATACTTAGGGTTTTCATACGCTATAGAAAATTGATCTAAAACTTCATCAAATTTTTGGTTTATAACGTAAGGCCCCTCGTTGAAACAACAAAAATACATTGAAAAGCTTTGTTATCTTGTAACGTCAAGACCTAACTATAGAAACCTTAGGGTAGTCATTTTTTATTTGTTGGGATTGGATTCCTTTTAAGAGACATAAAGTACTCAATATTTTATCTAAGTTATTGTGTGAAAAAACACCCATTAACATGGATGAGAAATGTAGCCAAATGACATTCATTGAGATATCTACCCCATGATTTCCATTACCTATAATTTTAGATTTTAGTGTTGATTCTTTGAGAGCTTCTAGTGATACTTTGCAATAAGTCAATCTTAGTCTTCTAGATCTACCTCATTTGGATTTATGTTTATCAAATATTTATCATTGTTTGTGTACTTTCATATTTTTATTTAGATGATTCATTAGAGGATTTTCATTAACTCTTTAATGGAAATATTTTCATCACATCTTCTATACTTTCAATTGTAGTTTATATTTTTATCTCCCTTGGTTCTACTTCTCTTATTAGTTATTTGATTCTTATTTTGGAGGAAACATATTTTTTGGTATGATATACTAGAGTTGTATTCAAAGAATTTAGATTGGGTTCTCTATTTAGGTCTCTTCTCAATATGAGGATAGCTTTTTGTAGATAATGGATTATTTTCTATCTTTAATTGTTCATTACTAGCACTAGAGGTACTTCCCTATAAAGGGGACATAAAAAAAATTATTCACTCTCTTAAGGAAATACGAATTATATATTTTTGATGAACTTGGTTTTTTGTGATCTGTCACTTATACATATACTATTTTCCCTCTTTTAGAGAGGGGTTTTCTCCCATTGTATTTTTCTCCTTTCTTCCTTGTAAGAGAGGGGGGCCAACCACATCAAGGCTCAAGGTCACGAAGAGCCGAGAGTGTAGGGCTGCCCTAACATACCTCACTCTAAAGAACAAGGATCGATAATGAAGAGCATTATGTAGTACTTATGTCACTCTTCAGACCCGAGTTTCAGGTTTAGGCTAGGTGAGCTAGTTTTTGGAGTCGATACTGCACCTCAGATAGTTCTGTCTGAGGACAACAATATAGTTATGGGATGATAGCGAGGTGTACTAGTGTCTCTCTGGCACACTGGCATCCGTACGACTACAAAATGCTAAGTATAGCCAAAACTACCAAAAGACCTACTAACAACCTAGAGCTAGTTCATTGAGATGGGAAAAATAGAATAAGAAAATATAGAAATTAAAGATGAAGATGATAAACCAAGTAAATAAAAGTTAGGGTGATGAAGATAATTTGACAAAAGTGCTAGTTCCACGCGCACATTCACCTACACAAAAATGAGAAGGGTAAAATTGTTGGGGCTATATAAGGGCCTGCCTTAGTCTGACCCCTATTTTGGTGTTTCCACCTCCACGGATAGCCAAAAAGAAATGGAGTAGAATATGCGATAAAGGAAAGAAAAGAAACCAAAGAAAACTACAAAATAATATTGTGCTACTCAATCAAATCACAAAGGAGAGGAGTGAAGCGTTACCACCTCCACCCAAAAGCTCACTAGCCAATCAAAGGACAGTGTTAGGTATGGACTTACCAAAGTCACCACAGTAGCAATGGTGATGAAGGGAGGTCTCGTAAGACTCCAAGCCCACACTTCCAAAGTTTCCTCATAGTTGTAATGTGGAGTTGATGAATCTTCAGAGCTACTACAATGCTCAAAAATGGAGTGCTAGAATGTTGCTTGAGAGTGAAGAAGTGAAGTGACCGTAAGAACAATGTGTAGAGAATTGTCAAAGAGTCAAATGAAGTGAGAATCAGTGTTTTTTAAGGTGGGATGGGAAGAATTTTCCATTTTTAGGTTCATTTGGTCGAAGAGGGATGTTACAATCTGACCCCAATTGGGTATGTGATGCCTCTGCCAACTTCAGACATAGGAATCTATCAAGGACGATAGAAAGCCATGCAGACGTCTACATGTCATGCTTATATCCCCAAAAAATATTCTCACCAAAACATAGGACAGATGCCAAGTGGATGGAAATCAGGTTGGTGATGTGGAATTTCACCTTTGGATTTGATTTTCTAATGTGAGGGTATGTGAAAGGGTAATTTACCTAAGGGGTGAAAATTCTCTCTTATACATTTTTCCCCCACTTTAGTGAGAATGAGTATTGATGAGCACTTGATAAAGTAGATCGAAAGGTTAGAAATGTATACCTGAACCATCAAGGAAGTAGACCACGATTTGGTGAGATCAAAAGTGCATGCAAGGTAAAGGACTCCATAGGTACTCTCCCTAAGGATTTTCAAACAAAAGGACTCCATAGCCCCATAGAACTATGGAGTTACACAAAGTACACCAAAGGCACTTAGACCAATGGTGGACAAATCCCATAGGATGTAAGCATCTCACAGGCCCATAGACCTACAAGAAGGCATTCCCCCAAGTTCTCTCTCATGAAGGAATCCCAGTTAAGTAAGTTCCTTACAGGCTCATAGACCTACAAGAAGGCAACCACCAAGTTCTCTCTCATGAAGGAAGCCCAGTGTAGTAAGCGCCTTATAGGCCGACAGACCTGCAAGGAGGCATCCCCCAAGTTCTCTCTCATGAAGGACAGCCATTGGAAGGGGACTCCAAAGAGTCAAACTGGAAAGCGGCTTCATAGGTGCACCTCCAAAACAACATGTTAATGCATAGATAAAACATTCCAAATAACACAAAGCAACAACAAAGGCAAACAAGTAGATAGTCACACAGATAGTCAAAATGTTGAAAGACTTTGAAAGGGTCCTGAAATCAATTCATCATCAAGGAATCCTTTCAAAAGATGTTCACTTCATCAAGGAATTTGAAAGGAATAAAATGCCCCCT
The DNA here is from genome assembly GCA_007115665.2 of Sequoiadendron giganteum. Classification (NCBI taxonomy): domain Eukaryota; kingdom Viridiplantae; phylum Streptophyta; class Pinopsida; order Cupressales; family Cupressaceae; genus Sequoiadendron; species Sequoiadendron giganteum. The sequence goes on from CM021109.1 coordinate 118,996,839, forward strand.
CATGAGGGGAAGGTCAAGGCTTCTCGCATAGGAAAAAGATTGTCCCTCCTTAGAGGAAAGTTCTCAAGTTCTTTCTTTATGACCCATGATGAAGGAAACACATTGCATTAGGGGTCCAAGTTGAGAATGTGATTTTTGAAAAAAAAAATGGTTTACAAGGGTTTTCAAGAAAAGATTTGTTGGCAATGAATGCATTTTGTGAAAATCAAAGCGGCGTAGAAATGGCATTGTCACGCATGCAAGGGACAACTTAAGCAAAGAAGAAAGAAAGAAAACACAAGGCACAGGGGGATCTGGTTTCACGGGGTCAGATCTGCTCATGCTTACATCAATAATAGGTAACCGTAGTGTAAGTAAAAAGATCATCAATCCCCACAAGATCAAGAGGAATGCACAAAAGACAAAGTAAAAATAAAAAAATGGGTCAACATGGAAGGGAAACCTAAATGCCCCTAATGCTTTGCATCGTCCCCAATTGGCCAAAAATCAAAGCACATAATAGAGGAAGAATGATGATACAAATAGAAGAAGGTTTACGACACAAAACCACTCTTGTATCCAAGCACCAACAAGGGTGACAAGGGTTATACAGGAACACATAATGCAAGCATAGGGGAACACATCACAACACACATACATCTAGTCTAAAGATAAAGAAGAGGCCTCCCCCTAACACTCATCGACCAAGAGGTCATCCGCTTCCCAATCTAGATCATTGTAAGGGGAAGATAGATGAGTCTGCAGTGGTGGAGTATTAAGGGGAGGAGCTTCCAACCCTCCCACAACAAGGGCTAAGGAGGAAGGCCCCAGAAGGTCTTCTACAATTGGCTCTTGTGGAGCTATGGTCAACGATTTTGTGAAGATCGCTAAGGGTGGGACTTCATCTAAAGAGTTGAACATGTACTTTATAGGAGTGTCATATTGTACCTCAATGGAAGGAGAGGACGTCACATGAGATTCACCTCTTGGCTCATCGAGCGACTCGAGAGTGGTGACAAACTCAGGAGAGGCTAGAACTTTTTTCGTCATTGGAACGAAATAAGCTAGCATTAGACCACCTTTCAGAGAAGGTGGGCTCCTCTTATAGCCTCCATTGCTCGAAGGGCCAACTTCCACCTTCTACTTTGTCGAGGGATGCGAACTACCCACAGACGAGGCAAGAGGTGTGGAGGAGGAGGAGAAAACCACATTGGACACCACCGAGGTATTCGACATATCCATGGGCTTGGGGAATGGCAAGATGTCTGGAAGGGATATTAAAAGGGGTAACTCAACCAAAGTAGTGATAAACAACTACATTTTTTTTAGGGTCATGTGCACTCACACTCATAGTAGGAGCTAGAAGTGAGGTTGAACTAGATTTAATAGAAGTAGAGGGGGAGAGATAAGAGGACACAAAAAGAGGCCCTGAAGAAGGAGTGGTCATCTCCTCTTCCTTCTTCTACAAAGCAGCCTACTTAGCCACTAGATCCTTTCGCTTGTGCTTACGCTCACGCACAAGGTGGTTTCTATGACTCTTCAAGCTACAGGTCAGGAGTTGCAAAGGGATAGAAGGCTCCTGCTCAGCCATAGGGGTGTCCATCATAGATTTTTCTGGTGGAGGGATAAACTCTTGAATGAGAGCAGGAGGGAGCAATTGAGAAATAATGAGGGGAGTTGACTCTGGTGCCTCAGCGATGAGCCTCTTCTCGTTTATTTATTTTGGATCAAAAGTAGTGGGAGGTCATGGAGGCTGATATGTAGAGGATTTCCCACGAGGAACCCTCCTTCCTTATCAAATAGGCCTAGGCTCCGTGGGTAGAATCATAAGCTCAAACACAGGATGCTTGGGCTTTCACGAAGTGGGCACCATAGGATTCTCCTACAAATGTGAAATAGAACCTGATAGCATCTCAGTAGGGTGAGAGGAAGCATTAGGCTGGATAATGGGAGAAGAAGAAGAGTAAACTCGAGAGAACTTCTCTTCTACAGGCCTTGGCAGTATCATTATCAGCTTTTAAGCATGCCCTATGCGAAATAGCATTAGGTGATGGAGGGTATCTTACTTTAGGCATTAAGTGCCCTTTCATCTACTTCTAAAAATTCTAGTACAAGAGGTCCTTCCTAGTCAGAAGGGGACCAATGGGTGTAAGAAAAAAGTGATCTAAGGAATAGCTATCATGCACAACTGGTGGTTTATAACTAGTGTCATGAATCACATGCACTGAACCCCCATGAATAAACTTCAAAAATTTATGCGCAACTGAGGGAGCTATGTTCATAGCTACTAACCAAGGGATACTCGGCTTCACTCTAAAGAGTTTAGACCCCGAGATTATGTCAAACAACAGGTTTACAGATTTAGGTTCAACAAGGACTGAAAAATGATACTACAAATGGGAGGTACATAAAGCTCGTTATGCATACAGATGGTGCTCATAGGTGCGTCATACCCATCTTTATGTAGGAATTTAATTAACATAATCTCCTCAGTTATGATATTTACCTTAGATGTCGGGTCAACAAGAACACCTACTATAGTGTTTCCGTTGATTTGTGTAGGGATATAAAGAGGATATGGTTCTCTATTAAAATGCATCAACAAATTCCACTAGGTGAAGTTCATACTTGGACCACTACTCGCAAGTTGTGTAGAAGGGATATGAATATGCAAGAAAGAGGCCATCACACATACTAAACAATACTCTCACAAGGCCCCCCAAAGGTTTACAATCAGATAGTGACCCAATTAAGGCTTCATTACACAACACCTACAGAACCTTCCAACTACACCTACTAGGGATCGTAGGTTGGGTTGTAAGGAAAAGGGCTTCGCAATACTCACACCTACAATGCTCCTAGAACACGAGGAAAGGAGCATTCAATACTATAGGATGAAACCAAATTGGTTCATGTTAGGTTCACCAAAAATGTAAGAGAGGGGGACCATCCACATCAAGGCTCCAAGTCTCGGAGAGCCAAGAGCGGAGGGCTGCCATAACTTACTTCCCTCTAAAGGATGGGGATTGAGAATAAAGAGTACTATGTAGTACTTTTTTCACTCTTCAGACCCGAGTTTCAGGTTTAGGCTAGACGAGCTGGTTTTTGGAGTTGATATTACACCTCAGATAGTTCTTTGTCAAAGGATGACAATGCAGTTATGGGATGAAAACATAGAGTACTAGCATCTCTCTGGTGCATTGGTGTCCATACAACCATAAAACACTAAATACATTAGAAACCACCAAAAGACCTACTAACATCCTAGCTAGTTGATTAAGACAGGAAAAACATAATAAGAAAATACCTAAAGTAAAGACGAAGATGATAAAGCAAGTAAATGAAAGTTAGGGTGATGAAGATAATTTGACAAAAGCACTAGTTCATCACCTAGTTCCACACACACATTCATCTACACACAAATGAGAAGGGGAAAATTGTTGGGGCTGTATAGGCACCTGCCTCAGTCAAACCCCCATTTTAGCTTGTGTGTGTAGCCTCCCTAAGATTTATTTAAGATGGGGTGTTCATGTGAAATTATATTCATATATTATTCTAATTTTATGTAGAGAAGAGGGATTCACTTCTCATGAGTCTCTTTATTCTCAAGAGAATCCAGAGAGGTGAACTGCCCTAAACTACCTCAAGTAACAAAGCAAGAGTTTCAGAATCAAAAAGTGTAGATCACAAAGGTTTTCTATATAGATTGATGAGCTCTTGGTCAAAAGATGGTAGCATGGAACAAGGAAAATAGTGCAGTGCGTTAGATTCCTAGAGGTGTGTTCACGTCTCGTACAGACCAAAAACTGAGTTTATCATAGAAAACAATTAAATGACTACTAACAATCGGATTGCTAAGAACTCTTAAGAATGCAGGAAAGTAATAAAATTGAAATAAAATGAAGTATAAATGATAAATTTAAAGAGAATAAGAGATAGAAACTTCTCACAACAACCCAAGTAATGAAGCCTCCAACACATGAATATCTTCAATACCTACATATGTAAGATTGAGGGAAAATGTTGGGGATATATAGGGTTTTGCCTCAATCAAACCCCTTTTTTGGTGTTCCCACCTCTACAGATAGCTAAATAGATAGAGAAAGTGAACAAAGTAATCAAATATGGTGTGATAAAAGCAATCCCCGCTCAAGGAGGAGAACCTGTATCATGAGATAGAGATGCAATTGATAGGGGATGTGTGAAATCCCAAGATTCTCACAAGCATAGGATAAGGGAGATGTCAGCTACAAGGCTTAAGGAAGCCAAAGAGAGAGATAGTTGTGAGAGCCAAGAGAGTTGTAGATGGTGTTATGAGAATGCAAGAGTGTTGTTGTAGTGATCTATGAAAGCAAGAGAGAAATACCAAGAGAAGAGAAAAAGGTAAGAGCCAAAGATAGAAATATCTAGAAGACCAAAATAGATTAAAAATATAGCATTTAAAGAGAGAAGAGGAGGTAAAAGAAGCTTCTCGAGACGTTACAAGGTGCCTTGGGCTGTTACCACCAACAAAACTAGCTGACAAGCGGCAAGGCACTCAAAAATAGTCATTTGAATGTCAAAATGTCATAGGATGCTAGCGCAATGCGCAAACATCTACATGTCACACTAGTGTCCAAACACATCACACTACAAAAAAATGAGAATGAGAGAAGTATAAGGTTTAATGCAAAGTTTATGTGTGAAGGTAGCTATTGAAAAGGGGTCCCAAGCATCCTAAGAGGGGAAAAAGGCTGATGTAAGGGCTAAAATGAGCTTACACAAGTTCTAAGGGAGTGGTCACTAAAGTGGATGCAAGAATGTATGTGAAATTGCAAGGGGTGCAATTTTACAACATTATAGTTTATTATGAAGTCTTCATTAGGAAGTTATTTTCCTATTTTTAGTTTATGAATCTTATGAGAGCATAAAACTGAATTGTATTATTTCAAAGAATACATTGGTATTTATACACAAAGGAAGTAGTTAAACAAAGTGAAATAGTTACAATCAGTTAACTATTATACACCCACATCTATTATTAATAATGTAATGCTAACATTCACCCCTTATTACATTGTTCCTATATCCCTAAAACCTTAAAATTTATCTTGCCAAGGGACCCCCTTAAGGCTTACATAACAAAACTTGATGATTACAAAATATGCACACATTATTGAGAAGATTTTTCTTTTTGAAGAAAAAAATCCTAAATTAGGCGAAACTCCTCCAAGTTGCCTCATAACCCTCGAAAAGGTGAAGCTTCAAGCTGAATTTTGGATTTCTTCCTCCATGAAATCCTAAAGCACAGATTGTAGTTATTGGACAACCACCCTCCAAATTGTCTCCTTGACCCTCATAAAGGTATAACCCTTGGTCCCTGACCGTAATTACTGGACAACCATCCTCAAAGTTGTATCCTCGACCCTCATAAAGATGTAATCCTTGGACACAGTCTTATGAATTCTCTGGGCAACAATCCATATCGAGTTCTTCACCAAACCCCTTACCTATTTCCAAAAATCAAACTTCACAATATATGTATTTTCAAATCTATTAGCAATAACAAGGAAAAGCAAGAAATTAGAGCCAAAAACACTTCTCATACAAAGAATCATCTCAAAGTGAAGCTAACTTGAGATGATGGAAATTCCTCCACCCTCTGGTTGCATTAGCCTCTAGTGTGATCTTACCATAGTTAACCATTTAATGTTTTGGATGAGTCTTTGAAGGCCTCATAAGTTATAGAAAGGATAGGCCCAATTATTATAATTTGAATAACATTTATAATGTTCTTACATCTAGTGTAACTACCCTTGATATAGCCAAAGAGAAATCCCCTATTTGAATTTTTCTTCTCCAAAAGTAATTCAAATATCATCATAAATTCACTATCTTGAATACCAATAGTAAGAAGACATATTGCTTTGAACTCCATGCTTCATATTTCACTTCTTACAAAGAAAAAATAACCCTTTCTCACTAAGTTATAAACTCCCACCAAATAGAACCTTAAATATGCATCAAATAAATTTCTAGTTGTACTCTTGATGATCTCATCAACGGAAAGAACATGAATGCACTTACTAAACTTAACATTAGGAGAGTGGTGAACAAAAAACATGTCTCCCACACAAATCTTCACATTTCAATGCACAACCTTTTCTATAAAACTTTTGATATCATAAATGGAGAAACAAAATCATGACATCATCCAAAAAACTATTTGTATCTGCAATCAATTTCCTTGAGCTATTTTTGCAAACAATTTTTGTCATGTCCATAGTCATTCCAAACCAAGAGATATAAGGGGCGGGGGCACAATGAGAAGTAATGTTGCTATTATTGATGTTGACATAAAAAACAATCCATAGAAACAATTTAGAATTCTTGCTCAAAGGAATCAGGGACGCATAGTCACTATGTGAATGAAAAACAACCAAAGATTTATTCCCTATCATTCTTGAAACTCCTCCTATCTAGCATATCACTATTTAATCGTCTATCTTAACAAACTCCCAAAATAGAATTTTACCTATAGACCCTTATACGCACAAAATCCAAAATCAAATTGATTCCCTAACCTTCTTGCATTTTATATTCTTTTTTCTCTACCTAGAATTCGCACTCCATGAGACCACATTTCCTTGGATTTATCAAAGAAAATTGGGCTGCCTTCTCCACAATAATTTGCAACAACCTTTCCTTTCACCAAATGCAGGCAGGCGTTACAAATACTAAGGAAATCACCTTCTCTTCCTCTCATTTTCAATGCATAGGTAGAGATTCAAACGCAACACCCTAATCTTATTGCTCTTCTACTAGTGGATCGCTTCCCCATGCCTTCTGCAAAATGTCACGCCACCATCTTAGGAACATAACTACCTTACTTCGACGCATAAGAACATTATTTCTTTGATACCATATGAGAGCATAAAATATGTTGGAAATTCACCCCAACTCACGAGTCAACGCTTCGGTCAACCCTAACAGACTTTGTCAACTCTTACCACCCAACCGCGTTGACCAAGTCTTCCTCCTGCGGTATCACGGTATCCATCGCTCTACCGCGGTCTCCTTCTGACTTGACCAAGGTATCATGATTAACCGCCAGGAGACTGTTACCGCTCTACCGCGGTGACTCTTCTGACCTGCGATACCGCAGTAACTGCTTGCTCTTCTCTCACCGTCAGTCCATACTGTTACCACTCTACCGTGGTCTGTTCACTTGCCTCCTACGATAGCGCGGTGCCCGTTTCCTATAGTCAGTTGTCCATCGGTGGATGGTTACCGTGGCCATCGCGGTCTATTTCTTAACCATGCCGATAGCGCGGTAATCCCCTTCCTTGCAGTTTGCTTGGTTACCGTGGCCACAACGGTCTCCTCGTAATTCACGGCGGTAGCATGGTAGTCAACCTTGTTTGACTTTTTGACCTTTTTCGGTGGTGACTATTAGTGGGCTCCTCATTGGCTTAAAATGACATTTTTTGATTGGACTATCTTCATTATGTCTAGGACTATATTTAAATCGATTTGACCTTGTTTAGGACATTTTTGTGCTGGCATTTTCAGGACATTAAAGTTGGTATTAAATTTTTGTCTAGGCTGAAATCCTTTATATACGGGGATATTTTTTGTAATCAATAAAGAGAGATATATATTATATTTTTTTCTCTGAAGTAGCAAAGGTTGTTAATGGCTGTTCTGTGTTAATTTGTGTGTGTTTAATGTTTTTTTTATCTCTACTATTTCCTTCACGTGGTATCAGATCCAAGGTTAGTTGTAGAGATTCTGTAAATCATGGCAGTAAGCACAAGCTTGAGTAATCCTCAAATTCCACAGTTGAATGGAAAGAATTATGACTAATGGTCTATAACAATGAGAGCATTATTCTGTTCACAAGATTTATGGGAGTATGTAGAGAATGGGTTGCCAAAACCAGCAGATGCAGTAGCATACAATGCCCTAACACAAGTAGAGAAAGATTTGTTGAAGGATAACAAGAAGAAGGATTCAAAGGCTCACTTCTTTATTCTACAAGGTGTACATGAAAGTATTTTTCCCAAAATATTAGCCACTACCAAGTCTAAGCAAGCATGGGACATATTACAAATAACATATCAAGGAATGGATAAAGTCAAAACTGCAAAGTTGCAAATACTAAGAAGAGAGCTTGAGACTCTGCTTATGAAAGAAAATGAGTCTGTAGATTCATATTTTACTCAAATAATGGGACTGGTAAACCATATGAGAACACATGTTCAGACACTAGAAGATGTCAAAGTTATAGAAAATATTTTGAGAAGTTTACCCACAAGATTTGAGTCAATTGCAGTCACAATAGAAGAGACAAAGGATCACACAGTATTCAGTTGATGAGCTATATGCTTCACTAATTTCTCATGAGCACAGACTTAGCAGAACAACAAATATGTCATTGGAGCATGCATTTAAGTCACAAGCTTCAATTAACCAAGGAAGAAGCAGAGGTAGATCAAATTTCAGAGCAAGAGGAAGAGGTTTCAATAGAGGTGGAAGAAATAACCAGTCAAGTTCAAGTGGAAGAGGCAGCAGCCAAAACCCATCTCAAAACTTTCCTCAAGGACAAAGGTATGATAAATCTCAGGTTCAATGCCATTACTGTAAAAAGTTTGGCCATTACATGAATGAGTGTAGAAAGAAACAGTATGAAATGAGTAGACAAAATGCAAACTTTTCTAGAGAGAGTCAAGACAATAGACCTGATAAAAGCACAATGTTTTTAGCCTGTAATGTAGCTCAAGCTAGTGAGAAAGAAGTTTGGTTTTTAGATTTAGGCTGTAGTAATCATATGACAGGGAATTTAGAGTTGTTCACAAGTTTAGATGAGAATATTAAGTCAGATGTCACCCTGGGTAATGACAACAAAGTCTCAGTTAAAGGAAAAGGGAATGTTAATATTTTAACCAAGCAGGGGGAGCAAAAATATATTTCTAATGTTTATTTTGTGCCTGGCCTTTAACACAATTTGATGAGTGTAGGACAGTTAATTCAAAAGGGTTATAGAGTGTCTTTCAAGAATGGGTTATGCACTATTTTAGAAAAATACCCAAGTGGCCAGATGATTACAAAAATTCACATGACAAACAATAGAATGTTTCCTTTGAGAATTCAGCCAGCTTTAAGTACAAACTTTGCACAAGCACAAGAGGTATCAACTGTTATACAAACTATCTTTTAGGCAGAGGTAAAGGATGAGAACTGGCTTTGGCATTTAAGATTTGGTCATTTAAATTTTGGAGGTTTGAATTTGCTTCATAGGAAGAACATGGTAAAGGGAATTCCATTAATTCAAAAACCAAAGAGAGTTTGTGAAGGTTGCATACTTCGAAAGCAACATAGAGAGTCTTTCCTAGTAGGGAAATCCACTAGAGCAAAAGCCCCATTGGAAATAGTTCATTCAGATTTATGTGGTCCAATGCAGACACCTTCAATAGGTGGTAATTTCTATTTTCTGACTTTTATAGATGATTATTCAAGGAAGACATGGGTGTATTTTCTGAAATAGAAAAGTGAAGTGTTTAATTACTTTTGTCAATTTAAATCATTAGCTGAAAAACAGAGTGGTTGTTTCATCAAAGTGTTGAGAATTGATAGAGGAGGTGAATACATTTCAAGAGAGTTCTTAAATTTCTGCAAAGAGCATGGAATACACAAACAGTTCACAAAAAGTTACACACCTCAACAGAATGGTGTAGCTGAAAGAAAAAATAGAACCATAATGGAGATGGCTAGAAGTATGTTAAAATCCAAGCACTTAACAAATGAATTTTGGGCTGAAGTTGTATCTTGTGCAGCATACATCATGAACAGATACCCTACAAAAAGTGTGATGAACATAATCCCTGAGGAAGCATGGACAGGTAAAAAGCACAGTGTGTCTCACATGAGAGTTTTTGGTTGTGTTTCATATGCACATATTCCTGAACAGTTGAGAAGAAAGCTTGATAACAAAGGAGAAAAATGCATTTTTGTTGGATATAGTGAAGAATCCAAAGCATGCAAACTGTTTAATCCCTCAACCAAGAAAGTAATAATCAGTAAGGATGTCCAATTTGTTGAAGATGAAGCATGGGATGGAAGCAAAGAAAATACAGTCAATGTTATTGTTAATATCCCTCAAGATGAGAATGAGAATACAGTTCCAACTAATGTACCTACTGTTCCTAATCAACCTCAAGCAAGTGGTCAACAACTGACACCAGCGAGTAATACAAGAGCAGCAACAAGAGGACTACAGACACCAACCACAACAAGAATTTCTGGCGTAGGACCTTCAAGTCCACATTCTGCAGATTCAAGTGATTTTTCAAATCCAACTTTGGCTAGCATGAGGAGGCAAAAAATCAGAAGCATGACTGACATTTATAATCAGAATGAAGGTGAGAACAATTCTCAACAATTTACACTATTTTCCTTTTATTCACAAGATGAAGATCCAATTCATTATGAAGATGCAATCAAGGAAGAAAAATGGTTAACAACAATGGATGATGAGATAGATTCAATAGAAAACAATCAGACATGGGAGTTGCAAAGTCTTCCAAAAGACAAAGATGTCAAAGGTGTCAAATGGGTTTATAAGACTAAGTTGAATGCAAATGGAGAAGTGCAGAAGCACAAAGCAAGATTGGTGGTAAAAGTTTATGCACAACAACCTGGAATAGATTACAATGAAACTTTTGCACCAGTTGCACGACTTGACACAATCAGAATGCTATTGGCTTTAGCAACATAGAATAGATGGCTAGTTCACCAGATGGATGTGAAGTCAACATTTCTCAATGGTTATCTGGAAGAGGAAGTCTACATTGATCAACCACTAGGATATGAAATATCAAGACGAGAGGACAAAGTCTATAAACTGAAGAAGGCATTGTATGGTTTGAAACAAGCCCCAAGAGCTTGGCATAGCAGAATTGACAGTTATTTCACAAATAATGGATTTACTAGATATGACAGTGAACCAACACTATACACTAAAATGGATGATGAAGGTAAAATTCTAATCATATGCCTGTATGTTGATGATTTTATTTTAACAGGGAATCTGTCAATTGAAATGTTCAAAACAAAAATGATGAAAGAATTTGAGATGACAGACTTAGGTCTGATGAGGTATTTTTTAGGCATAGAGGTAACACAGAATAAAGATGGTATTTTCATTTCAGAATCTAAATATGCAAAGGATTTTTTAAAGAGATTCAATATGTTAACTTGTAAGTCAGCACCTACTCCAATGGTGACTGGACTGAAATTGAGCAGAGAAGACAAAGGTTCTGAGGTGAATTCAACCTTGTACAAACAACTGGTTGGGAGCTTAATGTATCTGACAACCACAAGGCGTGATATAATGTATTCAGTCAGTTTGATTTTTAGATTCATGGAAACACCAAAGGAGAATCACTCGAGAGATGGAAAGCAAATTTTGAGGTATATCAGTGGAACCAAAAATTTTGGAATCCAATATTCCAGAATAGATGACTTCAAATTAACAAGATTTACTGATAGTGACTGTGGTGGAATTGTTGATGACAGAAAGAGCACGTTTGGTTATGTCTTTCATTTTGGAAGTGGTGTTGTTGCATGGGCTTCAAAGAAACAGCCTATTGTCACCTTATCTTCAACTGAAGCTGAATATGTTGCAATAACCAGTGCATCGTGTCAAGCAGTATGGATGAGGCGAGTTCTGAAAGAGATTCAAAATGAACAGGTTGATGCTACAAAAATATTATGTGACAACAATTCGGCCATTGCATTGTCAAAGAACCCTATATTTCACAAAAGGAGTAAACACATTGATACACGATTTTATTTTATCAGGGATCTAATTAATGGTGGGGAGATTTCCTTAATTTTTTGCAGGTCAGAAGATCAAGTTGCAGACATTTTCACAAAGGCATTGAGCAAAGAGAGCTTCAAATTTCAAAGAGACCGGCTGGGGATCAAAAATGGCGCGAGTTGTGCTCAAGGGGGAGTGTTGGAAATTCGCCCAACTCACGAGTCAATGCTTGAGTCAACCCCAATAGACATCGTCAACTCTTACCGCCCAACCGCGCTGACCAAGTCTTCCTCCTGCGGTATCGTGGTATCCACCGCTCTACCGCGGTCTCCTTCTAACTTGACCGAGGTATCACGGTTAACCGCCAGGAGATTGTTACCGCTCTATCGCGGTGACTCTCCTAACCACGTGCGGTACCGCGGTAACCGCCTGCTCTTCTCTCACCATCAATCCGTACTGTTACCGCTCTACCACGATCTTTTCACTTGGCTCCTATGGTAGCGTGGTGCCTGTTTCCTACAGTTAGTTGTCCGTCAATGGATGGTTACCGCGGCCACCGTGGTGGTAGCGTGGTAAGCCCCTTCCTTGCAGTTTGCTCGGTTACAATCAAATAACTATTATACACCTGCCACTATCATTATATAAGATTTATTTTCCCACTTTATCTATTTTGGAAAATATGGACATATACCTTATTGTAATTATTCATTTGTGAATATGAATGAATGAGTGTACCAATATTTATTTTGTATCTTTTCCTCTTGTTTTTATCTATTGTGTTAATATCTCTTATTAAATTATTATTGTAGGTTATATTCTCTTCTTTGGATCTACCTATTAGCTCTAATAAAATGGAACTCCAAATCTCTAATGATTATCAACAACTAAAAAAGACATTCAATATAGTGAAATGTTACAATAACTTAATTTTTTTGCTCAAGAATACCTCCAAAAATTTAAAGAAATCCTCACACCTATTTTAAGCTAAAAATTATTGCTTGAATGAAGATAAAAGCAACAAGATAAGGCATCCTGGAACCTTTCATACATAGTTGCAAGTGGAATCCAATGAAAATGGAAAATAGGAGTAGATATGGCATCCAAATGTTCTCCTCCCCAACTCCAATGCCCATCAAATAAGGTGAAAGAGGAAATTATCAAAATTTTAATCTATGAATGATGTCCAAAATTCCATTCCTAGCTACCAAAGAGATTTCTAAATGAAGCAGCATAATATAGCAACAAAATATAGTGCCCAACTACCAAAAAAACTTTCAAGAAATATTCAAAATGAAAATGCAAGAGATGGAATTCGATTCTCACTCTTGTCTCATTTAAATCAACCTATAAACATGCAACATGTCTCTCCCAAATTGGTTTTGATAATAATATATTCAAATGGATTACGGGGTCTTTTGAAAAATTCCATCTTTTTTCGTTCATTATAGATTTTTAAAGTGAAGGTTTTACATATAACTTCCCTCTTTAATTTTTTGTTGACTATAGATAAATATTTTAAATAAAATAAATCAATTAAAATTTGACTCTACAAAAAAAAAGGAAAACAAACTAAACACTTAAAATTATTTTTGAAAAAATATTATTTTATCCATTTTAAATGATATAATTGTTTAATATAATTTTTTTTATGAAAACATTATGACATATGTGACTCAAACTAAATATACTTAAAACCAAATGCTAAAAATGAATTTAAAGGAAAGAAAATATCATTTTATAATGATTTTAGGAAAATCAATAGTATGTCTAAAATAGATCTATTCCATAGTCAAAGTCATTCAAGTCTATTTGGGTTATCATATTATCCTAGTTCAACTACTTTAATGTTGTAATTTTCCTCCCTCTCCTAGATGATACTCTCCCTTAATGTATGCCAAGGGAAAAACACTATTATAGATCTACCTCATGTCAATAGGCATAGTTAGTCTAGGTCTATTGAAAAATCATATTCATGAAATAATTAAAATATCAATTGCTTATAATCAAGAAAATTTTATTAGTTAATAACAAAAAATATTTGCAATTATCATGGTCATTTCAATTAGTTGATTAAATCAAGATTATTCCATAGAGACAATGAATTATTAAATGCCATAATATCAAATATAAAACTCTCATTTTAAGTGCTTTTGCCTAAAACGATATTTATACATCTAAATTAACTAATTAATTATTGAAAAAATTCATCTTTCATAATTGATAAAAAGGGGATGTGACATATATTGTCCCAAAAAATGTACATAGGGAAATCTCTTTTTTATACAAACGTGTATCTTGTGTATGGTGGGAAACCACCTTCATCATTTTAACCACTAAAGATTAAACAAATATATGTGTAATTGTTACATAAGAACATTACTAATTCCTCTTTTGGCTTCATGAAAGCCAAAAGTAAAGAGATATAAGTTTATGTTTCTTTGTCCAACTTCCTATCACTCAAATCCAACCTGTGAGCCATTCCACATTCGTAACTCCAATACCTAAGAAAAAATATATTACTATAATTACCCTATTTACCCTTAATACCTATCAATATATCTTTCTATTTTCCCTCAATATTAAATACTTTATTATACATGCGTGTACTCAAGACAACACATATTCTAGATAAGTCATTCAACTTTGCTAATAAATCAAGAACTCTTTTTATATTAGTTAGAGGTCTACTCTTAATAGATCTATACTCATTTTAATAGTCACAGGTAAACATTGTCGAATTAAAATAGAGAAACTATTTACTTTTTTATAATCGAACAATCAATATTTGGTGGGACTTGCAAAGTAAAGTCCTACCATACCAGTATAACCTTCATTCAAATGAATTACTCTCGACTTATGTAGAGATAAATATAAGATAATTGAACTTACAACCATCATCTATATTTTCTAATGACTTCACCACATTATCTACCCCCAAACTACCGTTTTAGATAAGAATTAGATAAAAAGTGCCATATGAAACAAAAAGCAACAAGAATAGAACACCTAAAAATATCTTCTAGTGCCCTCTTTCATCGATCCACTCCATAGCGGAACATTTGTCAGATTTGCATCGAATCTTGACTAATTGGCCTTCCGATAGTAACCTGCAACGCTTTCAATCATATGACTCTTGACTAAGAGGCTTTCGTCGTTGAACCGGCAATGTTCTGAGAATTTTAAATTATATCAAATTCTGACTAGACTTTCAAGTTCTGAGTATGTTTTCTGTTAAATGGAATCTTGACTTCGTAGTGTTACGGGAAGGATTTGGTCGGCTCTACGAGAAAATGGGTATGTAGAAGGAAGTGATCTTCAGAGAAAATGCCATGCTTGATGACAATTCATTGCTGACGCTTTCTTCTATATTCTCATGGATAACCAGCAGATATATTGGTTTCTGCCTGTTAGCAGTGTTTTGAGCACTGCTCTGTTCTTGTTCTATGTATTACAATGGACAAAAAAGACGAAGAGGCTTCGTCTTCCACCTGGACCACCTGGTTGGCCTGTTGTAGGAAACCTCTTACTGCTGGGCAAAAAGCCCTACGAGTCGCTGTTTGCCCTGTCTAGCCAATACGGCCCGTTAATGACAGTTACTCTTGGCATGAAAACAACAGTAGTGGTCTCCTCAGCTGCCATGGCAAAGGAGGTGCTCAAAACCCACGACCATAACATGGCTGGGCGGACTCTTATACAAGCAATGAAGAATCTCTCTCATCATAAATCCTCAATAATATGGAGCCAATACGGACCCTACTGGCGGAAACTCAGGCGAATTTCGACTATAGGGTTTTTCTCTGCGAAGAAACTCCAAGCTTCTCAAAATGTCAGAAGAGATTTGGTATTCCAAATGATTCGATTGATTTTCGAGGAAAACAATGTAAAGGGAAAGAGTGCGCCCATTGGGGATACAATGTATCGGATGGTTCTGAATCTCATGGGTAATCTGATGTTCAGCACAGATCTAACCGATCGCAACAATCCCGATGCTGTGGAGTTCACCACCGCTCTCATATCATGGACAAAGCTTTGCGAGAAACCCAATTTGGCCGATTTTTTCCCGTGGCTTGGGTTTCTCGATCTTCATGGCGTAGGCCGTCAGATAGGGTTCAATTTAAAGCGAACCCATAAATTTTTAGACCTGTGCATAAGCAATCGACTGGCAAGGAGAAGCACAGAGTTGAATGATGAGAGAGAGGCAGAGAAGGATTTTCTAGACGCCTTGCTAGAGCTGAGAGATCAAGGGGAGAATGATCTATCTCTGACGGAAATCAGGGCAATGTTTTTTGTAAGTGTAGTTATATTGTATTTCGTATTTAATTTGGCCTATAAGTAAACAATACACTGACTATTTAAGCTTTGCTATTTATTTGGGTTTTATTTTTGATGTGGGTAGGAGCTGTTGGCGTCTGGTAGTGACACCGCTGCTGGGACACTAGAATGGGCAATGGCGGAACTCATTCACAACCCAAAGACAATGAAACGGGCCCAAGCAGAACTGGAAGACGTCGTGGGTCGCAACAGAAGAGTGGAAGAATCTGATATAGACAGTCTGCCTTATCTCTGTGCTGTGGTGAAAGAAGTGTTTCGATTGTATCCAGCTGCGCCTCTCCTGCTACCTCACAGAGCGGACAGATCTTGTGAAATAATGGGATTTGTGATCCCCAAAGACACGCAGGTATGGGTTAATGTGTGGGCAATAGGAAGGGATCCTGCACTGTGGAGGGAGCCCTCCAAATTTATGCCAGAGAGATTTCTGGAGGGTGAGAAAAGTAAGATCGACTTTAAAGGCCAGGATTTTGAGCTGATACCATTTGGAGCAGGAAGAAGAATATGCGTGGGGCTTCCTTTGGCTGATAAGTTGATTCATTTGATTTTGGCTTCGTTGCTCCATTCCTTCGACTGGACTCTTCCTGATGGACTAAGCGCTGAGGAAATGGACATGGACGATGTATTTACAATTGTGTTGAAGAAGCATCAAGAGTTGCAGGCAATCCCCACCCCGCGATTGCCGCATAATATATATTAGTACCTCGCTAAATCCTCTCTGCATATGTGACAATAAGATAATTTGCTCAAGAGAATCTCAGTGAGATTTCTAACATGTGTTATTAACATTAAATAATCATAAAATACATTATTAGTTTTGTTTTAATTAATATTTAGTGTTATAACATTAAATTTATAAATTAATTTTAAATAAATAAAAATCATGTGATTATAACATTAATTTGAAATGAAATAAAGTTTGTATATGATTTAAGGATAATCTTTAATTGTGGTTTGTACAAAGTTATTATACAACATATTTGCATGCATTCACAAATTTTTGTTAAATATTTTTAATATTGAAAGATATTTGAACTTCTTATAATTGTTATAAATAAGAGCATAGCATTATCAATGAAATATTTAAATAATATTTACATTATAGCTCTTACAAATTTTGGTCATTTGTTCCATTTCCTTTGAAATCCTTCAAACCACTTCAAGAACATGAATAGTTACGTATTATTTTATAAAAGAATACAATAAAATAGATTCAAATCAAATTGTTCATTTCTTTTTGTTGGTGTAAATAGGTAATTTACCTAATTAGTTCATTAGTGGGTCTTATTTACATGTTAAGTCCATTATGTCCTAAGAATCATTTCTAGAACTATTAGTTGTCATCTAGGTCATATCTTATTGTTTTGGCATTTAATATTTTTCTTAGTTCATTTAATATTTACATTAGGTAGTTCATCAGAACTTGTCTTTATAAGAAAGGTCATTGTACACTTTTGTAATATACCTCAGCATATATTTCATAGATCTTAATATCAAACAAGCTCATTTCTTGCATACTCTTGTGTGGAAGGTTTTCATTATTTTTGTAGGTGATATTGGGTGTCAAGCAAATTTTTAGCTCCTACACCCTTCAAATAAAATAACAATCTTGCACAACATGAAGTTTTTAAAACCTCCAAGAATTCCTTTTTAATATAATATTGTGCTTTTGCAAAATGAATTTGACAATAGTTCCTCTTTTTAAATTACTTTTGTTTATATGAATATGAAAAAATGAGATGGTGGAGAAAAATTCTAATGCAAACAAATAATCTTTTTACCTTGCCTCTACATATACCTCCATTTGGACAAGAAGAGGATGAATGTAGGGCCAAAACCTTAAGAAGCATTCAATGATATCCCAAAAATTCTCTTGATGTCCTCTTTATATTGTTGATGGAAGGTTGTAGGTTTCTCTTTAATTCAACATGTCTTTCCAATGAAGTGTGTTTATGAAAATGGCTTAAGGAGGGTTTGATTTATAGATGGTGATAATGGAGGATAGATAGTTGAGCTTTGATTTCAAGATCAAGGACTGGGATTTCTTGAGAGATCGCGGTGGCTGATATATTGCTAAGTGGTTCCATTTTAATTGGTGCATGTGGGGAGGAGAAGGAACAAGGAGATGTGAAGGGATAATATTGGTTTGACTAAATCCAATGGAGGAAATTAAGTCCTCTCACACGTGTGAGAGGATGCATGGGAAAGAGGTATTATGACAAGTGTCATATCACACGTGTGAGGACACATAGGGAAGAGGGACTTATGACAAGTGCCATCTCACACATATGTGAAAACACATAGAAAAATGGGATGAAGACTTGAGACTCCTCTCACATGTGTGAAATATCACATAGAGATAAGGGATGGAGAAATTTGACTTCTCTCACATGTGTAAGAGATCGCATGGAGACGATGGACTTAGAAAGTGTCCTCTCATACATGTGCGAGAGGTCACATATCTAAGATGCAACATTAGGATTGAGAGATGCGATCAAATGACATGATTTTTTTGTAGGGTTTTAGAGATGAATTGGATTAGACATGATTAATTAAATCAATCGTGTCTATGAATTGTGCAAGGGCTAATTAATTAATTTGATTCAATCAAATAATCAAATTGAGGTGAAAAGGAAGGATTACATAAATCTCTTGCATCTATTTTTCTTTTTGAGGATAGATAAATGAATGTAGGATTTAATTAAATAAATATCAATTTATTAATTATGAGAAATTAGTAAGGATGAAGGATGGATTAATCAAAAAAATTAATATTTATTCAATTAGTGGTTTAAGGGGCAGTGGGCCTAGCTTGATTAGCTAAAGCATCCTATTGCAGGCAAGAGGTCACGAGGTATAGTCTCCCCACCACCCTCGTGGTATTGGAGGGCGTGTCGAACACCAACGCCATCAATCACTTGAAAAATGTTTACCAAGTGCACTGCAGTTTATAGGGGACCATTACTCAATTCTGATTCTCGTAATTTAAAAAAATTAGTGGTTTAAATAATAATTAGAAATTTTAATTGAATAATTATCTTATTTAATCAATGTTAGGATAGGGTGAAGTCAAGTGTGATTATGTGGAAAACTTTAGGTCTCTACATTTTTTCCCTTTTTGAGATGCTTTCCAACTTAGAGATGAAGCAATGCCAATTCAAAGAATAATAATTCAAAACTCTTAGGAAGGGATGTGACTAGTTTCAAAAAATAACCAAGTCATTGAGAGGATGGGAGTGAAAATGAGGAGGGAAATTGGTATTCCCCATTGAGAGGAAAACCTATTTTAAAAGATTGGGGTGCACTCTTAAAATAGATGGAGAGATTAAAGGATGAACGATAAAAGGACATGAAAAGAATGGATAGAATGCAATAAGGAGGAATGGATTAAGATAGGTAGAAGAGATGGAAAGAGAGATGGATTGAGTCATATTGTGATAGTCGAAGAAACCTTTATTTGATATAGCACTTGATGTTGTGAACCAAGTTATAAGGACTAAGATGATGATGTGCCAAGTACATAGAGGACTAAGCCAAAAGAAAAATGTCAAATACATTTATGTATGTCTTTTAGAACCCTGATATAGAAAATCATCACATCATTATGTAAGTATGTTGCAAGGACTTTGATAGATGCAAATAAAATGATAATAAACACAAGAAAGAATGCATAAATTACATGAAGAAAAACACACTATTGCTTCTAGTTAAGCTAAAAATTGATTGAATTGTTGGTGATGATGATGATAATGTATTGTTGATGATAAGGAAAATACAATTATTAGGAAAGATCTATCTCATTGATAATATTAAATTTTATAGTAAATATTAAATCCTTTTAGAGTATAAGTGGATCAAGGTGAACCACCAAAAATATAACACTAGACCTAGGGAAAAAGGATTCCTTATACTAGGCCCCTAGGGTTTCTCACCCTAGGAGCACTTGGTGTGTGGGAATGTCACTCTTTCTGCTTGGTGGTTATGGGATCTTTGGCGGTTGCATTCAAAGGGAGGGCTGATTGATGAAGGTTGTGATATGTGTGTGTGATGTGTGGCTGAAACTAAAATAAAATGATACTAATATAATGTATGAAATGCAAATAAAGTGAATCTAAACTAATGCAAACTAACTAAACTATATGCCCTAAATGTATGCAAAACAGAAAGTAAACAAGAAAGATCAGAACTTGTGCACCTAGAAATGGAATCTTGCAGATGAATGGCTCAGGAATATTTTAGAAAATGCCTAAAATTAGAAAAGGGACACTTACGCCAAGCTAGGTGACTTAGTCCTCCTGTCGGGAAAATCTGTCAGACCAGGTTTCGGGGAAAAGGGTATCCAAAAATGCAAAAACCTTTTTAAAGGCTTAGCACAGAGACAATGTCGCCAATAGTGGCGACCTAGTCCTCTTGATGCTTTATGAGGATTTAGGTTCTGATTTTGTGGGTCTTGATTAATGTTTCCCTTTTCTGCAGCAATTTATGTCTAAAACTCCCAAAAATGACCTATGACTTATCTTGATGCTCCTTCTAGGGTTTGATTCTTTGATGTGACTTGAGTGGAATGTTTGTACTTTCTCCAACATTTTGTACTTCACCAAATCTGAGTACAAACTTGCAAACACATACAAAGACCAAGAGAATATTGGGATTAGGTAATAGGGGTTTGGCTAAGTCAAACCCCTTTGATGGTAGCTAAACCCAAATGGGAAACAAAGGGAGGAGAATATGCTTCAATGGTGAACTTAATGCAAGCACTTACCAAAACTTTGTTGTTGATGGTTTGCAACATGCAAGGACAAATCAAATGGAGGTTGTTTGTGAAACCCTTGTGCTTGATTGCTTGCTAGTGAAGATGGGAGTGCAAGAGTGCTTGTGATGAGATGTGAAAATGAGTTTGAGAGATAGCAAAATGAAGGTGAAAACCCTTATTTGTACTTGTAAAACCCTAATTTTCCCGAAATGCAACATGATAGGCCAACACTAGGGTTTAGGAGGCAAGATTCCTGTTAAGTTTTGTTCTAAATTTGAAATTTATGCCAAAAGGGATAGGTCACCCAAGTGGTGACCTAGTCCACTTGGGAAATTTCAAGTGGTGGTCGGGAATTAAATAATTTTTAATGAAGTTTATCAGGTTTGCTTTCCGAAACACACTTAAGTCAAGACTAAAAGTACATTAAGGGGGAAAATTAGCATAAGAAAGGGTTAATTAGTGATGATAAGCCTAGGAAAGGGTGAAAATGCCTTACAACACTTTACAACACCTTGGCACAAGGCTTGGAAAGGGGTAAAAGGATGTTCTTTAGGTGAATTATGTTGAAAGGGTTTTAGAAAAGTGAGGAAATGTGTTACAACACTTCACAACACCTTAGTAAAACATTGTTAGGTTATTGTTGAATTGTAAGCTTACAAGACTGAATCAAGGTAAAACAAGGCCAAAATCCAAGGGAAAAGGCCAAAATGAGTGATTTTTTTTCAAAGACTACACTTTTTGGAAACACATTTAGCCCCCACTTTAGTGAAAGTATGAACTTACTTCAAACTCACACTAAAGTAGTTGAATCACGTGTGTCGAGTGAGATCAAATGTATTCATGCTAGCAAGGTGAGATGGCTATGATCAAGAGAGGTGATCAAGCCCCCAAGATCAAGATCCCATGGAAAAATAATCATAAGTACAAAATATCACACAAGGAGTGATGTGAAAAGGTGGAGAAAAGTCGGATCAAGCTTCGACCATTTGTTTAGCTAGTTGTGGATCAGATCTAGGTTGTTTGTTTGAAAGAAAAAGGGTGTAATCACTTTGGGTTGACGAGACTTTTGGTTTTTTTCCGGGTGAGAATGTCAAAAGGTGGTGAGATACATACACACAGTTGGTATGCACTCGCACATAAAAAGGTGGCTATGGGAAAAGTCATGCCACCATTTGGGCTTCCTGCTCAACCATATCAAAGTTATACCTCTTGATAACTTTGATAAGGCACCATAAAAGACAAGGATGTGGTTCATGAGACAAGCAAAGCCTTGGATGCTTAGAACCCATAAACAAGTGCAAGATGTCACCACAAGCATGCAAGTTGTGTTATGCAAGGTGGCCATGTATGCACAAATGCAAAAGGGGTGCAAAATGTAAAATACAAAAAATAAAAGATGCAACAATGAAAAATGTAAAAGGAGTGTTCCAAGGAGTCTTGTATAGTTCATATGAGGTCTTTGACTTAGGGAACATTGCATCTAATGTCTCCAAAGAGGACCTATCAAAGGATAGAAGATTCATAAGTTAGGGGATGCAGTGTGTCGCATCAAGCCACTAAGAGGAATATAATATGCTAAAATAAGTCACACTTTTGAAGGACATTACACCGAGTGTTGTCCACAAAGTGAGAAACACATCATGTGAAGTGCAAATGCTGCACTAGGAAGCACAGACAAAGAAAAGCAAATGCAAATGCAAGAAAAAATAAAAATAGTGCCAATGTATGCCCCCACTTTAAAGGAATTTTTACACACCAGTATTGTGAGCAATTTATTTAAAGTAGAGAAAGGAAAAAAGAAAAAGGGACATGTGAGCCTTACTTGAAAAGCCCAAAGTCAACGGACATGTGTCCAAGAGAGGTTTCGTCATGCGAAAAGGAAGAAAGAAAAGGAAAAGGAAAGAAAGGGGTTTGCCCCCAACAAGAAAAACCACAAACACATAAGGGATCTATGGATTTGGGGTCAATATGTTCATTGCTCCAATGTTTGTTTAGAGAGTGCGAAACTATCATTATTGCCCCAAATACATAGAACTAGAAGAAGACACATAAAGAGCAAAAGCAAATGAAAAGAAAGAGTCGATTTGGGTCCACATGGAAGAGACATAGGATGTATCGACTCTTTCCATCATCCCCAAAAGGACAATATAAAGCAAAACAAAAAGATAAATGAAAAAGAGCCTCACTTTTGAGTCAACATGAAGGAGACATTGTGGTCTCAATGCCTTGCATCATCCCCAAATGAAAGGAAAAAGAAAAAGGAAAGGAGTGTCATTTGGGTCAACATGAAGGAGACACTGCAGTCTCAATGCCTTGCATCATCCCCTAATGAAGGGGAAAAAGGAAAAAGGAAAAGTGAAAAGAGAAAAGGAATGCGCGACACATAGAAGAAGGTAGATACATATAGAAGAATGTCACAAAGAGTAAGAAAACATTAAAAAAGACGAGGAATACATGACACATAAGTGAAAAAAAAAAAAGGAAAAGAAAGACTAGTAAGGCGCATGTGCATTACTCTGCGAGCAAGTCATCCACCTCCCAATCTTGCTTAGTATAAAACTTGGGAGGGTGACTAGCGAGAGGAACGACAAAAATTTCCAAACTAGCGTCAAGGTCAATGCTTGTGCTAGGATAATTTTCGTAAATGCTCAAGGAAGAGGAGAATAGTGAATTCAAGGTTTGGTGTACCTCTTCATCGATCCGAGTGTTCTCATCATCATCATCATCTATGTTGATGATAATGGTGGGTCGAATGACAATATCAGTGGTGGCATGTAACATGGGTGGTGAGAGAGGTATAAGATCAGGCTATAGGGGTGGAGGAGGAGGATCAGTAGCCATGGCTTCGGGAAAAGGTGGGTTGTGATCTTCAGTGTTCTCTTCCTCATGAGATTGATGAGCAAGGGCACCATGACGACGTCGATGCTCTCTAGCTTCTTTATTCCTTTTTGTTTTTCTATCAAAGTGCATGGGGGAAGGAGCAAGCTGGTCCACCATATGATGCTTGTCATCCTTGGGAGGAGGGACAAGAGGAAATATGGATGGCTCATCCACTTTCTCCTTAGCTTTGTAAACTTGTTTAATGAGGGGAGGGAGGGAAAAATTTCTATCATGATCCCTAGGCCTCTTGGATGATGTCGAAGAGGTTTCAGGAGTGGGTTGACTAGGTATATCAAAGTCAGGTGGCAACATGGCTTCATCAAGGATGGGTGAATCTGAGGTAGAACGGGGTATGTTGCACAAAGAAAGTTAGGAGATCTTCTTGGCTTTGAACTGTTGATAGGAAATGAAGAAAAAGTCTCGTTGAGGGGTGATGGGTTCCATGGGCTCAAGCTAGAAGGCTTCCAGGGAAAAGTTACCCTTTGAGGCTAAAGGATTAAAGCCACTATGGTGGAGAGTGAATATGTCATTGTCAATTGGAAAATTCACACACTTGTGGATGATGGATGGGGTCGCTTTCATAGAACGAAGCCATGGGTGGTCAAGTCGCAAACGAAATTGGTCTGATTGTGGGATAATGGAGAAGGTAATGTCCAATGTTTTGGGACCTATTTGTAATGGGAGGGCAATCGATCCAATTGTCAGGCACACAAAACCATTATGTGTTTTGACCCAAGTAGTAGGTTGATTATAGACATCTTGAGCAATATTGTGTAAAACTAGGAATTCTTTTGTGATCACATTCTCACCATAGGCAAGATCTATGAGTATCCCATTAGTGGGCTTATCATAAATTCGACCTGCTATGTAGAGAGGACCATAAGAAATATTTCTTAGTATATCTTGTGCAAAAAAGATCATCTCAAGAGATCCTTTTGTTGGGCCCTTATGATGGATGACGTTTATTGCTCCTACCATTTCATTAATAGGTGTGACATGGGTTACCATGGGAAGAGAAACAAAATGTGGATCTTGTGAATCCACATTCATGACATCAGGTGGTGAAGTTTCACTTGGTTTGACAAACGACGTGCATTATGTTTGGCCATGGGGTTGGTGAAGATTTGCAAGTTTTTGTTAGGCGGTGCCACAGATTTATTGCTTTATCATAAACACTAGCAATAGATAAACACCTTGAATCAATTAGGTCTTGCACAAGGTGCTTTAGATGCTTGCATTGTTTAGTGTCATGTCTGTTTTGGCGATGAAAGTAACAATAAGAAGTGGCATTATAAGATCGAGTTAATGGTTTATTGGGATCAGGTGTATGGACGGAAGGTAAAGACATCATTTGTTGTTGGAGTAATTGGGTCATGGTGTTATGAAGGGTGTTGGGCAAGGGTGTAATGGTACGCTTAGGATCTCCATAATAAAAGGGCATTGCAGACCTAGCTGTGGCCACTTGGTTATTAATAGGTGGAGGGATTTTGGACAAAGGGTTAAATTGGAGAAACCCTTTGTTTGGTTTACAGAATGGTTGGGGGTTGGATGGAGAAGAAGTGTCAGACTTCTCAATGCGACTAGGAGTGGACCGTGAGTCATGAGGGCTAGTTGAATTATGATAGTCACAAAGGGCTTGACATAGGTGCATAAAAGAGGGGAATTTCATGAAGGTAGGTTTATCTTGTAGGGGTGTCACAAGGTTTTTGGTGAACATCTTTTGCAGATGGGTGTCAGAAATTTTAACATCGATTAAGGAATAAAGAGCTTGATAACAAGAGATAAAATTAGTTATCTTCTTGTTATTGTCTTGTTTGCATTTCATGAGGTCCGCTAAGGTTTTCTTTGGGTCCATATGGACTTGGAAGTGATTAATAAAGGAATCCACTAGTTCATTGAAGGAACTAATGGAATTATTAGGCAGGGAGAAGAACCAGTCCAAGGCAGAATCTTTGAGAGTTCTCGGGAATAACTTAGCAAGGAACTTGTCGTCAAGAGAGAAGTCACTATATAGGGTAATATAGGCATTGGCTTTGGTTGATGGTGGATATTTGTTGTTGCATGGAGGTTACATTGTGAAAAAGTTGCGTAATAAGGGGTTGGTGTAAGTGTTATGAGGTGGAAGGGAGAGAGGTGAAGGGGTGAAGGCGGTGGAAGAGGAAGTGGTAGGGATAGTAATGGTAGGGACAATGGAAGAGGTGGAGGTGTGGGATTCCACAAGAGAAGTAGAGACACTAGTAGGGATGTTGATGGGAGGTACCGCATTAATAACCTATTGCATAGTGGTTGTTACACTAGGGGGTATATAAGTGGGAATAGAAGCAACAGTTGAGGGGGAAGGAGTAGAAGGTCCTCCTTGGCCAAATATAGGGGTGGGTGAGTGAGATTCCTTAGGTGCATGTTTTTCATAGATTTCTGCAATCCTCTTCATGACACGTAAGCCATCATCACGGTCAAGTAGGCGGTGAAGGTTCTCGATGGTGGGGATACTTGTTCTAGATATGGGTTCAAGGCTAAGTTCATGTTGATAGTCAGCTAGATCAACATGGATATGGAAGAGCTTATCATGTGGGAGTTCACTGCTATCACCAATTGTGTCTCCTAGGTGTAAGGAATTGCTAAGAATGGTCTCTAAGCCTAATGTACGATCGTGAATACTTGGAGTTGAAGTTAGAGGGATCCCAATATCTACAACAAGAGTCTTGTTCTTAGATGCCATGATCCTAGGACTTTGTCTCAAAACTATATTGGCAAAGGATCACCCAAGTCTCTTATAAGATTCCCTAGGGATGGGGTGGAGGCTAAGGCAATGTAAGCAAAGGTGACAAAAGTGCTTGTAACTAAAATTCTGAAATAAAACACGGAAATGCAAAACTAGGGGACTATAATGCAGGAAATACTAGAAAATTACTAGAATTTTCATAGTGAATAGTGTCAAAGGACTAGGTCGCCTAGTGTGGCGACTTAGTCCTAATAGTGTTTTTTTTGAAAAATTTCAGAATATTTAACTACTTTTTATGCTTTTTCAGATTTCCTAATACAAACAGAAACTGGAAATGTAAATGTTTTTGTATTTTCTTATTGAAAATGTAATGCAATGTGCAATTATATCATGAAGTTTCACAAATGCACTTTTTCTACTAGCCCTAGGATGCAAAAAATGCAAATTTTTCAATGCAATGCAAGCTATATCTAAGATGAAATGCAAAATCAGAAAGCTAGCAAATGGTCTATGGTCGGGTTCACCCAAATGAACCACCAAAATTATAACACTAGACTTAGGGAAAAAGGATTCTCTATACTAGGCCCCTAGGGTTTCTCACCCTAGGAGCACTTGGTGTGTGGGAATGTCACTCTTTCCACTTGGTGGTTATGGGATCTTTGGCGATTGCATTCAAAGGGAGTGTTGATTGATGAATGTTTTGATATGTGTGTGTGATATCTGGCTGAAACTGAAATAAAATGACACTAATCTAATGTATGAAATGTAAATAAAGTGAATCTAAACTAATGCAAACTAACTAAACTATATGCCCTAAATTTATACAAAACAGAATGTAAATGGTAAAGATCAAAACTTGTGCACCTGAAAATGCAATGTTGTAGATGAATGGCTTGGGAATATTCTAAAAAATGCTTGAAATCAGCAGAGGGACACGTACGCCAAGTTGGGCGACCTATTCCTCCTGTCGGGAAAATCTGTCGAACTAGGTTTCAGGGAAAAGGGTATCCAAAAAAGAAAAAATCCCTTTTTTAGGCTTAGCATAGGGACAAGATCGCCAATAGTGGCGACCTAGTCCTCTTGATGAGGATTCAAGTTCTTATTTTGTGGGTCTCGGTTGATGTTTCCCTTTTCTGCAACAATTTGTGTCTGAAACTCCTAAAAATGACCTGTAACTTGTCTTGTTGCTAGGTGAAGCCACAATAGTGGTTTACAATTTAAGTGAGGAAGGAAAAATCATAAAAAATGACCCCAAGGCAAAAAAAGTGATTTTAGGGGTTCGTATGAACCTACTAGTTTGACTGAACCAATAAGGGGTTCGCTCGAACCAGGGTTCGACTGAACCCCTTTGAATCTTGGCCAAAAAAAAAAAATGCATAGGAAAGGGGTTCGAGCGAACTTCTTTGAAGGGATTCGCTCGAACCAAGGTTCACTCAAACCCCTATGGGTTCCTACGAACCCCCCTTATCCCTCATCCCCCATTTGAGACACAAAAAAAACCTAAATTTTGGCACTTTGGAGCTCAGGTTGAGGATGAAAATGGAGGAATCTTCACAAACCCAACTAGAATAAGGTAGTCCTCAAAATGATCTATCCAATGAATATAATTTTAATATGTTTTGGTTTTATTATGTATGTGTTTTTTTAGTTTTATTAAACATAGGTTTTTCACCAAAAATCAAGCTCTATGTTTTGCACATGTGGAAAAATAGCATATTATCAAAATAAAATTTTAAAAAATATGTTCGTGCTGGGTATTGATGTCCTTGATCCATTAATTTTTTTTTTGAATTTTGATACATACAAAAAAGGTTATGTTGTATATAGTCTGCCTATGTCTGAATTGCAATTGTTTTGACTTCAAAACTTGATTAAAGAAAAAATATTCAATAAAAAACTATGAGACCAAATTAAAGTGCTAGATATCGTAATTACAAATCGAAATTTGAAAAAATTAGAATTTTATCCTTCATA
Source organism: Sequoiadendron giganteum (assembly GCA_007115665.2). Lineage (NCBI taxonomy): Eukaryota > Viridiplantae > Streptophyta > Pinopsida > Cupressales > Cupressaceae > Sequoiadendron > Sequoiadendron giganteum. Next base: position 119,025,276 of record CM021109.1, read on the forward strand.
CACAAAAAGTTATGTTGTATATAGTGAGCATCACTTTTTAAAAATGTTGTTTTTTGAAAAAAACCAGTTTCGTGGGAGATGGAAAAAGAAGTGCAATCTGATTCCAAAAATTTTGAAAAAAATATTTTTAGAATCTACAGACAAAATGTGATGAGACTCTAGTTTACATCATCTTCAAATTCCTCACGGTTTAGCCGCCATAGGTGCCCGAATGTGAAGATTTAGTTAAAAATAATAATTTCAGTGTCCAGTTTGGCCAAAAATTGTAAACCACTATTGTGGGATCACCCGGACTTCTAGGGTTTGATGCTTTGATGTGACTTGAGTGGAATGTTGTACTTTCTCCAACACTTTGTACTTCACCAAATCTGAGTACAAGTTTGCAAACACATACAAAGACCAAGAGAATATTGGGATTAGGGAATAGGGGTTTGCCTAAGTCAAACCCCTTTGATGACCTAGCTAAACCCAAATGAGAAACAAAGGAAGGAGAAGATGCTTGAATGGTGAACTTAATGGAAACACTTACCAAACCTTTTTTGTTGATGGTTTGCAACATGCAAGGACAACTTTAATGGAGGTTGCTTGTGAAACCCTTGTGCTTGATTGCTTTCTTATGTAGATGGGAGTGCAAGAGTTCTTGTGATGAGATGTGAAAATGAGCTTGGGAGACAGAAAAAATGAAGGTGAAAACCCTTATTTGTACATGTAAAACCCTAATTTTCCTGAAATGCAACATGTTAGGTTGACACTAGGGTTTATGAGGCAAGATTCTCGTTAGGTTTTGTTCTAAATTTGAAATTTATGCCAAAAGGGACTAGGTTGCCCAAAGTGGCAACCTAGTCCACTTGGGCAATTTCAAGTGGTGATCGAGAATTAAATAATGTTTAATGAAGTTTATCAGGTTTGCCTCCTGAAAAACACTTAAGTCGGGACTAAAAGTACATTAAGGGGACAAATTAGCATAAGAAAGGGTTAATTAGTGATGATAAGCCTAGGAAAGGGTGAAAATGCCTTACAACACTTTACAACACCTTGGCACAAGGCTTGGAAAGGGGTAAAAGGGTGTTGTTTAGGTGAATTACATTAAAGGGTCTTAGAAAAGTGAGGAAATATGTTACAACACTTCACAACACCTTAGTAAAAAATTGTTAGGTTATTGTTGAATTGCAAGCTTACAAGACTGAATCAAGGTAAAACAAGGCCAAAATCCAAGGGAAAAGGCCAAAATGAGTGAAAAAGTGCCAAAGACTACACTTTTTGGCGACACACAAGGTTTGAAACAAGGATAGAAAAATATATTAAACACTTTTAGATATTCTACTAGATTGTATTGTTGAGTTGTATGGATTGGGATTGTGTGCATTGGGATAGATTACTTTGAGATTTCTTGAATTTTGAGGGATGGTAGGATAATTGTATGGGATTGGATTGCATGTAGGGGTATGCTCTTAGAAATAAGGGACCAAAAGGGGGTCAAAAGTGGCTAATTTGTTTTAAATTAGTAAAATTTGATCTTCGATGAAAAATTGAAGATAGCCACATGCAAATTTGAAGATTCAACAATAACAAGAGTCATGGTGCTTGGAATATACTTTTAAAACTACTATTTTTTTAATAGTGGAGACTAAGAGGTTCAAATAGGGAGAGCACAAAAAATTCTCCTATTTTTGTCAAAAAAATATAATAGTGTATGGTGTGCTCCCCCTAAAATGTTGACATTTTTTAAGTATTTCAAAATTGCTTCAATGGAAAAATTTCTCACCTCATTTATTTTATGCTGATTTTTTCTACAAATTTTTAATTAATTTTTAAAGTTGAAACATCCTAAACAAATAGAAATTTGAGTGTGCTCCCCCTATTCTTTTTGGAAAACTAATTTTTTTTTGTAATGTGTATAGAATGGAGTGTGGAATGTAAAAATCTAATTTGTTTCAAATTTGGATGAATATATAAAAAATGATATTAAAAATACTATACATAGATTTTTAGAAAAAAGAAGAAGAAAAAGAAATTGACAAAAGAATAAAAAAATACCTTAACATATTCAAAATATATAGAAAAAAATATGGTTAAAAAGATAAGAGAGAGATTGGCATTATTCTGGAATTATTTTAGATCAACAATGAGAGACATGAAAAATTTATGTAGAGCAAGCTCAACATTTAGATATCTTTTTCTAAATTTTATAGAAAACACACCTTTGGGCATTGAAAATGAAGTCCAACCCTACAGTTTAGAAATATTTAAAATAACTAATAGTATGAGCACATTATAGACTCATATTATAACAAGCCCACATTATAGCACACTTGCACTTGCAACAAGCCTATTTCTTTGCAAGTAAGCAACAGTGAACAATTAGAAAACATGTGCATCATTTGAGTTTTGACTTGCATGCACCATTTTTCCTTGTAAACTATGCTTTCTTTGACAAAAAAAAAATATTTTATATAAATTTTGAGAAATTTCAATCATTGTTTGACAAATATATCACATTTTTCTTCTTTTATTACCATTGAATATTAAAATTGCATGTTTTTAAATTTGATTTGATAATTTAATTGATTATTGTCATGTTTTGAAGAACATGATCAATTTTTTTCATATTTTGAAGAACTTGAACAATTATCTTTATGTTTTATCTTTTATTTGATTAATTGTCAATTATTTTAATTAATTATTTTAAATTGATATATAATTCAATGTTGTATCAAGAAAATTGATCAAAAACTTAAACATGGAGGAACGTGAAGTGGAGAATGAATGAGACAACTTTGTGAAATCAAGAAATGGGGAGTCTAAATTTGAAAGTTGTCCTCTTTTTCATTACAATTTTATGTTTGATAGTTTTGATAGTTTAAATAATTATGAAATTTTCTTGGTATGAAGTCTAGTTCAAGATTGGAAGATATTGAACCTTAAATTTTTTATTTCATCATAATTATATCCCATTAACACCTAATATTTAACCTTTATTTGAAATTTGACATCATGACTGGAGAAACATGTTATTGCATAGACCATCCCATAGGGATAATCTTACCAATCTGCCCAAAAAAGTAATAAGAAGTATGTCACTACCAAATGATACACCATGAATTCATTGAGCAATATTGGTACCCTAACTAAAAACATAATCTTCCTCCCAATGGAATCCCATCAACCATTAGATGGAGAGATAGATAGTTAGTAAAGTCTAGAGGCATGGGAAAAACAAAGACAATTCCATACCTCTTCTAGTCCATTGGAAGAGTGCAATCCAATAGAATGTGAAAAATGATACCACATGTTGATGAAAGAATCTTAAGGACCTATCAAAGTCTTCAGAACCCAACAGTTATTTCAATATATCCATGCTACGTAGGGGGTAAGCGAGGTCTAATTTAAGTGATTCAAAGAGTTTGCAGGTATTATAGGCACAACCAACAAGGAGGATAGGTGTTTAATATGAAAGATTTACCAAATTGTAAACTCGAAGTGGGAAACAAAGCATTTGACTTTTATGACAGAAATTAATGTTTTAGCATGAAGAATTTAGAACTTAAATAGGCTACACAAGGATATGCAAGGTTTGTCAAACATAGGTAATAATGTGAAGAATTGGCATGTGAAGAAAATACAAGGCTATGTAACAGTATGTTCAAGGTAAGGAAATTTCTAATGGCTTCAAGGTTGATGATCCCACTAGTTGTGTTTATTCTTATTTTCAATGAATATTGTAGGCAATGTTTCTATTAAATTTTTGAAAATTACTTTGTATAGATTCTAATAAACAAAGATAAAGAGATGATCAAAGTGACTAACTTGATAGCTTCCTTAAGACCTTATATTCTAGATATTTGCATTCGAATTTACAACCAATAAAATTGTTTGACTCTTAGAATAATATAGAATTTAATGTGGTTTTTGAGAAAAATGGTTCTTTAGAATTTTGCTTGTGGTTGTCAATGACTTTGGCATATCAAGAGAGGAAAGTATCAAATTTAAAGTGTGTTTAGAATCTACTTATCGATGCAAACGAAGATGATCTTCTTATTCAAAATTAGATATTTTGATTGTCCTCTGCTTTCTACCATTTTGTGTTTCCATTGTCCATATAATACAAAGTACACATTAATTATTGTCGGCCAAACTCTCTGAGAAGAAGTTGCTATTTAAGAAGAAGTTGCGGCTTGCTTAAATGTCACAGGAAAATCTCAAGAGATATTTGAACCTAAAATGAAAGCTTACAAACAGTAATATGGATACCATTTTTTTTGCTTTTGAGCTTTGGAAAAGGGTGTCTTTATCTGTGTGGGCTAGTTTTTGTGCCTGGAGGTTCATTCACTAATTCGCCTAGATCATCTGATTTGTGATTGAACTTGTTGAGTGATAATGCTTTTTCTTTTGAAGTTTATTATCTCAAATAAAATTTGAAAATGTCAAGTTTGTTTTCTTATCATTTTTGACTAAAACATAAGAGATCAGTGTTCAATTACTAATAATTTCACAATTGCAAAGAAACAAAGGGGAGCAACATAGCTCAAATGATCGATTCAATGACCTGGGCTATGGTAGTGTGCTTTTTTGGCAGGTAATATCCTATGATGATTGTATATTAAGGTTGAGTTCCACAACAAAGCACTGTAGCTAAACATAGAACAACTGCTATTTTTTTGGTGTATCCTTTGAGCAATACTTATTCTACACAATCATAAATTCTCTGTCTGCATATTTTCTCGATTGTATTGAGTACTTGGTATCTGTTGTAACTGAGAGATGTACACAAGTGCTTACATTCTTGGTTATACCCTTAGTGTTAGACTTTTCAATAGGGGTTTTGAATCTTGTTTTCTTTTCTAAATGAATGATATTTTTTCCTGGAAAATCACAAAATCTATTAACTTCCTTGTTGCATACAGTGAGAGCGACATGACTAGATTTGGTTTCTATCCATCACATGCCTCTTCTACTTAGCCGGCAAGCATCCATTTTAAACAACTTCTAGCATCCGTTGCAGTGACAAGAAGAGACTAAAGAGGGCTTATGCTTTCGTAGGGTACATTAAAACCTTCCCTTCCTAATTCTCAATCTTCCCTCAATTTTCCTAGGATTACCATTACTAATTCCTCCCCTGCATTCCTCTATAATTTTTGTTGCAGGAAGGGAGCAGAAAAGCCCACTTTGTTTTAGGTAATTCTTGGAGAACATGGAAAATGCTTTCCCCTTCCTTGAACTGTAAAAATTCTACGTTAAGCTAGCAATCAACGCAAAATTATTATTATTGAACAGTACACTAGAAATCACAATAATGTGTTCTGTTTCTTCCAATATACACAGTAAGCTATTGTTGTTGATAAATTGTTATTGTAATTCGATTACAACACTGAAGAAATATAATTATAATATGGAAAGCAGAATTGCATAACTGTAGAATTATTATTAGTTTAGAAGAACTTACATTGACATAACTTTTGTCGTGGTTGGATCAATTCCTGTGATCACCATCAGCTTGAGAAATTTTACTGTGAGTTGAATAACGAACGCCGAAGGCACGAAGATGGAGAAGCAGAATCAACACAGTACAAGATTTGAGTACATTGAAAACAAACTTATAAACAATAATTAAATGCAGAAATTCTTTTCCTCTGTTCACTCCGAGTATACTTGAAACCCCTGCGCCACAAACAATCGCAAGAAATAAATCCCTGCATTATTTTTTTTTAAATGCAACAGCAAATCTAATAAAATCCATACCAGGAGATGCAGTAGTACACACAATTCACATGAAACGAAATGATAACTAATGATGCAGTAGTATTTATTTATTTATACTGTATAACTGATGTCAATATCAAGTAAGAGTTTGATTACATTTGTCACAACCTGTCAAGATAACAAGGCACGTTAAAATAGTTAAGTATTATCTTTCTTATTAAAATAGTTAAGCATTATCTTTCTTATTTCTATTTGCCATTTTATCATTTATATGTTTTAGTTTAAAGTGATGATCCAATAATTGTGTTTGTTGTTTGTTGATTTAAAAATAAATAGTTTGTAAATTGTGTAGAGTGCATTTTATTTTTTGATATTTTGGTGGAGTCCATTCAATTTTTACTTTATAAAGATCTCGTTTTCAGTTATTCTTCTTTCCCTTTCATGTGTATTTGATTCATTGGTTATTCAAACATTATGGATGGTCTTCAATCCTTGTCCTTAGCTTATATTATTGCTTATATCAAGGATTTCAATTTGTTCTCTTACTTTGTTATGATCAAACGTAAACTTTGTTCAATAAAAATAGGACAACTATTTACCACCTTTTTTTAATGGAGGAATCAAATATGTGCTGGGATCTAGAAAGTGAAGTCCTAACACACACCGCTATAACTTTCATCCAAATGAATTGCTCTCCACTTACATGGAGATAATTGAATCTACAACCATCATCTATATTTTCTAATGGTTTGACCACTGATCTATTACCAAAATTTAACACTTTTGAAATTTGTGATATTTAAATAGAGTAATGAATAATTAGATAAAAAGTAGCATATTAAAAAAAAAAAGAGCACAACATGAAAAGAACACCTTAAAAAATCGTAAGTTTGTTCTAGGGGAGAGAACACAGTACATGAGCATGTTTCAATAGTTGTGATAGTAGTTGTTTATATAATGTTCAATATTTTTATCAATATTGGACCAATAGTTGTGACTTTAAAGTTGTTAGTGTTGATGATGACTACCCATAATTAAACAAAATGTATTTCTTTGATCTAAAAAGCAACCAATCATGTGATTCCACATCAACACTCAATAAAACATGCTGTGAATGCACAAGTATTGGTCTCACTTTTTTTGGGCCTTTTTGGACACCTTGATAAAAAGCATGCTGATGTGGCATCATATTTGATGATGTGGCCCTGAAACCTTAGTTATAACGAAATCTTAGTTATAAGCAGTGGACTTGCCAAGTAAGCTGCTGTAAAAAATTGGAAATGATTTGAAATTTCCACGTAGAATAATTAGAAGTACGAAGTTAGGGTGCACAATTAGTGAATCCTCTCTCCTATTACCCTCTTTTATCGAGACACCTCACAGTGGAACATTTGTCGGATTTGCATCGAATCTTGACTCATAAGCCTTCGGATGGTAACCTGCAACGTTTTGAATCATATGAATCTTGACTAATAGGCTTTCGTCGTTGAACCGGCCATGTTCTGAGAATTTTAAATTATATCAAATTCTGCCTAATAGACTTTCAAGTTCTGAGTATGGTTTGAGTTTTATGGAATCTTGACTTCGTAGTGTAATCAGGAATGATTTGATCGGTCCTGTGCATGTAGAGGGAAGTGGTCTTCAGAGAAAATGCTATGGTAGATGACAACTCATTGCTGAAGTTTTGCTCTACATTCTCATGAATAACCAGCAGATATATTGGTCTCTGCTTCTCAGCAGTGTTTTTGGCAGTGCTCTGTTCTTGGTTTCTGTATTACAATGGACCAAACAGACGAAGAGGCTTCGTCTTCCACCTGGTTGGCCTATTGTAGGAAACCTCTTACTGCTGGGCAAAAAGCCCTACGAGTCGCTCTTTGCCCTGTCTAGCCAATACGGCCCGTTAATGACGGTCTCTCTGGGCATGAAAACAGCAGTAGTGGTCGCCTCTGCTGCCATGGCAAAGGAGGTGCTCAAAACCCACGACCATAACTTGGCTGGGCGGACTGTTATACAAGCAATGAAGAATCTCTCTTACCATAAGTCCTCAATAATATGGAGCCAATACGGACCCTACTGGCGGAAACTCAGGCGAATTTCGACTATAGGGTTTTTCTCTGCGAAGAAACTCCAAGCTTCTCAAAATGTCAGAAGAGATTTGGTACTCCAAATAATTCGATATATTTTCAAGGTAAACAGTGTGAAGGGAAAGACTGTGTCCATTGGGGGATACAATGTATCGGATGGTTCTGAATCTCATGGGTAATCTGATGTTCAGCACAGAGCTAACCGATCGCAACAATCCCGATGCTGTGGAGTTCACCAACGCTCTCATATCATGGTCAAAGCTTTGCCTAAAACTCAATTTGGCCGATTTTTTTCCCTGGCTTGGGTTCCTGGATCTTCATGGCGTGGGCCGTCAGATAGGGTTCAATTTAAAGCTAACCCATAAATTTTTAGATCTGTGCACAAGCAATCGACTGGCGAGGAGAAGCACAGAGTTGAGTGATGAAAGAGGGGGAGAGAAGGATTTTCTAGACGCCTTGCTAGAGCTGAGAGATCAAGGAGAGAATGATCTCTCTCTGACGGAAATCAGAGCCATAATTTTTGTAAGTGTTAAGTTAGATTGTATTTGGTATTCTGGAATTATTGAAGTTAATTTGGCCTAAAAAGTACACAATACAGTGACTGTTTAAGCTTTCCTATTTATTTGGTGTTTTTTATCTGATGTGGATAGGAGCTGTTGACGGCTGGTAGTGACACCACTGCTGGGACAATAGAATGGGCAATGGCGGAACTTATTCACAACCCAAGTACAATGGAACGGGCCCAATCAGAACTGGAAGAGGTTGTGGGTCGAGACAGAAGAGTGGAAGAATCTGATATAGACAGTCTGCCTTATCTCTGTGCTGTGGTGAAAGAAGTGCTTCGATTGCATCCAGTTGGTCCTCTTCTGCTCCCTCACAGAGCGGACAGATCTTGTGAAATAATGGGATTTGTGATCCCCAAAGACGCGCAGGTATGGGTCAATGTGTGGGCAATAGGAAGGGATCCTGCAGTGTGGAGGGAGCCCTCCAAATTTATTCCAGAGAGATTTCTGGAGGGTGCGAAAAGTAAGATCGACTTTATGTTGCAATTTCTCCCAACTCCCGCCAATCTCTCTGGTTTCTTTCGTGCCCCTGCGCCTCGCGCCAACTTTCTTTCTGCTTGTGGTTTGGTGGAGTCACCGGGCTACCGCGACCTTGCTCTCTCCTCCTCACGGGTTCACGGTTGGTTGTCCCTGGCGTTCCCCCCGTGTTACCGCGGTCTTGCTCTTCACCGTCCACTGTGTCACGGTGGCATCGTTCTTTGTCTCCCACGTTACTGCAGCCTAACCGCCAACAGTCTGCGGTTGTGCGATTAACCTTCTGTGCAGTGTTTCCATTGTCCCGCGGTTCCGTCTCTTACCGCCCGCGGTGATGCGATGTGGTTTTCTTCTTCGTGCCTTGCCCATCTGTTGACTGTGCCGGTGTTGTTACCGTGCCCACTGCGGTCTCTCCAGACTACTTCGCGGTTGGGCGGTTCCCCATGGTACCGTAGTCTAGTCTTTCCATATGCGAGGTAGCGCGGTTTTGACGTTTTGTGGCGACGCTCTGTGGAGACTTCCAGTTGGCGATTAATGAGTTCGGAAGGACATTAATTTAATGCTATTTATCATTGTTTAATGATGCCAGGGCATAATGTGATTTGTTTGGTTTTTGCTGCTAGCTTTCGCATGCTTTCTGGGTGCCTTGTTATTAATATTCTTTCTATCATACGTAATGTTCCTGGCTCTATATATTGAAGTAATCTGTTTTGTTTAAATACTCTCTGGAGTCCAGCGCAGGAGAGCTGCCTGTTAGTTGGTGGTCATCTGAAACCATCCTAGGTAGTTTCGTGGTAATCTGAAACCACCAAGTCAGTTCGTGGTAATTTGAAACCACCTGTTTGAGAGTTTAGATCTGTCAGTTGATTTAGTGAATTGGTTGTATGAGCAGAAGCTCTGTGAGTCATTGTAACTGTTCATGTCAAGAGGTTGTAGTGGTGTTTGTTTGTATAAAAGAGCTCAAGCTCGTATGTTAGGAGAATGCAATGGTAGTTCATTGAATGAGCAGCAGCTCAGTTAGATTTTGTATAAACTGTTATGAATGAATCAAATTAAAATATCATGGTTTTTATTTCTGCATATGTTTTCATGTTTTTCTCCTACCATTGCTTTCCCTTCACGTGGTATTAGACCCTAGTTGGTCAGTTTGACTGGGAGTAGAAATGTGTGGTAAATTTGTGTGAGGAAATCACTGTCTAGATAGAGAAAGCTATAGAATGTCTAGGACTTGTGTGTGTGCAAAAATCTGAGAAGTTTATTTGGGTATTAGAGATTTTGTGAAGAAGGTTAAGAAGGTAATAGGTTTTAAATGAAAATGCAGCCACAAGTGCTCTATCTGTAAGGAAAGATGTTTGTGTTAAGAAATAGTTGTCATTTGAGTAAGAATCCATTCCTAGAGAGGAAGATATGAGAAAAGGTTGAAGTCAGGATAGTTGTCAAGGAGACTTAGGAGAGTTTAAAGCCTGAGAAGAACTTTCAAAGTTTATTGCTGAGAAAAGCCAGAAGTGCTGTATTTTGAAGAAAAAGAAAGAGATCACTAACAAAGGAGAAGCTGAGAAAAAGCCCACAAGCAAAAGAAGGAGTCATAAGGAGGTTTATTAATTTGTGAAGATAAGTGTTGACAGAAAGAAGGAACTGAATAGAACACCAGTTGTTTGAACAATCAAGTGTTGCAGACCCTGTTGCAGAACAAAAGAAAAACAGAGGCTGAAGAAGACTAGAGACACACGAAGCTGCTATATCTCTGGAACAAGTTCAAAAGAGGTAAGTTAAAATTTCCTTTACAGATGGGGAAAGTAGGAAAAAGGGTCAAGAAAGAGAATGAAAATCTTTCATCTGCAAAAGATGTTTTAGAAGAAGAATTAATATTGCTTAGAGATGAATTGGGTATTGTTAAAAAGAACAATGGGAGTTATTTTGAGAAAATAAAAGAGCAGTTTAAAGAGAAATGTTTGCTGTTAGAAGAAAATGATGATTTAGAAAAGGAATTAAGAAGGGTTAAGGCTAGAAACGTAGAGCTAGAAGAAAGGGTGAAGTCCTTTGTAGAGTTTAAGAGGAGAAATGAGGAGAATGAATAGAAAATGAAGTTGTTTGAAGAAATAGAGAAAAAGAATGAAGATTTGGGAAAACTCTTGAAAAGGGTAGAAGAGGAAAACTGTTTGCAGCTAAAAGAAATCACAAAATTGAAACAAGAAAATGATAAATTTAGAGCTTGTAAAGATTGTGTGAAAATAAAATCCTTTGTTTGTGATGTCTCATATGACACAGCAGATTTGTGTATGTCATTTGAAAAATCTATTTCCTTTGAAACTACTGGTGATAAAAGGTGTAAAGATGAACATGATAAAGAATTTGCAAATATGGCTAAATGTGATAAAATGTTAGAATCTTCAAAAGATGACGTTTGTTGTGAAGAGAATACAGGGTTGAAAATCATGAAAAGAATGGGTTACACAGGACAAGGTCTTGGTAAACATGAACAAGGGAGAAGAGAACCTATTGAGGTTGTAATGAGGCCGAAGAATGAAGGTCTCATATATGATTCAGGAAAAGGAAATGCTGCTAAAAGTGCAGGTAAGTTTGTTAGAGAAATGAAAAGTAATGAGTGTTACACTATCATAGAAGAGGTCACATCAAGGAGAAGTGCTGGGATCTACATCCTTGCACGGTTTGTGGTTCAAAGAATCACTGTGAGGAGAAGTGTTGGAGAAACATGTGAAAGATTGAATCTGATTCAAGATGCATGAAGATGGACTGTGGATGGATTGATGATTCAGGTTGGTAGAAGCTGACTGGTATGTTCAAGAGATTGTACAAGTGTACACATGTGAAGGTCAATAAAAATTCTGAGAAGAATGAAGGTTCACATAGAATGAAAAATATTTGGAGAAAAAAGAAGTTGCAATCTGATGATACACTTGCAAAGAGTGAAGATGAAAATCCCAGTTTGATGTTTTGAAAGATTGAAGTTGTTAAAACTGCTGTTGCAGTAGAAAGGGTAAAATGGTTGGTATCATTTCTGTGTGATAAAATTTTGATTGTTTTGAAAAATGAGAAAACATTGCTAATATAACAAAACAAGAAGTGCAGGGGAAGTCACAAGAACTTCTAGGTTTGAGTGAAGGATTTTGATCATGTGTAAAGTGAATTCAGGAATCAGAAAAGTAGCTGAGGCTACCACTGCAAAAATTTTAAAAAAGTTTGGAACAACAGCTGCTGTCTAGGAAGCATGTAAATAATTTTGTTGTATGAGTGTTATGAAATTTTAAGAATGTTTTGAAATACAGTCACATGAAGCTGTCAAAGATGCATGTATATATTTTTTCAATTGTTTGAGTGCATTGGAGAGAAGACATAATATGAATAAAAAAGAGGTTACAGCCGCAACTGTTATTGGTCATCAAGAGTTGAGTTGAATCTGAAGTTAGTCAAAGAATATGCACAGAGTTATATCAAAGTTGTGTTTATGAATGAATTTGAAAAGTTAAGGAAAGAGCAGAAATATCTCAATAATATGCAGCAGCATCCAGTAATCAAACTGAAAACAACAGATGAAAAAAAAATGATAGAACTCCCTAGCACCAGCAACGTGCCACCATGGGAAGAATTAAATCAATAATACAGAAAGGATTCAGAACATCCTTTTGAGTTTATGGTAAACTGAAACCATTAACAACAGATTGAAAAGATGAAAAATAATGAAGAGGCTGCAGACCTCGGAGAAGAACAAAGATACTAAAGCATAGAGCATGCAAGTGAGAAGATTGATGACAAGCTGAGAATACAGATGAGAACGTTGAAGAATACAATTGACAGAAAGAAGAAGCCAGTATAGAGATACTGATGAGGAAATCCAGCCGTAGCTGATGAACAAAATCAAAAAAGATCCTGAAGAGATCGTTGCAGTGAAGTCGACAAAGAGATGATGCATCAAGCTTTCAAAAATTTCTATGAAAGAGGCTGGTGCAGAAGTTGAACTTAAGGGGAAGTTACTTTTGGTTTTAGCTGGACAGAGAAGCAGTTTGCTTACTCTTTGAGATAGATCGAGGAATTTTATTTGGAACTGACTTGGCATATTTGTTGCGGGAGTTGCGATCAAGGGGGAGTGTTGGAATTTCTCCCAACTCCTGCCAATCTCTCTGGTTTCTTCCTTGCCCCTGAGCCTCACGCCAACTTTCTTTCTACTCGCGGTTTGGTGGAGTCACCGGGCTACCGCGACCTTGCTCTCTCCTCCTCGCGGGTTCATGGTTGGTTGTCCCTGGCATTCCCCCATGTTACCGCGGTCTTGCTATTCACCATCGGCTGTGTCATGGTGGCATCATTCTTTGTCTCCCACGTTACCGCAGCCTAACCGCCAACAGTCCGCAGTTGTGCGGTTAACCTTCTGTGCAGTGTTTCCGCTGTCTTGTGGTTCCGTCTCTTACCGCCTGCGGTGATGCGATGTGGTCTTCTTCTCCCTGCCTTGCCCGTCTGTTGACTGTGCCGGTGTTGTTACCATGCCCACCGCGGTCTCTCCAGATTGCTTCGCGGTTGGGCAATTCCCCGTGGTACCGTAGTCTAGTCTTTCCATATGTGCGGTAGCGCGGTTTTGACGTTTTGTGGCGGCGCTCTGTGGAGACTTCCAGCTGGCGATTAATGAATTCGGAAGGACATTAATTTAATGCTATTTATCACTGTTTAATGATGCCAGGACATGATGTGATTTGTTTGGTTTTTGCTGCTGGCTTTTGCACGCTTTCTGGGTGCCTTGTTATTAATATTCTTCCTATCATACGTAATGTTCCTGGCTCTATATATTGAAGTAATCTGTTTTGTTTAAATACTCTCTAGAGTCCAGTGCAGGAGAGCTGCCTGTTAGTTGGTGGTCATCTGAAACCATCCTAGGTAGTTTCGTGGTAATCTGAAACCACCTGTTTGAGAGTTTAGATCTGTCAGTTGATTTAGTGAATTGGTTGTATGAGCAGAAGCTCTGTGAGTCATTGTAACTGTTCATGTCAAGAGGTTGTAGTGGTGTTTGTTTGTATAAAAGAGCTCAAGCTCGTATGTTAGGAGAATGCAATGGTAGTTCATTGAATGAGCAGCAGCTCAGTTAGATTTTGTATAAACTGTTATGAATGAATCAAATTAAAATATCATGGTTTTTATTTCTGCATATGTTTTCATGTTTTTCTCCTACCATTGCTTTCCCTTCACTTTAAAGGCTAGGATTTTGAGCTGATACCATTTGGAGCAGGAAGAAGAATATGCATGGGGCTTCCTTTGGCTGATAAGTTGGTTCATTTGATTTTGGCTTCGTTGCTCCATTCCTTCGACTGGAGACTTCCGGATGGACTGAGCACTGAGGAAATGGACATGGACGATGTATTTACAATTGTGTTGAAGAAGCATCAAGAGTTGCAGGCAATTCCCACCCCGCGATTGCCACATAATGTATATTAGTACCTCGCTAAATCCTCTTTGCATAAGCGACAATAAGGTAATTTGCTCGAGAGAATTTCAGTGAAATTTCTAACATAGGTTATTGTTCTGTAATATAATTGTTTTTTGTTTATATTTTTTTCGGAGATCCCTCACCTTACTGAATCACAGAAACAAGTTGAATTAGATGAAGCATAGGTAGCTTAAAGAGTCAGTCTATTTCTTTTTCTTTTAGTTTTAAAGATGAGGCTTTTGTTCTAATACGGATGAAGCAATCTGGAATGTAATGAATATTTTGAGGTTCAGCGTAGATGGTTTGTTTACATATTAATGGCATTGCAACTCGAGTAAATATGGCACCTGTAATGATGTGTTTCAAGCAGTCTAACTATTTAGCTATTTAAATATACTTTCATTTCAGTCCATAAATTGTCTTTACGGTCAATTTTAAACAGTTGCGGTCTCAAAGGTGTCAATTTTAAACTCCTCTTATTTAGGTTCTCACATAATATTATTTATTAAAATTCATGTATTAAAAAATTACAAATTAAAATAATTAGAAAAAGTATGGGATGACGGCGACTAACTCTATAGAATTATTAAAAATAATTAGAAAAAGAGCATGAGATCACTAACTCTATAGAATACTCAAAATTTTAAAATGTTGCTACTAAATAGCATAAGCTAAACAAAATTTTCTAAGTGAAAATTCAAGCTTTTTTTATTTGTTAAAGTAATATAATATTTTATTAAAATTAATTAATCATAAAATATATTATTAGTTTTATTTTAATTTACATATTATGTGTTATTTTAATTTATATATTCATGTGATTATGTCATTAATTTGAAACAAAATAAAGTTTGTACTTGATTTAAAGATATTTTCTAATTGCAATTTGTACAAAATCATTGTATAATGGATTGACACACATTCACATATTTTTGTTAAATATTTTTAATATTGAAAGATGTTTTAACTTCCTATACTTGTTATAAATAAGAACATAACAATATCTCTAAAATGTTAAAAAATTATTTACATCATTGTTCTTATAAATTTTGGTCATTTGCTCCATTTCCTTTGAAATCTTTAAAACCCTTTCAAGAACATGAATAATTACATGTTATTTTATAAAGAATATGATAAAATAGATTCAAATCAAATTCTTCATTTCCCTTCAAATAAAAAAATATTAACCATCTTGCACAACATGAAGATTTTAAAACCTCAAGAATTCCTTTTTTTAAGATGATATTGTGCTTTTTTTAAATGAATTTGACAAGAGATCCTCTTTTTAAATTTTTTTTGTTGTTATGAATATGAAGAAATGAGACAGTGAAAGAAAATCTAATGTAAGAAAATAAGTTGTTTACCTTGCCTCTACATATACCTTTATTTGACCAACAATAGGATGAATGTGCACCCAAAACCTTGAGAAGTATTCAGATTTATGATTTCCCACACATGTATGAGAAGACATTTGTTAAGTCCCTTTTCTCCATGCGATCTCTTACGCATGTGAGAGAAGCCACATATCTCCATCTATAATGCCCTGTCATGTAACCCTAGAGAAAGTTGCAATTAACTACTCAAACGCAAAAAAATAAATTATTTAAAGTATAATAAAAAAGTAAGTTCACTTCCTATTGCCAACAACCTCTAAGGCTACAAGACTAAGGTTAATTTAAATCTCATACATATACCATAATTACAACCATAGCATTATAACTACTTAAAAAATTAAATGCTCATACATTTCATACATGATAAATTATATCATAACAATAAGAAATACAACAAAATTCTACTTAACAATAACTTGACAAATAAGATTACATCTCTCATTTCTCAAATGAGATAGTACATACAGTGTGATTACATAATACAATCATCCACCTCGAATACAACTAAGGGGTAATAATTACAAGAAACAACTGAAATAAATACAAAACATGAAATATAATTGGAAACCACGAGCTCTCCAATTGGAAATCTTGCCAACATGATATGAAATCAAGGAGGACCCAATGGTGTAGGGTACACATTCCTCCCAACCAAGTGGTACCCATAGGCCAAGCCCCCATGCTAGGAGACAGTAACAAGGATACATGGCCAAACCTACTACCTCTAGACACAAGCTGACTCCTACTGACTCAACCAAATACATGAGCCAAACATTCAAAAGGTCGCATTGCTTCCAGTGTTACACAATTTTTTATTTCACATAATTGACATACATTTGACCTAGGAGAAGTATCACCACAAAGGTACATGAGTTACCCTACAGATCTTCACCGATCTCGACCTCCATCAAGATTCACTCTCCTACTGTAACACCCCTCTGTTTTTCTTTCTGGACTGGACAATGTTTCCTTGCTTTGCTTTGATTTATGTTTCTGGATATTCTGATACTTTATCTTGTGTGTGTATTTTATCGCTATTTATAAAGCGACGAACTATTATGTGATGTGATTTGGTTTATCTGATGCTTTAGTTTACATGCTTTAATTGGTGTAATGATGTTAGTGATATAACATGTGATTGCATATGAGATTATTTGAAGTATTGTGGAAGAGTCGGTTGTAATGATTGTATTGGTGAAGGGGACGGGTTCACATCACTCGCTTGCGAGCGCCTTGCAATTCCATGATTTCCTCTTCACGGTGTGTATTTTATGTTGTTTATATTATATGATGTTGGTTACTATGTTTTCAGGTTTGCAGGTACATGACATTGACTCCACTTGGTTTGACAGGTCTGAGCGTGTCAATCTAATGATTAAGTTGAACTGGAGATACTAGCTAAGTAACTTGTGTCAAGTCTACACCCTAGCCATAGTGTGTCGTCAGTCGTGTGTGTTGAGTCATTGATTGCCTTGCTTTAATCTTGTTTAATTCTGAAGGGACTATTGTTTTGAAAATAATTAATTAGAATTATTGCATTGTTTAATGTGGTTATTTATTTAATTTAAAATTGATATTGTTGATAAAAGTTATATTTAAATTTATTAATAAAATTTAATTAAATTAAATTTTATTAAATTAATCTCAAAAGGGTTGAATTTATTTATTAAATAATTAAAATTAATTAATTAAGTTTTATGTTAAGAAAATTAAAAGAAAGAAAAGAATTTAATTCATTTTGGAATTTTATTTCAAGTAGTGGAAATTAAATTAGAATTTGGAATTAAATTATTATTTGGAATATTAAATTAAATACAAATTAGATTTGGTTGTTGAGGATATTTTCAATTATGCCAACATGTGTAAGTTTAATTAATTAGAAGAGTTTGTTGCAAATTCATTCACAAAGAGAATTTTGGAGAGGAAAAACTTCTTCAGGTGTGAGAGGATATTTTTGAAAAAAAAAGATACAGAGGATTATTTTGGGAAATTCTTGGCTGTAGAATTACATTAGAGTTATTCTAGTAAAGTTTGTTGTGTTTGCTGGTGGCTTTTTTGGTTGGAATCACTGGATTGTTGGATAGAAGTTGCGGAAGCTTTGGAGGAGGCTTTGCATCAAATTTTCATTTCTTGAAGCTTCTTGACTTAGGTTTCTTCTATGTTTTTGTATTGTTCTTGATTTGCTTTTAAAATTGTAGTGATTAAAGATTTGTTTGTTAAATCTATTTAGGAAAATAATTTGTTGTTAGAAGAAAGAAAATAAATAAATAAAATTAAAAACTTTTGTTGTTCCCATGAAATTTCTCCAGGGAAATTATAAACCTCTGTTGAATTTAGTTTATTTGAAGAAATTGTTAGTTTCGTTATTAAATCAAACTTATGGGTAAAACAACACTTAGATTTGTTTTAGAAAATTTAGTTCACTGTAGAAAAATAAATTTATTTATGAAACCTCTGTAGAAAATTACGGTGGAGAAACATGGAGGATTTGAGAATTTTTGGTTATAGATTAGATTCCTTTTAGTTTTCTCATTCTTATATTGTTTAGGAATTATAGAAAATTGATTTAAAGAATATGTTTTAATCTTTGTGAATTTAGGAAAGTTCTTTGGAAATTTTTATTTTCTCTTCCTGTAGATGGTTATTTTTTTTAATTTGCCCAATTTTACCAGTAAATGAAATTCTATGTAAATATATATATATATACATTATATGTATTATATTTTCTTGTATATACATATAATATATATATATATATATATTCATTATAGTGTTGAAGATTTAATTCATTTTTTTATTTAAAATCGCCATACACGGAATTAAATTTTGTCGTTGTACGAATTCGAAGAAATTTTAATGGCATTCAAAATTTATTTATTTTTGGTTGTTTGTTGCAAAGTGGAGGTGGGAGATTGAGCCACCGCCCACATGCTAAAGGTGGGGAAAGCATTGCGTGTGGGCAATGCGCCCACCTCTTGGGGGACGCACTGCCCCCTCTGTTCCTTTTGGGGTGGTCGGCTATACTAAGTATAGATCGGCGCCCAAGGTAATGTGGCTGGCTATACTTAGTATAGTCCAGCGCCTTTTTTGCATACCTTTGGGTATTTATTAAAGTTTGTTGAATTTTGCAATCCATCTGCCGAAAACAAAAGTATGGGGGGTTAGTTAATATTTAATTAAAATATATATAATATATATATTATATATATATGTCATATTTTATTTATTAATTTGGGATTAAAATAATTTGCTTAGTAAGAAATAAACAATAGTATATATTTAATATATATATAATTAAATATATAAAAATATATGTGAGGTTGCATTATAGGAATAATTATAATTGAATGTTAATTTAATTAATGAGAATAATTGGGTGCATGCGATAAAGTTGGAAAGAGTAAACTATAAGATAAAATGAACATTGTGTCTAGTTGGAAAACAGGAAGAAATATAGGATTGGGTTAGAAAATTGAAAAGATTTACTTGCGTGGATTTAAGTTGTTTTAAAAGAAAATTAAGGAATTGATTATATGGATTAGACAATTATTTATTTTAATTAATTAATTTATTTTTATTAGAGCAATTAAATTATTGTGAATGGAATATGAAAGAGATATGGATTTAGTATTTATCCAAAAATAGTAATTTCCTCATGATTGCCTTTTAGATTTATTTTCTCCGTATTTTGAAAAGGGATGTAAGTTTAAATTGTTTAAGACTTACTATAATGAAAATGGTAAAAGAGTTATATGATTATTTGAGTTAACCCAGTTATTGTGTCTTTGACTTTGTCAATGTTACCTATTGATTGATGATGGATTTAGGAAATCCAAATATTAGATTTGATTAATGACTTGAATGTTTTTTGTAATTTTTCATCAAGTTATGTTTTGGGAAATGGGATTAAGTGTTAGTTCTAGATTGTAAGTCTTCCAGAGGATCTTAGAGGATGAGGGTTGTTGATTCTTTATGTCAATCAATTCCTTTTCCCTTGGGTAGTGCATGGTGTCTTTTGGGTAACTTACCCAGTTTCTACGAACACGGATGTTTTGTGCCTCCTTTGAAAGGAGTGGATTATGTGTTTTGGTTGCCTCCAATTGTTGGAGTGAATTTTTTATTTGTTTCCTCCTAGAGATGAAGTGGTTATGATACCTAGGTTGTATGCACTTGTGATTCCCTTGGTGGATAGTTTGTTTTTTTTTTTTCAAATAAAAGAGTGGTTTCCAGTAGGGGCCAGAGCCCATAAGAGGTAAGATTGGGTAACCTTTGGAATTAAATTTAATCAAGTGATAACTAAAATTGTACTAAAATTTGGGGAATACTTCACACTAAAAAGATAAGTTCTAGCCTCACTCATAGTCTCAAGTTCTTGTTTAGGCTTGGAGTGAGTGGGAAGACCTGGAAGGACAAGGTCATCTATCTTGTCCATACGAGAGGTATTTGATTCCACATTAGTAAGTATGAGGGCCAAGGGTCGGTAGAGGTCACCAGGAATATTGGAGCCTATGAAGATCCGCTAAGGGTAACTGATTATGAGTTGTGCGATGACACTCTGTCTAGGACAACAGTTGGTATTTATTTTATGTGTATGGTTCTCTAAACATACTTGATCTATTTTATGTTTGGAAGCAATGCGGCCTATGTCAGTGATGTGTGAGTTGCACTTGTTTAGTTCTTTGGTTGGCTTTGTCAGTTTGTGTCTATATGAGTCAGCCACTTGATTAGTAAGTGAATGTGTATGTTAATTACACTTTATAAAAAAAATTGGTTCGCTTAAGTTGTTAATTACAACTTCCTTTAAGGTTACTTGGCGGGGCATTACACCTATTGTCAACACATGGAGCATAACCACTCCAAACTAAGGAGGAAACAAATAACCAAAACCACTCCATACAAAGGAGGTAATCCATTCCCGTTCGTGGAAACCGGGTGACTCACTAAAAATGGCAACGTCCTACCCAAGGGAATCACAAAAGGCAAGACTATACAATACAACCCCCAAACATTGACACACCTGTATTGGAAGACTTACAAAACCTCATCAAACACTTCTATTCAATTATTCCAAAACGCTACTAAAGAAATCACATTCTTAAAGCAATTTAAACTAGAACACATCCATCCTTCAGATCTACTAAATCCAACTTCAATACTAGAGTATGAATAACACACTTTCCCAAATCATTTGACTTAAATCAATTTTTATTTTCAACAATACATAAATCAATTCTTTTCACTTAAATCAATTTACCGTTTTCATCTATTCAGAAATCATATTCCCTCATCAAAATTATTTCTTTTAAATTATCTAAACATGGTTTAAATGCATGCACCTATTTATAAAACAAAAATTATTTAATTAAAATATTTTAAATACTGGGTTTACTCAAAATAAAAGACAACCCCCATTTCTCTTTTACTACTGAAAGTCTTAACAAGTCTAAACCAACTTCCTCAAATAAAAATATAGAGGAAATTTCATGAAAGACAACCTAAAGGAAATAATCTAATTTTGGATATACTAAATCCATTTCCCTTTTATAATGAATTCACAGTAGTTAAAAGATAAATAAATTAAAATAATTTTAATGCTTCATAAATTAATTAAAATAATTTTAATGCTTCTTCAGATACAGAGAAGGGAAGTACTAAATTTTAAGAGAAACAAATTCCTTGATTACTTTTTAAAAAAAAGACAAATTTTTTCCACTGCAAAATAACCACATCAATTCTTTTACTTAAGCAAATATGCATGCACCCATCTAAAATATAGATTATTAAAAATATATTTTTAAATATATACACATAAAATATGTATACATAATTATATATATTAAATACATAATTGTGTATATATACCTTATATATAATAAATATATATCAAAATATATTACAAAATTATAAACTGGTAAATATATATTTAATATATATATATACATACTCAAATTTTAAATCACCAAATATATAAATATTATATATATATATATATATATATATATATATATATATAATATTATATCAAATGAATTTCAAATAAAAACTGAATTCCAAAATAAAAATCAAATTTCATTGAATGTTAGGTATCGGATTCAAATAAGTCCGCAGGCTTCCTTTTAAATAAACAAAATATATAAATTCATTGGAGAGGGGGGCGGCTGTACACAGACGTACCCCCAAACCCCCATTGTTGCCTTGGGGCGGCTGTGGGGGCAGCGCCTCCCCCAACCTACCCTTTCATATAAACAAAACTTTTTAACTTATAAAAAAATCATTCTTATATCTGCGTTTTTGCAATTTCGTTGTACGACTCAGGGGAGTATAATCTCAAATAAATATAAATATATTTTATATATTTATATATGCATATGTATATATATATATACAAAAATATTTCAATTCTATAATAATTATTATTTGGAATTTAAGAAAGAACAATTTTTAACATTGGTTTTTCCTTCTAAATAGAGGATTTACAAAGACTTCATAAAACATATATAAATATGAAAGGTTTACTTTAGAGAATAATATATTTTCACAAATTTCCTTTTATAGGAATTATTTATCCGACTCCCAAAAAAGAGCAATATTCACAAATATCTTTCACAACAAGGATTTCACAATTTACTTAGAGGTTTACAATTATCCAGCCATACAGATCCAATTGAAAACAAAATAAGACATTTTTTTCTATAGGAGTATTTACAAAAATTCTATGGGTTTTGGACAATTTCCTACAAAGGCTCTCTAATTTCACTATAAAATCTTCTACAGAAGCACTAAAATATTCACGAAAAATTTTCAAACACTTCTCCTTACAAATTTATAAAATAATTTAAAAGATTCTACACAAATTATAAATTCTTTTGTATAGGTAATCTTTCTAAATTGCAAAACAATAAAAATAATTAAAGGAACTTGTATCCGGAAGCCAGAGGAAGTGATGTTTGATGTAAAGCTTCACTTGTAGATTTCAATTTTTCCAAAGCTTCCAAAGCAATTTCTACAACCAATTCTTCCCAATAAATTATCTAGATCACAATAAGATTTTTTTTTCCCCCAAATTCCCAATCTGCAAAAATATCCCTGCCTTGCCATGAAGAAGTTTTTCACTTCCTCACTCAAAGCCAAAATGATCTCTCGGGAATTAATTTTCCCCAACAAATTCATTAAATTTTTCTAACACTTGCTAGCATTTATAAAATATCTTTCAACAACCCTATTGAAATAAAATCTTTTAATAATCAAATTTAAATATTTTAATAATTAAAAAATTTCTCATTCAAATATAACCAATTTAATTAATCAATAAATCAAATAATCCAAAGATTAATCTTTTTATTAATTAATTTATTAATTCTAAAATCTCAACATTTAAAATAAGCATAATCTAATAATCAACTTTTAATAATTAAATTCACTAAATCCTCTTTTTAAAGCATTTTACCTTGATAATATAAAGCAGTACTAAACACAATTAAACAAACACAACTGACTAAACCTGACGACACATTGAGGCTAGGGTGTAGACTTGACACAAGTAACCTAGCTACTATCTCCCAATCAACATAACCATTGAGTCGACATGCTCAAACCTGTGAAGTTAGGTGGAGTCGATGTCATGTACTTGCAAACCTGTAAACGATACATCAATACCACATGTATATAAACATCTTCATAAAACACATCGTGAAGAGGAAATCACCGAATCGCATGGTGTTCACAAGTGAGTGATGCAATTTCGTCCCCTTTACCAATACAGTATCACCAAAATGACAATTTCAACATAAATAAAAATACTCATATCACCAAGATGACAATTTCAACATAAATAAAAATACTCATGTGCAATAACCATGTTATAACAAACCATCATTATACTAATCAAGGACATGTCCAATAATAACATCAAAGGGAATAACCATTGATGGGAAGAAGTCTTTTAGGGACAGGGTTTTTTCTGATGAAGCTCTTTCTAGATTTCCCAAAAAGGACAAGGAAAAACAAAGCTTGGTCAAAATTGTAAACAGTTACTTCGATGTTGACTCCATAAAAACTATATGGAGAAAGGTTCTTCGAGTCATCATGGAGTACATTACGGTGGATGGGCGATTCACTAAAGTCTATGGCTACCACTTTGCTCTTCTCAACCATTTCCGACACAAGGTAAGGGTCTCTATGCCCTTTTATCTTTTCTGCTCCTTGAAGAAAAGTTTGGAGGACAATAAGAAAAACCCTAAAAGATTACCCATTCTTCACACTGGGTTAATTAGGCTGATTGTTGAACATCTTCATGTGCCCGCCCCTGCTATTTTGGAAACCAACAGAGATTTTGAGAGTGATGATACTGAGCCCAGTG
This sequence comes from Sequoiadendron giganteum, assembly GCA_007115665.2. Classification (NCBI taxonomy): domain Eukaryota; kingdom Viridiplantae; phylum Streptophyta; class Pinopsida; order Cupressales; family Cupressaceae; genus Sequoiadendron; species Sequoiadendron giganteum. The sequence goes on from CM021109.1 coordinate 119,049,281, forward strand.
GCTTGGAGCATTTGCCTAACCCTAGACCGGTTAGAAAAACCCCTAGTTTGCATGTTGGCCCTTCCAGGGAGTCGGGTAAAATCCATGTTGAGCCTGAGCCCGACTGTCCTCCTCCTAAGATCAGCTCTGCTGGCAAGAAAACCCAGGCTAAAATCCTTGTTTCTTACTCCGAAGAATCCTCTGAGTCGGAGGAATCTGATACCAACATTTCTGAGCATTGTGCTGACCCTTTGCCAGACATACACATTGTTGATAATTCCCCTGTTAACACTAGAAAAGAGCCCTCTTTAGATTATCTCAACCTTGCTAAAACCAATTCTGAGTCCCATTCCAAACTCTTGGATTGGACCTTCTTTGAAATTAATGAGCTGAAAATTAAAAACTGGGCCTTGCAAAGTAAGATCGATGATATGGGTACTAAGATTGCTAAGATGGAGAAGAAAGAAGTAGTTCATAGTAACAGGAACACTGACACCGAAGCTGAGAGCTTAAGGAATACCATCAGAGCTGTCGCTGAACAAAATAATCGTATAGCAAGACATAATGCTATAATTATTAATGCGATGACTGAAAAGCTTGAAAAACCCAGCAGGGATCTCTGGTGGTTGATCTGGAAGATACTGAAGATAAAAGTCAGGACACGAAAGCTGACATTTCCAGAAGAACCCGTGCCAACTTGAAGCACAAGGCCCCCCTTACTCTGAAAATGGTTCAAACCTTTAAAAAGGGGGTTAAAGATATGTAGGATATGGAGGCGAAGAAAAAGACTATCCTTGGGGCTATGAAGTAATGGTTGGGGTTTCCTGTGTGCTTTCTCTACTGTCTCTTCTTTCCTGACCCTTCTAGTCCTTTTAGTTTGTTTGTTGCTAGTTTTTTCTCGGGTAGCTATTTTTTTAGGTGGAACTTTGGTGTTATTTTTGCTATTTCGTAAACTTTGTGGTTTCGGGTCCCTGTAAAACCCGTTTTACCCTTTTATCAAAAACATCAAAGGGAATAACATGACACCACCACAAATAGTCCACATTGCTCTATAAATAACGATCAAATATCAAAACATTGTAATCTAAACATAAGAGAAAAACTGAGGGGTGTTACACCATCCCTTATCTCTATGTGATCTTTCATATATGTGAGAGGAGTATCAAATCTTTATTCTATTTTTCTTGTGTTTTCTCACATGTTTGAGATGATGCTTGTCATAAGTCCCTCTTCCCTATGTGTCCTCACATGTGTGATAGAACACTTGTCATAATACCTCTTTCCCATGCATCCTCTCACATGTGTGAGAGGACTTACTTTCCTCCCTTATATTTAGTCAAACCAATCTTATCCATTCACATCTCCGTGTTCCTTCTCCTCCCCACATGGACCAATTAAAATGGTGCCACTTACCGAAAATCAAGCTTTGTTTTGCACATGTGGAAAAATAACAGATTATAAAAAAGAAATTGAAAAATATCAATGCACTAGATATTGATGTCCCTGATCCAACAAAAAAAAATTGAATTTTGATACATATAATTTTTTTTATGTTTTAGCTAGTAAATCTTGTTTAAATTGTAATTGGTTTGACTTTGAAACTTAATTAAGAAAAAATATTCAACAAAATGCTATGAAACCAATTCCATGCATTAGATATCTTAGTTATGAATCTAAATTTGAAAAAAAAAAAAAATTTATCCTTCTTAAAAAAAAAAATGTTATGTGTTAGCTAGTAACGTCACTCTTTAAAAATGGTGTTTACAGTTAAAACCTAGTTTTCAGAGGAGATGGAAAAATAAGTACAATTTTATTCCAAAATTTTGAAAAAAATATATTTAGAATCTATAGACAAAATGTCACAAATCACTAGTTTGCATCATCTTCAAATTCCTAATGGTCTAGCCACTATAGGTGTCCAAAAGTGAAGATTTACTTAAAAAACAATAATTTCAATGTCCAATTTGGTCAAAACTTGTAAACTAGTATTGTGGGATCACCCCCTATTCTATCTATTTCTTATATTTCCTTTTATCTTTCATCCTCTAATCTTTCCTCTATTTTGAGAGTGTGCCCCTATCCTTTAAACTAGATTTTCCTCTCAATGGGGCATACCGATCTCCCTCCTTATTGTCACTCCCATCCTCTTAATGAATGGGGTATTATTGAAAATAGGTCTCATTGCTTCCTAAGAGCTATGATTTATCATTATTTCAAATGACATGTTGCTTCATCTAGCTGCAATACCATCTCAAAGAGGGAAACTTTGTTAACACCTAAAGTTTTCCACACAATCACACTCGACTTTACACTATCCTAACATTAATTAAATAAGCCAATTATTCAATTAAAATTTATAACCATCCTTTAAACCATGTTAATTGAATAAATTTGAATAATTTATTTGATTAATCCATCCTTCATCCTTATTATTTTCCCACAATTAAATAAATTGACATTTATTTATTTAAATCCTACATTCATTTCTCTATACTCAAAAATTTAAATAGATACAAGATATTTATTTAATCCCTCATTTTTCACCTCAATTTGAGGGTATGTGCAAGATCATCATGGAAAAAATAGGGCCTTAAGTGGCGATGAAAATTCAGAAAATCAGAGTTAGTCAATTAGACGTAAAAATTTGAATAAGTTATCTACATTATTTCAAAAATATGTAAGAATAGAATATGTACCAAATTAAATGTAGTTTCTAAACGACTAGGTTTTAAAAAAAAAAAAAAAAATCTATTTAGTGAAAAATTGAAATTTCAATGCAATAGTACTTAAATTTCAGGGAAAAAATAAGAAGTATCTGTTTGACCACCCTAACCACAATAAAATGATAATATTTTTTTTTTAAAGATTTTAGATATAAGTAGAGGACTCATGTCCCGATGTGATGCATATTTTTTTGTAATTTTTTCCAAGTAAATGATTAATTATAATTTTTTTATTACAACTTTTAAAAAATATAAAAAATCGTATGTTTGACCACCTTAAGTTGGTCAAAAATTTATAAAATTCATTTTTTTTTTAAAATTCTATAATATGCAAAAACATAGAATGTGGCACATGTTTCAGATTCAAAAAATGTGATACCATTTGAAAGTTATAGATGTTTTTGAATCAACCTATCAATCAGGACTTTAGTCGTAATTCAAATAGAAAATGAATAATAATTATTTATTAAATTCAAATTAAAACATAATTTATATTGGTGGAAAGTTGAGAATATCCTTAAAAACCCTTTTTCATTTCATCTATTTTAGGTAAAAAAAAAGTCATTAGCCACATGGACCATCATATCACTTACATATCGCCACTTTTTGGCCCATTATGATCCTACACATACCTTTGATAATTTGATTGAATCGAATTAATTAATTAACCCTTGAACAATTCCTAGACATGATTGATTTAATTAATTATCTATAATCTGATTCATTCCTAAAATCCTACAACAAAAGCCCATCCTTCAATCTCATCTCTCCACCCTAATGTTACATCTCAGATCAATATACATAAGAAAGAACACACACATGACATGAAGAAAAACATGTTTTCTTTCCTAGTTAAGCTAAAAATTGATTGAATTATTGGTGATGATGATAATAACATTGTTGATGATAAGAACAATATGAGTATTAGGAATGATATATTGCATTGATAAGATTGTTGATGCTAAGAAAGGATTTAAAATGATATATCCCAATGATGATAAAATGAGTATAAGTGGATCACATGGCTTGCAACAAGGCCAGAGAAAATATATAATGCTTTTATATATTCCACTAGATTGTATTGTGGAATTGTATGGATTAGGATTGTGTGCATTGGGATGGATTACTTAGGAATTTCTTGGATTATGAGGGATGGGAGGATTATTGGATGGGATTGGATTGCATGTAAGGGTATGTTCTTAGAAATGAGGGGCCAAAGGGGGTCCAAGGTCTTCAAGACAGTACACATGCCAAAATAGATTTGTATAACATCTTTAGAAAGACATATGATACCTAATGTTATATAATTAATGTCATTTGAGGTCCTCCACAAGATATCACTCCAATTCTCAATGCATTTATGATATATGCAAAAAGGGAGGAAATAAGCATAGACATTTCTACTGAATATGATGATTCTAGAGAAAAGGGATTTTTTTCATTATTTTTTCAACTCAAAAGATCTACGCTTGGGATGTATTTCTTGGAAATTATGCCATTTTTCCTCCTCATCCAAGGTGTAGTTTGTTTCATTCATCTTGTCTTAAGAAATGTATTAGATTTGTGCGTTGTTATACCAACTATCCAAATATCATCCAAAATTTTGGAAAGTCAATGTAAAAGGTGTTAATTTGTCTTTTTCTATAAATACAAATGTAGAGCTAGAGTTAGTTTGAGATAGCTAATGAATTGTATTAAATTTTTCTCTAAACATTAAATGATCATGAAATATTGGCCCGTAGTATTGGATTAATCCTCACCACTAGCTAAATACTAAGTTTCCTTTACTTCTCTATAAAAGGTAGTCATTTTCTCTTGTAAACTTTAGTCTCAAGAGACAAAGAATTGTTGAACTTAGCTATTTTGAAATTAATACAAGAAGACGCATTGTTTATTGGTGTCATATGTTGTTTTTTCAATGGCTTGTAGGGTTCCCTCTCAATATTAGATGATGTTCATTTGCAGTAATGATGAAATTATTGGATAGTTGATGGATCTCAAATTCATACCATTTATGATTTACTAATTATAAGTTGTTTTGTATGGTTAGTATATTTTTTTTTTAAATTCAGTTCAATTGTGACAATTTGATTATGGTGCACCAAATTGAGGTACTTAGTTAAATTTCATAGTTTGAAAATATTTATTTCCTTTGAAGATTGCACTATTTGTGTAGCATTGTGAGTTCTTCTGATTAAGAAGAAATTGGTTTATATTTGGGATTTATCTATTTGAAGCATTGAATTGTCATGGTGATTCTCCTTAGGATTTTCTAACCATTTATCTATCCTACCCATCTTTTGAAATTTATTTTAGAAATATCAAAATTAGTTAACTTTGAAGCATCAACCTAATTGCTAAATTAGATGATGAGAAGCATTTTCAAATCTTAGATATGAGAAATACTTAGGTTTTTCATACATTATACAAAATTGATCTAAATCATCATCAAAAATTTTGTTTATAAAGTAAGGGGTATGTGCAGGATCATCATGGAAAAAACAGGCCCTTAAGTGGCAGTAAAATTCAGAAAATCAGAGTTAGGCAACTTGACGTAAAAATTTGAATAAGTTATCTATATTATTTCAAAAATATGTAAGAATAGAATCTGTAGTAAATTGAATGTAGTTTCTTAACTACTAGGTTTATTTTTATTTTTTTTAAATATATTTGGTGAAATTTTAAAATTTCAATGTAGTAGTACTTAAATTTCAGGGAAAAAATAAGAAGTAGGTGTATGTCTGACCACCCTAACCACAATAAAATGATAATATTCTTTTATAATATTTTATATATAAGTAGGGGACTCATGTCCGGATGTGATGCATATTTTTTTGTAATTTGTATCCAAGTAAATAATCAATTATGATTTTTTTATAATTTTTTTTAAAAAATATAAAGAATCATATGTCTAACCACCTTAACTTGGTCAAAAATTCATGAAATTCAATTTTACTTTTTTGAATCCTATAGTATGTGAAGCATAGAATGTGACACATATTTTTGATTAAAAAAATGTGATACTGTTTGAAAGTTATAGATTTTTTTCAATCAGCCTATCAATCAGGAATTTAGTTGTAATTCAAATAGAAAATGAATAATAATAATTTATTAAATTCAAAGTAAAGAATAATTTATATTTTTGGAAAGCTAAGAATATCCTTTAAAAACCCTTTTCATTTCATCAGTTTTGGGTAAAAAAAAAGTCATCAGCCATATGGGTCATCATATCACTTATATATCGCCACTTTTTGGCCCATCATGATCCTGCACATACCCTAAGGCCCCTTGTTGAAACAACAAAAATACATTGAAGAACTTTATTATCTTACATGGTTAAGACCTGGTCCTATAGAAACCTTAAGGTAGGTATTTTTTGATTTTTTGGGATTTAATTCCTTTTAAGAGAGATAAAGTACTCATGTTTTATCAAAATTATTGTGTGCAAAAACACCCAACAATAGGGATGAGAAATGTAGGGCCAAATGACATTCATTAAGATATCTACCCCATCATTTCCATTACATATTATTATTTTAGATTTTAGTGTTGATTTTTTGAGAGTTTCTAGTGATACTTTGCAATAAGTCAATTTTAGTCTTCTAGATCTACCTCATTTGGATTCATGTTTATCAAATATTTATCACTGTTTATGGACTCTCATATTTTTATTTATATGATTCATTAGAGTATTTTCATTAAATATTTAATTGAAATGATTCCATCACATCTTCTATACTTTCAATTGTAGTTTAGATTTTTCTCTCTCTCAGTTCTAGTTCACTTATTAGGCATTTGATTCCTATTTTGGAGGAAACATTTTTTTTTTGCATGATACACTAGATTTGTATTCAAAGGAAGCAATTTAGATCGATGCTCTCTATTTAGGTCTCTTCCCAACATGAGGATAGTTTTTTGTAGTTAATGGATTATTTTCCATATTTAAGTGTTCATTACTAGCACTAGAGGTACTTTCCTATGTAGAGATGACATAACATTTTTTAATCACAAGCTCTTTTATGTAAATATTAACTATAGATTTTTGATGAACTTGGTTTTTTATGATTTGTCACTTATACATAATTACTATTTTCCTTCTTTTGGAGAGCAGTTTTCTCCCATTGGATTTTTTTCCTTTATTCCTGTTTTGAGATATCTTTATTTTTAAATGGGTACTTAATCAAGCCTTGTTGCTACGACCCATCTTTCATTTTAGCTTGTGTGTGTAGCCTCCCTAAGCTTTATTTAAGATGTCATGTTCATGTGAAATTATATTCACATATATTATCGTAAGTTTATTATGAAGTCTTCTTTAGGAAGTTATTTTCCTATTTTTAGTTTATGAATCTTATGACATGTGCTATAAGATTTATTTTCCCACTTTATCTATTTTGGAAAATATGGATGTATACCTTATTATAATTATTGGGTATGTCCAGGATCATGATGGGCCAAAAAGTGGCAATATGATGGGTATGTGGCTGACGACTTTTTTTTAACCCAAAATTGATGAAACGAAAAGGGTTTTTAAAGGAGATTCTCAGCTTTCCACCAATATAAATTATGCTTTACTTTGAATTTAATAAATAATTATTACTCATTTTCTATTGAATTACGACTAAAGTGCTGATTTTTAGGCTGATTGAAAAACATCTATAGCTTTCAAACGGTATCATATTTTTTGAATCCAAAACATGCATCACATTCTATGCTTTGCATACTATAAGATTAAAAAAGAAAAAAATGAATTTCATGAATTTTTGACCAAGTTAAGGTGGTCAGACATACGAGTCTTTATATTTTTTAAAAGTTGTCATAAAAAAATTATAATTAATTATTTATTGGAAAAAAATTACAAAAAAACATGCATCACATCGGGAAATGAGTCCTCTACTTATATATAAAATATAATAAAAAAATATTATCATTCTAATGTGGTTAGGGTGGTCAAACAGACACCTACTTCTTATTTTTTCCCTGAAATTTAAGTACTACTGTATTGAAATTTCAATTTTTCACCAAATAGATTTTATTTTTTGTAAATAAACCTCGTAATTTAGAAACTAGATTCAATTTTCTACAAATTCTTTTGTTACATATTTTTGAAATAATATAGATAACTTATTCAAATTTTCATGTAAAGATGCCTAACTCTGATTTTTCTGAATTTTTTGCCACTTAAGGGCCTGTTTTTTCCATGATGATCCTACACATACCCTATTCATCTATGAATAATTAATGGATGGGTGTGTAACCAATATTCATTTTGTATCTTTTCATCCTTTTTTAGCTATTGTGTTAATATCTCTTATAGAATAATTATTGTAGGTGATCTTCTCTTCTTTGGATTGCCTGTATGAGATAATGGCTTGAGGGACACCATATTGACAAATAAGGTAGTTTAGGATGAACTTGGATATCTGCTTTCCTATTATGTAGGTCATGGGAATGGATTCCACCTACTTCGTGAAATACTTTGTGGCGGTAACGATAAACTTATGGCCATTGGATGAGGTGGGGGTGATTTTACCAATAAAATCAAGCCCCCACTGCGAAAAGGGCCAAGGTGTGATAATGGGGTTGAGCTCCTGAGCTGGTGCATGGATGAGGTCCCCATGTTGTTGACACTGCAAACACCTTTTGACATAGTCATGTGCTTCTCTTTCCATTGTACCCCAATAGTATCCGGTCCTCAGCAGTTTCTTGGCCAAAGTCATACCACTTGAGTGTGAACCACAAATGTCGTTATGTACCTTGGTTAAGGAAGTCAAGGCTTCCCCAGTTTTAGGCAATGTAAAAGGGTCCCTTCGATGCTCCTATGGTACTGGGTATCTCCTAGGATGACAAAATGAGATGAATTTTTTATAAAACCTCTTTTGAGGTTTAGGGTTATGTTGGTGGGAAGGACTCATATTCTCAAGTAGGTGTAAATTTCATGATACTAGGGATCACCGGGACCAACAATTTCGCACATGAATTCAAACTCAAGTACCTCAAATGCTGGTACGAGAATCTTCTCTATGAGGAATTTCTATTTTGGGATGTTGTGCAGGATCTCTAGGAGCGATCCGATTGTAGCCATTGCATCCACTGCTTTGCTGTTTGCTCTGGGTAGTTGTTCAAATGTGATATCAATGAAGGAATCCTTGAGAATTTCCACCAACTTCTTGTATGGAGTCAACTTGTCATCTTTTGTTTGATATTCATTGTTTACCTAGTTGATTATGAGTTGTGAGTCTCCCTAGACCTTAAGTGTTATGATCTGCCACTGCACTACAATTCTTAGCCCTATGACAAGAGCCTCATATTCTGTGATGTTGTTTATGCACGGGAATGATAGCTTGTATGATTTAGGTATGTAATCCCCTTGTGGAGTGATGAATAATATTCATGCTCCTGACCTGTGTTGTGTGTAGGATCCATCAAAATACATCTTCCAGTGATCCGCTACACTAAAGTTGAAGATTGATTCATTACGAAACTCTGAAATAAGTGGATTCTCTGCATGTATAGGTGCCTTCGCCAGTTGATCCACAATTTCTTCTCCTTTTATGGCCTTGTGTTCTACATATTATCATGCTCTGTTAGGATCATAACCCACTTACCCATCTGTCTTGTGAGAGTTGCTTTGGAAAGTAGGTATTTGAGTGGGTCTATTTTTGCAATGAGCTTGATCTGATGTGCTAGCATATAATGTCTAAACTTTTGAGGTGCAAAAATTACTACTAGACAAGCGTTCTCAATAGGTGTGTAGTTTAGTCCATGTCCCACCATGGTCTTGTTGATGTAGTAGATATACCTTTCCATTCTATTTTGATCATGCTAGGCTAAGAGAGCACCGAGGGTTGTTGTTGTTGTTGATATGTATAAGATCAATGGTTTTCCTAGAATTGGCAACATTAGAACTGGTGGTGTGAGTAGGTTTTCCTTGATCTTGTTGAATTCTTGGTTACATTTGTCATCCCATTTGTATGCTACCCCCTTCTGGAGTAGATGAAAATATGGGATTTGTTTGTTTGCTAGCTATGCTACGAATCGGTGGATAGATTGGAGTCTTCCTTGTAGGCCTCTTAGCTGCTTCAATGTCCTTGGTGCTTCCATTTTGAGGATTTCCTTGAATTTGGTGGGATCTAGCTCAATTCCTCTCATTGACACGATATACCCCAAGAGCTTGCCTGATTGCACTCCGAATACACACTTCTTTGGATTAAGTCGGACCTTGTATTTTTCCAACCTATCAAAAATGGAGCTCAGGGCTAATAAATGGTGTCATCTTTTCCTTGATTTAGCTAATATTTCATCCACATAATCCTCCACAGTTTTATGGATCATGTCATGAAAGATTAGTGGCATAGCCCTTTGGTAGGTTGCTCCTACATTCTTTAGCCCAAATGGCATCATATTCCAGTAGTATGTTCCCCACAGACAAGTGAATGATGTCTTGTGCTGGTCTTCTTTAGCTATCATGACTTGATTATATCCTAAGAATCCATCAATTAGTGATAGTATCTCATGTACGACTGTCATATCCACGATCATATCAATGTTTGGAAGTGGAAATTTATCCTTGGGACATGCTTTGTTTAAGTCTCTGAAGTCCGTGCAGATGCGGATGCCCCAAGTGGGCTTTGAAATAGGTACTAGGTTTGACACCCACTCTATATAATCAATCATGTGTATGAACCCTGCATCCAGGAGCTTCTGCAATTCCATTTTAACCAACAAGGCTATCTGGGGATGCATTTTCCTCAGCTTTTGTCTCAAAGGCTTCGCTTTAGGGTATACAACTAAGTGATGAATTACCACCTCTAGATCAAGCCCAGGAATGTTAGCATAAGTCCATGCAAATTTTACCTTTATTTCTTTTAGGAATGTAGCTAGGATTTACTGTTCTTCTGTGAGAAGTGACTCAACATAAAATGTTATGTGTGGTAATTATTCTATTCTGAGGTTGATTGGATTGTACTATTCTGTCACGACCGCTGACTTTTCTTGATGAAGGGTACTAAGGGGAAGATTGAATCCTTCATCCTTCGGTGCCTCTGAGAGGTTTTCACCATTAGATGTGTCCTTTATTTTTACTATTTTTGGGTCAAAGAGTTCCACAGTGTAGTTTTCACTCAAAGACCTTGAGATTATTCTCAATTTCAAACTTTTGTGACTGAAGGATTCAATCGTCTCCCCATAATAGGCTTGAGTATCCAGTATAATGTTAATTCCAACTTTATGATCTCCACATGGTACTGTATCCCGCAATCACATGAATTCTGAGAGAGCCTCATAATTTTTGAACGTGTCAAAAATTGGTGGTCATCGTTAGTCGTAATCTATGAGTTGGGGATAGACTAAGTTTATTCTGTGGGTTTGGTGGTCCAACTTAAAATTCAAGGTGCTAATCATGCATAGGGAGGAGTCTTCAAACAACATAGGTAAATCAGTTATGGGATCCTCGTGAATACTAAATACATTGGTTATACATCAAAGGTGAAGTTATCTAAGGGTAGACCTGTAGATACTGGTAGTTGAAGGGCAACTTACCTTAGCTGGGGGGGAGTACTGACTGCTTTAACTAGGGTCTTTTGCCACATATGGTTACACTCAGAGGGGTACACCAAAGGCCAAGCTTTTTCATTCGTTTCTCAACAATGATAGGTTCTAATCAGCCATTAATATTCTTTCCCAGACTTCCATTCTTGTTATAGCCCATGCCCAACATTAACTGATGACCTATGTTCACATCATCCATGGGAAGGGCTAGTGCAGGTCTTTCTTCTTGATAGAGGAGACTGGATACGTCTCGCTCATCCATCACTTCTTGGCCTAGATCCCCCCAACTTCTGAACTGAGAGGGATCTGATCTAAAGGTTTGAGTTGTTGTATTGGAGGGTTGTGGCTTGATAGACAAATTTGGGGTAAAGAATAAAGAAGGATTTTAGCTCGGTCTAAGAGTGTCAACCCAGGGATCGTAGCTTGCGAGAAGTGTTGTGGTAGTATACCTAAGGGAGGAAAGCAGTGAATCAAGTGGGGATGAAATGCAGCTAGAACACACGAAAATTTCTTAAATGAAAATATTATTCTATCTTATTGTCAGAATTGTGCCAAGAACTATGATAGGCACTGTCACCACCTACAACAATAATAGTAGCAATTCCCTATATAAATTATAGATTACAAGATTGTTGTTAAATCATTTTAACCACTAAATCATAACCTAAAAGGATACCAATAAATAATTTAACAATATCATTAATGATAAATAATGTTTAATTAAATTACAACCGTAATAAAGAAATAATCACACTTACTTAGAAATTAAAAAAAAAAACACTATGCTGCAGAAAATGAATACAAATTACTGTAACTATGAAAGCAAAAAGTCACCAGACATGCCAAGAAGTGGGCCCTCTCCTTAGTTCGTCAGGTGGTAAGAAGAAAGTGTTGGTTACACTAGAATGATCAACAAAAAATTCTTTTATTTCTCAAGAAAAAGAAATCATTCTATGCATAGAAATATGCACACACTAATCTTCTCTAACCCAAGTCTGTGTAGAATAATATGCTCCCCCTTTTTTACACTATGCGCATATATATGTATCAATGTGAATTTGCACCCCTAATGCAAATTCCCTTTTACTCCCTTACACTTTAGAAAACCAAGTATGAAGGCAAAATTCCACCTAAGCTTGATGTCTTTGTTCCACTTGGCACCTATTTTGAGCATTAGTAGAGGCGTTTTTGTCTAGGACGCCCGCGCTACGCACTAACGTCCCTACAAATTCCTACGTCTGGAGCCTATAGAGGTGTTATAATTCCCATTGGGAGTCGACTTGTAATGCCCTCTTCGGCCTACCTTTCGTTTTCCATCACACCTTTTTCAAGTGAGTGTCCCTTCCACAACAATAGTGAATCCTAGTGATTCTTGCCTCATGTGTGTGTGGCTTAGTTTGCACACCCTTTTATTTTTAGTTTGTTTCTCTTACATACACTTCTTGGTTTGACACAGTTTTAGTATACCTTACTTGGCTCTATCTTTTCTACATTATGGGGGGTTTCTACTTTCGGTGCTAATGCTTCATTGGTTTATGTTTGGAGTGATCTATGTATCTTGTTCTTGTTCCCATGTACTAGATTTGGATGCAACATACATTAGTGAGTGGTCACCATTTCATTTCAATGAGATGGAGCATTTACCATATGGACACTCTTGCATTCATGTTTTTGGAGGCATCCTTTCATTTTCATTTTAGAGACTATTGGTACTTATATTTTCAACTTGCATCTTGCACGTTAAGTAGTATCATTGGGGCCACTCATGCAGATTCATGTGTCATCTGTATCTTTGATTTTTAGATATTTTCCTTTGTTTTCCATCCAATTTGAGTAGTGTCATTGGGGACACTCATGCAGGTTATTATCTTTCTCTTGATCAATTTTCTTCAGATTATTTAGTACTTGTACTTTCGACTTGCATCTTGCATGTTAAGTAGTGTCATTGGGGTCACTCATGCATATTTTTACCATCTTTATCTTTGACTTTCAAATGTTTTCCTTTGTTTTCCATATTATTTTAGTAGTTTCATTTTGAGAACTCATGCAAATTATTGTCTTCTTGATCTTGGCATTTGTATCTTTGAGTTCTAGATGTTTTCCTTTTTTTTCCATCTGGTTCAAGTAGTATCGTTGTGAGCACTTATATAGATTCTTGTTATCTTAATCCTGATCAGCATTTGTTTCAAAGGAGGTTCTTCATTTCAGCACTATATCAATCATCATTCGACTATAGTCTACAACTTCTTTGTGCTTTAGTGATGTTCTACATTTTCCTCTCTTTTTTGGAACATTGTTTTGGTTGGAGGATTTTTAGTCCTACACCTTGGTTTGGAGGATTTTCAATCCTTCATTCACCTTTCTCTCTTTTGGAGAGAAGTTTTTCCCATGAGTTTTTCTCCTTTCTTCTCCAGTTGTAGGAGATTAACTTTTTTGTTCATGGGTACCTCACCGGGCCTTGTTTTTCAAGACCCATCATCCATTCTCTTTTCAGGGTTTTTAGCTACTTCCTAAGTTCATCCTAAGGGGAGTGTTAGATTAATAATGCATTAGCTAATAATTAATTAATTATTAGTCTAATTTATTGTCATGCACTTAAGCTAAACTTAGGAGTGACTTTATAGGTTAACTAGAGAGCTATTATTAGATCACTTTGTCTCATTACATTATATGTTGACACTTGTCATGATCTAATCCCTTTACCATTTAGGGTTTCTCCTATATAGTACTCATCCCTCATTGTATTATCAGACCTTTTGATGCCTTGAAATTCTCGATCTCTTGAGATTTTATCCTATCTTGAATTTTGTAGCTTTTTTTTGTTCATGAATATTGCATAATATTGTTTGCAACTCTCTTACATAGAAGGTTTCTTTGTTCTTTGTTTGATCCCCTGGCTTGTGTTTTTCACAATTCTAACATTTTGTACGACCCATATTTCCTTTCTAGCTTGTGTGTGTAGCCTGGCTAAGTTTATTTGAAGAGGGAGTGTTGATGTGAAACATATTCACATATTATCATAAGTTTATTATAAAGTCTTCATTAGGAATTTTATTTGAACCTATTTTTTATTTTATGAATCTTATGACATGTATTATGGGATTTATATTCCCACTTTTCCTATTTTGTAAAATATGGATGTATACCTTATTTTAATTATTCATTTGTGAATAATGAATGGATTAATGAACCAATGTTCAATTTACATCTTTTCCTCTATTTTTTAGCTATTGTGTTAATATCCTGCATAGAAGAATCACATTTGGTTCTCTCAGCTTCTTTGGATCTACCTATTAGCAATAATAAAATGCAACTCCAAATCTATAATATTATTAATGACTAAAAAATACCTTGAATGTAGTGAAATGATGTCAATAAATTAGTATGTTTTATTACATAATACCTCCAAAAAAATTCACAAATCATCACACCTAACCAAAGATAAAATTTATTGTTTGAATGAAGATGAAAAGAACAAAATCAGGCACCCCAACCTTCCATGCATAGTTCCAAGAGGAATCCAATGAAAAGGAAGGAAGAGGAGAAGATATGGCATCCAAATTTCCATTCCCATAAAAGACGATGAAAGATTATTCCCAAAAGGTTAAGCTACAAAGGATGTCCAAAATTTCTTGCCTAGATACCAAAGAGATTTCTAAATGAAGAAGAATAATTAGCAAAAAAAATCTAATTCCCAACTACCTCGAAAACTTCAAATAAATTGTCAAAATTTACAAATGCAATCTGAGATGTCATTCAATTCTCACCCCGTTTCATTTAATTTGATTTCTAAAAATGTAACACCCCTTTCCCAAACTAGATTTTCTAATAATAGATTTAAATTGGTTATGGGGTTTTCTTAGAGCTCCCATGTTTTTTTGTTGGTTGTATTTATTATTTAAAGTGAAGTTTTTATAAATAACTCCACTTTCTTTTACTTTTTCTGACTATAATATATTTTCAATAAAATAAATTAGTTAAAAGTTGACTCGACCACAAAAAAAAAAAAAAACTAGATATTTAAAAAAAAAAATGAAAAATATTATTTGATCTATTTCAAATGGTATAATTTTTATTTTTTTTATAAAAGCACTATGGCATATGTGACTCAAAAGAAAAAAAGACCAATTTTATAATAATTTTATGAAAATCAACAATATTCCTAAAATGCATCTATCTCATAGTGAAACTCATCCAAATTTGTAAGTGTTATTAGATTATCTTGGTTCAACTAGTTTAATGTTGTAATTTTCCTTCCTTTCTTAGATGTCACTTTCCCTCAATGTATGCAAAGGGAAAATACTATCCTATATTTGTTATTGTAAATATTCCATACACTTAGGCTTTAAGCCTACTTAGGTGTCCCTTTGACCCTTTCTCATATGAGGTGTCAAGGTAGATAGGTGTCTTTAGAGGTGCCAACTCACTTTCGACACCTCTTCCTACATTTTTGGTAGGCAACTTGCCACCACTCCATGAGTGAGGAGTCCTGTCCTCATTTCATGGAGGTTGGTTGCTTCCCTCATTAGCCGATAGGCTATATATAGTGTGAGGTTTCAATCGAAACCTGTCTCATGCCAATATACCATCTTATTCCATCGATATACCACTCTCCTTCTCACTGGTAAACACGTTTCGATGTTGGAAATCATTTAAATAATTAACTTATAGTCTATGCAGCAAAGCAGTTATTGAAGAATTTATGATTGATGGTAAGGTGGGTGGCGATGAATGGCATTGGTCGGTTGGTCTATGCAGAACATAGAGGAGATTGGTTTTGGTTCGTCTCATTTAAAAAAATTTGTGGTGGTAGGGTTTTGTAAATTTTTCCTACAAACTCTATGTAGTTTTTCATCGACATCATTCATAGCATGACACAATTCATGCATAATCTTGAGGTAAGTCACTTGTCATGGTTTCACTAAATTAATTTGTGCCTCTTTTCGGCTTGTCTGATCCACTGTATATTCATAGGGTATCTTATTCTCCAGTACTAAATTGGAGGAATCACTTCTTGGAAATATCACAAAAGCTTTAGGAATGGTCGGGCTTTCTACTAAGGCAGAGCCGCACTGCTATGAAAAGAATAATCTACGAAGATTCTTAATGAGCAATCTGTGAAGCGTAGGCTACAATGCAGCTGTGTGCAAGACGCGGTGGGAGAAAAGGTTTGCTGCTCTATCTCTTCTCAAACCCCAATTTATTCAAATATTTGGTGTCATCTTTGGTGATGCTCATCTTGATACTTATTTGGTAATACAGGCGACTACCAGTTCATTGAAATATACACTATATACTTCTATTTCTTATTGAATCTTATTCCTATATGTCAATTTTCTTGTTCCCACATCTAAAAGCTCTCTACTTAAATTTTATTCTAACATCAATGTTGAACTCTTGGCAGGATCCTAAACAGGGCAACTAGTGGATGGAGTTTGCAGACAACATGTTGGTGGGCTATTGGCCTTCTAAACTATTTAGTCATCTTGCAGATCATGCAAGCATGGTGGAATTTAGAGCCAGGAGGAAAGCATTGAGATGAGTGTATCTCTGCTTGTGTAGACCTAAACAATGATGCAATAAATTCTTAAAAAACTATCATTTATATCTAGCAGAAACTTGAAGGATATAAGTTCCATAATACCCATTAGGCACATTAGTATTCCAATTACATAGTGTGAAAAAATGTATTAGACAACTACACCAGTTATAGGGGTGTAAATGATTTTACATGATGGAGGCTTTTGTCAATGGGCTTTGATATGCCCCATGTTGTTTCTTTCCTCTACTAACATCAGTTAGATTGCCTTTGGTTTTGTGTAACCTTTTGTTTGGCCTTACCATCCTACCATTTGTTTCCATATGTAGGAGAGAGAAAAACAAGTTATGGTTATGTTTGTTGGAATAAAAATGTTGGACATATCTATTTTGGTGTCATGGGATTATATCTAGCAAAATAAAAGATCGTGTCTTTCCCTCTTGTCACTGCCTTTGCTAACTCTCTCTCTGCATATAAACATACCTATACATATATGCATTTCTTTACCCACATGCTTCTTGTTATTTATTAGCCTACTTATTCTCTTGTTCTTTGTTATGTTAATTTTGGACAAGGGGCCCTGTTCACATATCTAGAAGGGTGGTGACATGCATGTATAAGCTGTTGGTTAGCTATACTTTATATACATGTTTTCATCTTCTAAAACCCTCAGGGGCCAAGGCCCAAGATCAATTAGGACATTTATTTCCTTCTTGTGCATAATTTTATTTTGTAGTTCAAAGTTGTTGATACTGACCTCAGACCTTCTATTTTATGTCTCTTTACCTCCTGATTTAATATAACAATGTGTGTCTTTCTTCCTCTATGCCAGTAGGAAATGAAGTTGTGTGAGACATAAATCTGTTTAGTTTCTGGTGGTACAAGACATGAATGGTGAAGTATCTCAATTGTATTGTCTACTTTGCAAAATTAGAACACATACCATCAAATCTTTATCAATTGTATTGTCTGCTTTGCAAAATCAGAACACATACCATCAAATTGTTTATGTTTACTAAAATCCTTGATTAATCAAGTTCTTTCTGAAAAATTGCAATTTGAGCAATTTCCCATAATTTTTTTTTATTGAAAACCTTAATGACTTTTACAGTAATTCACCAAAAAACGTTTGTTTTTGTTGTTCTTTTTCATATTTTTTGCATTTTCCTACCTGTTTTTAATTGATTATGTTGTTTTTTCTCATGCTTGTCAAATGCCTATTTTTTTTCTTTTTCTTGTCAAATGCAAGGACTTTTTAGTATTTTATCATCTGCTAACTTTTTCTTATTTTTAAAGCCTCTTTTATCAAATGAGATTTTTTGTCTTTTACTTTTTAGAGCTGATCACCAAGACCCAAATGCTAAACTACACTTATTAGGATGCTAAAGTTTCAAATCTTGGCTGCAAAGAAACTCTCCAACTAGGAATACATATTAAGATGCTGAGAAACCACACTTATTAGGATGTTGACGTTTCAAAGCTTGGCTGCAGGAGAATGCCTAGACCTGTGAATGGTAATGACCCAATAGTCTTAGCTCTATATATTTGGGAAGAATGCTTGCTGGGTGCCCCATCTGATTGGTTATTGTCTCAAAGAAACAAATTCAGCCATTTATCGATATGCTTGCATCTTCTTTGGGCAGGGGCTAGGGAATAAGTATTTTTGGCAACTTTATTGAGTACCTATCATTCAGATTTTTTTCCAAACTTGTTGTAAAATGACCAGGCACAACTCAGTGTTTGGGCTGTATATTACTATGCAACATCAGCTGGGTAGATTTTTTGTTTGTGGTTTCATCCTAAAAATCACATTATAAGAAATAAGGAAATACAATGTTTATATTTATGTCTATATGCACTACCAACATTTGCCAATGCATTGTACTTGTCTTCAAGGAAAATTATTCAATATACCTAATGAGCATGATTGAAAATATGATTTTTTATTACTTGGGGAATGTTTTGATCATGGTGGAGCATTCTCTATCTTTTGCATAAAATTATGTTGTTAAATATCATTGGGCCCTTATATTTTTTGAGTAGTTTTTTGCTCCATATTAACTATGTTGTGTTCCTTTCTAACCATGTTTGTAACATTACTATTTTTGTATTTGAGCTATAATTTTTCTATAGCCGAGGGTGATGGTTTTAAAAAAAAAGGAAAACCATTTCCTGATTTGTTTGTGTCATCCTTGGATGTGGCCAGGGTAATTGATATTTTTTTGACAATCTTGTCGAGTAATTTTTGTTCAATTTTTTTGTAACATTGCTACCAAACGACAAGGCATGGTTCAGTCTTTGGGTGGCATGCAGCAGTCTTTGGGTGGCATGCAACATCACGTAGGTAGATTCTTTGTTAGAGTAGTTGTTCACATTTGAGGTTTCATCTCTTTATGTAACCATCACTACCCAACACATTACACTTTTTTGCATAAACAAATTATTCAATACAAATAATGGACATGGGGATCAAAAAATGTTTTAGATTTTAGGTTATCTTGTTTGCAGTATGACACATTGTTAGTGGCTTCTGGAAGCATCTACATATAAAATTTAGTGTCCAACATTTTGAATCTCTCTGCATGCAAATCTAAGGGCCCCCAGTTGCATCCAGATCCACTTGAGAGATCCAAATGTTGGAGACTAAGTTCCATACACTGTTGCTTCCAAAAGCTACTAACAAAAATATGTTATTTTATCACTTGTGGAATGCCCTGTTAATAGTGAAGCATTATGTCACTATGTTAGGCACTCTTAAATTTTCACTAAATGATATCTTGCAATATCATTGCGCAGAAATACACATATTTTGATTTCTATGTGCAGTAATATATAGTGAATGATACCATGCACTAAATGTGAATGGGTGTTGTCAATCATCTGCTTCACTGCCCATAATATATTAATAATTAATCAATAATGAAATCATAATACACTAATTATTCATGCATTGTTGTATGTTGTTCATGAGTTTTTATGTCCTCAAAACTTATGTAAAATTACAAAATTAGTTAATCTAGCTGATATATATGATATATTTCTATTATTAACTTATTAGGGTTCAACTATTTGCTGAATTACATGCTGAAGACTGATGGGAGGCAGTAGAAAAATATTTAATTGATTTGTTGAAGGGGTGGGATTCTATTGTATTGGAAATTGTGTGAAAGAAAATTGTCCTGGTGTAATTCTGGCACCTGCTAAGGATGAAGCAACATGTAGCTCAAAGCGATGGAATAACTAATATTGATGGTATGGTGAATGGCGAAAGTGCAATGGATGATATTATAGTTTCAATATTGTTGTAGCCACTCATTTTAATGGAGCAATGGAAACTAGTTTCGCTGATATCATGATTGAGGAAGTATCGTAACAACTAATCCATATCTATCAACTTATATATAATTTTGTTCTTAATATATTAACTTATATATAATTTTCTGGAAGTATTGTTGCCGTCTGCTAATGACAAATTTAAACATTATAGAATTATAAATAGAAAAATATTTCAATGACTGTTGATGCTGTAAATGTAATGGTTATCATGAAAATTTTTGCACACTTCCCTTCATACATGTATGGTTTAACAGAGTCACAATGTAAAACAGAGAAATCCTTAATTTGTTGGTGAATTGCATCAAGTTTCAACTAGAAATGTCAAAAAGGTAAGCTTATATTTGCTTCATCAGTGGATTGCTAATTTTGCGCCACTTCTTTCTTCGACTACTTTTGTCTTTATTAGAATTAACAAAAGGAGGAGGACTACTTCTACATCTCACAAGATCAAACAAATTTTGGTTTTCCTGTAATATTTAAGTAAACGGCCATGCTTGAAATGTGATTGAGTTCAAAAAAGCCACATTTACACGGAAGAGGTTAAACAGTCAGGGAGACATGCTTAAATATTGTATAGGTTGTATCTATTTAAATGGAGGGTGAGCGGGCCACACAAAGCATTACCTGTCCTCTATTTACTTCCAAACTCTATTACAGTTAACGTTACAGATCCCTTTATCATCAGTAGCATTGCTCTATATGCTTCCCTTCATTGAATACTTTATCGTATACTTTTCATTTATAAATTGAAGCAACAATTGTAGGGAGACTGGTTTTGGTTCTTCTAATTTAAAACAAAAATCTGTTATGATAGGGCTTCTTCAATTTTTCCTGCAAACACTACCCAATTTTCCTAATCAACATCGTGACAAACGACACAATTTGAACAAACTCTTGAGGTAATTCACTTGCCATGGTGTTCTTATATTTTTCTATCGGCATAACCCTTGCACCCCTTTTGGTGCAAGTGCTAGTTCCTATTTATGCACACCTTGTTGAGCTAATCTATGGGTCAACTTTATGCAATTGTGTGTTCACTTGTGCTTATTTCTTATCTCCATAATCTCCTAATTATTATATGATATCAACGGGAGGAGTTTGAACGAATTTGTTGTATTTGATTTGATTCTATTATTGTGTGCTAACAATTTGTAGGAACAAAGACCTCGCACGGCCTTGATGCCTTTAACTAATGAGTTTTGGGTGAAATTCAAGTCGACCTGCATCAGGGTTGGCTTGTTGAAAGGAAAGATTTACAAAAAAAATTTGCAATCACAGGTCTTTCAATTGAGGTGGTTCGACATAATTTGTACAGGGTTTGACTTAATTTGTAGAGTTTTTTTTGCAAACAATATTTTTGCAGATTACAAGTCGTTGCATCTATATGTTGTTGGCAAATCTGGGCAGAATTTTTTTGATTTGCATTTGCCAAATTGTGAGAAATCTGGGCAAGAGGAGCTACAAATTTTCTGAGCAGAGGCACAATTGGATGCTTGGAGAGGCGCACCTTTCCTCACATGATTTCGACAAATTATGCTTAGCCACGAGTTCCCTAGGCTCTCACAAGAATTCTTCCTACCTTTTGGCATGAATACTCGCATGGGTTAGGCACAAAGACCCTTGCCTAGGCATGAAAATCTCTATTTCTCTATGAAGAAATCTCTATTTCTCATTTTTGTTTCTCTATGCATTCCATATAGCCCACGTGGGAAGGGATATTGTGTGTTTTCTATTTATATTGGAGATGGAGTGACGTGTTTCTCTATACAGATTTGACTAGTTGTGTGGCAGTTCAAACTAGTCATGCAGCCTGCAACTTTGTGGCACTTGGTGTATATTCGCGAGAGGAGTTTGGTCTTGTCGTGCTAGTAAGGCATCATTTCATGCAAGATCAAGATGTAGCCTCCAAGACTCTACAATCATTCATCATTTTGTTGTTTGCTGTTTTAGCTCCTGGTCGATGTGCTTAGCTTTGGTTTGCATAGAAGCATTTTGTTGATTTTTTGTGTAGTTCGAAAGGTGGGATGTGGAGTTGCTTTAAAGAAATTCGAGTTGGATTTTCAGTAACAACATATTTTTTATTCTTTAATAGAATGTTTTCGAGTTTGTGAAAATAGGATAAATCCAAGAGTAATTTTATGTGTAATTTAAAGCCAAAGAATGCAAGGAAAGTTTATTTTCTTGCATGCTAAGTAAAGCAGTTGCGTTTTATATATTTAAGATTGTTGTAGCAAAGTTGTATTGTATTTTCGAAGAGAAAGTTAGCTATTAGGCTGAATAGAAGATCCAACATTTGCAAGTTTTCCCCCATTTTGGGGTTTCTTGAGTATATGTGTGTTATTGTTTTTTTTGTGATTGGCTTCTTGTTCTTTCGCTTCCGCTGTTATTAGTTGTTAATTAACTCAGTTGTATTAATTGTTATAAATCAAATTTTTTTCTGTGAATTTATTGTGCAATTAATCTATTGTTGGGTTATAGAAATTTAACATGGTATAAGAGCTCTAAACTCCGAATACAAAGCCAAGATTTGTGACGCAGATATCAAGAAAAAAATTCAAATTTTTCGTCTCTAGTTTCTTCTGTGGCTATGGCAACCAGTGTTAGATACAAGGACAAGCTTGAGGATGCATCTAACTTCTTGCAGTGGAAGGTTTAGATTACATTTGTTTTCAAGGAGAACAGGTTGTGGATCTATGCTAGTACATAAGTAACACCGCCAACAAATGATCATGTTGCCTTAGATTCGCATGAAGTCAAAGAGGCCAAGGCTCAGAGGATTATCCTAGATGGAGGAAGAGATCAATTAATTCCTCATTTATCAAGGAAAGACATCGCCAAGGAGATGTGGGATATGCTCACAAGACTTTATTAGAGCGACTATCAAAGTTGTAAGATGATGCTCAAGGACAAATTGCATAATACCAAGATGTCTAAAGGCAAGAGTGTGACCTCTTATTTGTCCAAATTGACACAAGTCAGGGATGAGTTGGTTGTTGTTGGAGAGACGATTAATGAAGATGAGTTGGTGCATATAGCCTTGAATGGTTTTTCAAAGCACTGTGAAGTGTTTGTCAAGTGTGTTGTTGGCAGAGATCGGCTACCTGATTGAGCAAGGCTTTGGGATGATTTTGTTGAGGAGGAGATATGTGAAGGTGCTCATCAGATGAAGGAAGGAGTCGACTATGATGGGACTTTCACTCCGGTAGCCAGGTACTCATCCATAAGAGCTATCATTTCTGTAGCAACACAGATGGGTTGGAGGATTCACCAGATGGATGTAAAGACAACCTTCCTCAACGGAGTGATTGAGGAAGAGAT
This sequence comes from Sequoiadendron giganteum, assembly GCA_007115665.2. Lineage (NCBI taxonomy): Eukaryota > Viridiplantae > Streptophyta > Pinopsida > Cupressales > Cupressaceae > Sequoiadendron > Sequoiadendron giganteum. Next base: position 119,072,723 of record CM021109.1, read on the forward strand.
TTACATAGAGTAGCTAGAAGGATTTGAAGCACATGAGAGGGATTCTCATGTAGGCAGGTTGAAAAGAGCACTATATGGACTCAAGCAAGCTCCTAGGGCATGGTATTCACGTATTGACAGTTACTTGCAGAGCGTGGGCTTCATCAAGAGTGAGGAAGATCTGAACTTGTACTTTGTTCATGTGAAGGGTGAACTTCTTATATTAGTTTTGTATGTTGATGACTTGTTTCTCACAGGGTCAGAGGAGCTCATAGCACACTGTAAGTAGGATCTTGTAGGAGAAATTGAGATTAAGGACTTAGGATTGATGCACTACTTTCTGGGATTAGAGTTGTTATAGAAAGAGGGAGAGATCTTCCTTGGACAAGGGAAGTACTTAATTGATATCTTGAAGCGATTCAGGATGGAGAACTATAAGCCCATGTCAATGCCACTTGTGACCAATTGGAAGAAGATTGATGCTTCCAAATTAGAGGCAGTGGACCTGAATTTATACAGATAGTTGATAGGCTCTCTAATGTATCTCGTCAACATCAGGCCAAACATTTGTTTTGTAGTAAAATCACTTAGTCGGTTTATGGTGGAACCTAAACATGTGCACTGGATAGATGCAAAGCATGTTTTGAGTTATCTCTAAGGCATAGATGATTATGGGCTAAAGTATGTTTAGCAGGATGAAGTGAAGCTCAAGGGGTTTACCGATGCAAATTGGGCAGGTAGTACAGCTGACCGGAAGAGCACTTCAGGGTGCAGTTTTAGTTTGGGATCAGGAGCAGTCTCTTGGTAAAGCAGGAAACAAAAGTCAGTTGTGTTGAGTTCTGCAAAGGCTGAGTATATGGCAGCTAGTATGGCTACATGTGAGGCTATCTGGCTTCGAAAACTTCTAGCTGGGCTCTTTGATCAGGAGCTGGATCCTATAGTAATTTACTGTGATAATTAGAGTTGTATCAAACTCTCCGAGAATCCAATATTTCATGACAACTCTAAGCACATTGAGATCAAGTACCACTTCATTAGAGATTGTGTGGAGAAAAGGATAGTGAAGCTCGACTACATTCCTACGAACAAACAAATTGTAGATATCCTAACAAAGGCCTTGATGAAGAGTAAGTTTGAATTCTTCAGGGATAAGTTGGGTGTTGTGCAGAACACCTTCCTCCCTAAGAGGGAGTGTTGATTTTTTGCGTAGCTTGAAAGGTGGGATGTGGAGTTGCTTTAAAGCAACTCGAGTTGGATTTTCAACATCAGATTTTTTATTCTTTAATAGAATTTTTTTGAGTTTGTGAGGATAGGATAAATCCAAGAGTGATTTTATGTGTGATTTAAAGCCAAAGAATGCAAGGAAAGTTTTTTTTCTTACATGCTAAGTAAAGCAGTTGGGCTCTATATATGTAAGATTGTTGTAGCAAACTTGTATTGTATTTTCGAAGAGAAAGTTAGTTGTTAAGCTGAATAGAAGATCCAACATTTGTAGGTTTTTCCCCATTCTGGGGTTTCCTAGGTATATCTATGTTATTGTTTTTTTTGTGATTGGCTTCTTGTTCTTTTGCTTCCACTGTTATTAGTTGTTAATTAACCCAACTGTATTAATTGTTATAAATCAGATTTATTTCTGTGAATTTATTGTGCAATTAATCTGTTGCTGAGCTATAGAAATTTAACATAGTATGAGAGCTCTAAACTTTGAATACGAAGCCAAGATTTGTGACGCAGATTTCAAGAAGATTTTTTTTAGATTTTTCATCTCCAATTTCTTTTGTGGCTATGGCAACCAGTGTTTGATATGAGGACAATCTTGAGGGTGCATCTAACTTCTTGTAGTGGAAGGTTCAAATTACATATGTTCTCAAGGAGAACAGGTTGTGGATCTATGCTAGTACACAAGTAACACCACCAACAAATGATCATGTTGCCTTAGATTCACATGAAGTCAAAGAGGCCAAGGCTCAGAGGATTATCTTGGATGGAGTAAGAGATCATTTAATTTCTCATTCATCGGGGAAAGACACCGCCAAGGAGATGTGGGATACGCTCACAAGACTTTATCAGAGCAACTATCAGAGTCATAAGATGATGCTCAAGGAAAAATTGCATAATATCAAGATGTCCAAATGCGAGAGTGTGACCTCTTACTTGTCCAAACTGACACAAATGAGGGATGAGTTGGTTACTATTGGAGAGACGATTAATGAAGATGAGTTGGTGCGTATAGCCTTGAATAGTTTTTCAAAGCACTGGGAAGTGTTTGTCAAGTGTGTTGTCGGTAGAGATCAACTACCTGACTGGGCAAGGCTTTGGGATGATTTTGTTCAAGAGGAGATCCATGGAGGTGCTCATCAGACGAAGGAAGGAGTTGACTATGATGAGAATTTTGCTCTGGTAGCTAGGTACTCATCCATAAGAGTTATCATTTCTGTAGCAGTGCAAATGGGTTGGAGGATTCACCAGATGGTTGTAAAGACAACCTTCCTCAACGGAGTTATTGAGGAAGAGATTTACATAGAGCAGCAAGAAGGATTTGAAGCACATGAGAGGGATTCTCATGTATGCAGGTTGAAAAGACCACTGTATGGACTCAAACAAGCTCCTAGGGCGTGGTATTCATTTATTGATAGTTATTTGTAGAGCATGGGCTTCATCAAGAGTGAGGCAACTCTGAACTTGTACTTTGTTCATGTGAAGGGTGAACTTCTCATATTGGTGTTGTATGTTGATGACTTGTTTCTCATAGGGTCAAAGGAGTTTATAGCACACTGTAAGAAGGATCTTGAAGGAGAGTTTGAGATGAAGGACTTGGGGTTGATGCACTACTTTCTGGGATTAGAGTTGTTATAGAAAGAGGGAGAGATCTTCCTTGGACAAGGGAAGTACTTAATTGATATCTTGAAGCAATTTAGGATGGAGAACTATAAGCCCATGTCAACGCCACTTGTGACCAATTGGAAGAAGATTGATGCTTCTAGATCAGAGGCAATGGACTCGACTTTATACAGATAGTTGATAGGCTCTCTAATGTATCTGGTCAACACCAAGCCAGTCATTTTTTTTGCAGTAAACTCACTTAGTTAGTTTATGGTGGAACCTAAACATGTGCACTGGATAGCTCCAAAGCATGTTTTGAGTTATCTTTGAGGCATAGTTCATTATGGGTTGAATTATGTTCAACAAGATGAAGTGAAGCTCAAGGGGTTTATCAATGCAGATTAGGCAGGTAGTACAGCTGATCGGAAGAGCACTTCAGGGTGTAGTTTCAATTTGGGTTCAGGAGTAGTCTCTTGGTACAAAAGGAAACATAAGTCAGTTGTGTTGAGTTCTAGAGAGGCCGAGTATATGGAGGCCAGTATGGCTACATGTGAGGCTATCTATCTTCGAAAACTTCTAGCTAGGCTCTTTGATCATGAGCTGGATCCTACAGTCATTTACTATGATAATTAGAGTTGTATCAAACTCTCTGAGAATCCATTATTTCATGACAAGTCAAAGCACATTGAGATCAAGTACCCCTTCATTAGAGATTGTGTGGAGAAAGGGATAGTGAATCTCGAATACATTCCTACGAAAAAATAGATCGCAGATATCTTGACAAAGGCCTTGATGAAGAGTAAGTTTGAATTCTTTAGGGATAAGTTGGGTGTTGTGTAGAACACCTTCCTCGCTAAGAGGGAGTGTTGATTTTTTGTGTAGCTCGAAAGGTGGAATGTGGAGTTGCTTTAAAGAAATTCAAGTTGGATTTTCAACAACAACATATTTTTTATTCTTTAATAGAATGTTTTCGAGTTTGTGAGGATAGGAAAAATCCAAGAGTGATTTTATGTGATTTAAAGCCAAAGAATGCAAGGAAAGTTTCTTTTCTTGCATGCTAAGTAAAGCAGCTAGGCTCTATATATGTAAGATTTTTGTACCAAACTTGTACTGTATTTTCAAAGAGAAAGTTATTTGTTAGGCTAAATAGAAGATCCAACATTTGCAGGTTTTTCCCCATTTTGGGGTTTCCTAGGTATATCTGTGTTATTGTCTTTTTTGTGATTGGCTTCTTGTTCTTTTTCTTCCGCTGATATTAGTTGTTAATTAACCCAGTTGTATTAATTGTTATAAATCAGATTTCTTTCTATGAATTTATTGTGCAATTAATCTATTGCTAGGTTATAGAAATTTAACACATTCTGCAACAACATGCCTTCCTAAAATCTAGCGCAAAAGACCGAGCCTCCTCCTCACACACCTCCACTCTCCTTTTATCGGTTGACCTCAACACTTGGTGTTGGTCGACTCGATCAACACCCACACACTCTCACATGGACTCTCACCTCCACCAACAACCTTGACTTGGTCAATTTGGCAAGCAACGCTCAACTTTAGTGTCAATTTCTCTTTATCACACTCCCTAATCATAGAAATAATTGTTGTTACTTTATTTACTATTAATCATCAAATTTGTATTAATAGTCGAATTTAGTAAGGGAGGAAAAAAATTATAACTGACAAAGTGTTGCAAAGGAGGGGAGTTATTTTTTCATTTTAGTTAAAAATTTATAAAAGAGGAGTCAATTTTTTCTTTTGCAATGAATTTGGCAAAGTGGGTCATCATAATGGGGGTTTAATTTTATTCTTTTTCTCTTTTATTAAGGTTTGCAAGACATAACCCAATCTATGTCCTCTTAATCCACTTCATGACAATAAATTTGTAAGAACTCATAATGGCAAATATGTTTGTAAATGTACTCAAATAAAGTGCCAAAAAACTAAATATGCATTCCTTAGGGAGGGAATTAGGGAAAATTTGTACATAGTGTAATGTGGGTTGTGTAGAGTCTTGATTTGACATCATGATTGTGGATCCTTGTGATTTAACATCACAACAATGTCTTCTCATGATTCTCACCTCATGCGAGTGTTCCTTGGAGCATACCTTTTACATCTCTACATTCCTCAGAGACTCTCAATCTCAAGTTTTTTGCTTATTTCTCTTAGCATTAAGGGAGGACTATGATGTGTTATGCTAATGCTTCTTTCAATGAAACAATGGAGGAATCTTCTTTTTGGGAGGTCTCATGAACCTTCTATCTTGATCTCTCGAATGGGGGATTATTTCAGTGGATCACATTGTGAGATTCTAGTACTCCTTATCATAGTATTATCTATATTATTGACTTCATAGAGTTTGATAAAATTTGTGTTATATTGGTTGAGTAGTGTTCATATGTTCACTCATGCAGTATTTTGTATCTCTCATCTTGATCCACATTTCTTGGAGATTTGTTGATTCCAACAAACACAAGTTCATCATCTATAGAGTTTACAGCTTTGACATGCTTTAGTTCTTCATCATCATGTTCCTATCATCAAGAGACATATTTTAAAAATGTCTTAAATCCTTCTAATTCTCTTTTTCGGAGAGGGGTTTCTATTTCCCATTGGGTTTTTCTCTTGTACTCCATTTTTGAGATGTTGCATTGTACATGGGTACCTTATTAGGCTCCATGCCCGAGACATGTTTATTTTGCATTGTACATGGGTACCTTACTAGGCTAGTAGTCGAGACCCATTTCTTTCATATCCACCTAAGTTATGCTTAAGGGGGGTGTTAGTATATATATTGCATACACTTAGGATTTAAGCCTACTTAGGTGTTTATTTGACCCTTTCTCATGTTAGGTGTCAAGGTAGATAGGTTTCTTTAGAGATGTTAACTCAATTTCAACACCTCTTCCTACATTTTTGGTAGGTAACTTGCCACCAGTCCATGATGTGAGGATTCCTATCTTCATTTCATGGAGGTTGGTTGCCTCCCTCATTCTTATTTATGTACACCTTGTTGATCTAATCTATGGGTTAACTTTATGCAATCTTGTATTCACTTGTGCTTGTTTTGTATCTCCATGATCTCCTCATTCTTATAAGATTCACCTCATGTCAATAGGCATAATTACTCTAGGTCATTATTGAAAAACCATATTCATAAAATAATGAAAATATCAATTGGATATAATCAAGGAAACTTCATTAGTTCATAATGAAAAATATTTACAATTATCATGCTCATTTCAATTATTGGTTTAAATCAAAATTATTCCATAGAGACAACAAATTGCTAAATGTCAAAAGATCAAATATAATACTCTCATTTTAAATCCTTTTTCTTAAAACACTATTTATACATCTAAATTAACTAATTAATTATCAAATAAATTCATCTTTCATAATTGATAAAAATGGAATGTGACATATATTGTCCTACAAAATGTACATTAGTTAAATCTCTCTTTTTGAATCAAATATGTATCTTTTGTATGATAGAAAAACACTTTCATCATTTCAACCACTAAGGACTAGACACATATGTAGATAATCAATCTATAAGAACATTATTAATTCCACTTTTTGATTCATCAAAACCAAAGTTAAAGAGATATAAGTTTATGTTTCTTTTCCCAACTTCGTATCACTCAAATCAATCCTTGACCTATCCCATATTCTTAACTCTAATACCTAAGAAAAAACTATTACTATAATTACCCTCTTTACCTTTAATATCTATCAATATATCTTTTTTCTATTTCCCCCTAATATTAAATACTTATACATTCATGTACTCTAGACACAATAGATTTAAGATAAGTCATTCAATGTTTCTATAAAATCAAGATTTGCTTGTATATTGATTAGAAGGCTACTCTTAATTTATACTCACTTTAATGATCTAGTGCAATCATTAACCATATTTTTTTAATGGAATAATCAATGTCTAGTAGGAACTACAAAATGATGTCTTAACACACACCATTATAACCTTCATTCAAGTGAGTTGTCTTTCACTTATGTGAAAGTAAATTCAAGATACTTGATCATACGACCATCATCTTTATTTTCTAATAGATTGACCGCTTGATCTATCTTACTTTTAGATAAAGATGAGATATAAAAAAAAATTGATTTGAAGAATGTGATATTTAAATAAAGTACTGAATAATTGGATCAAAAGAACCATATTGACATGAAAAGAACACCTTAAAAAATCATAAGTTCGTTCTAGTGCCCTCTTTGATCGATAGACTCGAGCAGAACATTTGTTGGACTGCATGGGATCTTGACTCATATGCCTTCGGATAGCAACCTGCAACGTTTTCAATTATATGAATCTTGACTAATAGGCTTGCGTCGTTGAACCGGCAATGTTCTGTGTATTTTAAATTATATCGAGACATGACTCAATAGGCTTTGTGTTTGAACCGGCAATGTTCTGAGTATTTTAACTTATATCGAGTCTTGATTTTGTATCTGAACCGGCATGGTCGGCTCTGGAAGAAAATGGGTATGTAGAGGAAAGCGATCTTCAGAGAAATGGTATGCTTGATAACAATTCTTTGATGACGCTTTGCTCCATGTACTCATGGATAACCAACAGGTATATTGGTTTCTGCTTGTTAGCAGTGTTTTGTTCTTGTTCTCTGTATTACAATGGAAAATAAAGACGAAGAGGCTCCGTCTTCCACCTGGACCACCTGGTTGGCCTGTTGTAGGAAACCTCTTACTGCTGGGAAAAAGGCCCCACCAGTCGCTGTTTGCCCTGTCTAGGCAATATGGCCCGTTAATGACAGTCTCTCTGGGCATGAAAACAACAGTAGTGGCCTCCTCTGCTGCCATGGCAAAGGAGGTGCTCAAAACCCACGACCATAACTTGGCTGGGCGGACTCTTATACAAGCAATGAAGATTCTCTCTTATCATAAGTCCTCAATGATATGGAGCCAATACGGACCCTACTGGCGGAAACTCAGGTGAATTTCGACAATAGGGTTTTTCTCTGCGAAGAAACTCCAAGCCTCTCAAAATGTCAGAAGAGATTTGGTATTCCAAATGATTCGATTGATTTTGGAGGAAAACAGTGTGAAGGTAAAGAGTGTGGCCATTGGGGATACAATATATCGGATGGTTGTGAGTCTCATGGGTAATCTGATGTTCAGCACAGAGCTAACCGATCGCAACAATCCCGATGCTGTGGAGTTCATCACCGCTCTTATATCATGGACAAAGCTTTGCGAGAAACCCAATTTGGCCGACTTTTTCCCGTGGCTTGGGTTTCTGCATCTTCATGGCGTGGGGCGTCAGATAGGGTCCCATTTGAAGCGAACCCATAAATTTTTAGATCTGTGCATAAGCAATCGACTGGCAAGGAGAAGCACAGAGTTGAGTGATGAGAGAGGGGCAGAGAAGGATTTTCTAGAAGACTTGCTAGACCTAAGAGATCAAGGAGAGAACGATCTCTCTCTGACGGAAATCAGGGCAATATTTTTTGTAAGTGTTAAGTTATATTGTATTTCGTATTTTGGGATGGTTGAAGTTAATTTTGCTAAAAGTAAACAATATAGTGAATGATAAGTAGGAGGTATTTTTCTGCAGCGTGTCAAATTGTGATATTGCTATTAAGACTTAACCATGTAGTTTTACAAATCAGACTCATTGACCCATGTTTCATGAGTATTGGTTCACAACAACCCATCTCGCATTATAATAAATGGTCCACTTAGTTCACAGGGTCTTTCTGGGAGGTCATCCATCCCACCACTACTCTAGCTCAAGTGTACTTAACCATGGAATTCCTCCAGGTTAAACCCATTTAGCTTGCAATCCTATTTGCAAAACTTTAAGCAAGTGTTGTGCCTTATGACCCATTCATTATAGAACCCCTTTAGTTTATAAAAAATGCAATGAGTGCTAAGTGAATCATTCATTATCATGAGAGATGGGTTCTTGTAAATCACTACTCATGAAAAATGAATCAATCAGTTTGACTCGTAAATCTACATGATTGAATCCTAATAGCAATATCAGAATATACTGAGTGTTTAAGCTTTTTCCATTTACTTGGGTTTTATTTCTGATGTGGGTAGGAGCTGTTGATGGCTGGTAGTGACACTATTGCTGCGGCACTAGAATGGGCGATGGCGGAACTCATTCACAACCCCAAGACAATGAAAGAGGCTCAAGCAGAACTGGAAGAGGTCGGGGGTCGAGACAGAAGAGTGGAAGAATCTGATATAGACCGTCTGCCTTATCTCTGTGCTGTGGTGAAAGAAGTGTTTCGATTGCATCCAGTTGTTCCACTTCTGATCCCTCACAGAGCGGACAGTAATTGTAAAATTAAGGGATTTGTGATCCCCAAAGACACACAGGTATGGGTTAATGTGTGGGGAATAGGAAGGGATCCTGAACTGTGGAGGGAACCCTCCAATTTTATGCCACAGAGATTTCTGGAGGGTGAGAAAAGTAAGATTGACTTTAAAGGCCAGGATTTTGAGCTCATCCCATTTGGAGCAGGAAGAAGAATATGTGTGGGGCTTTCTCTGGCTGATAAGTTGGTTCATTTGATTTTGGCTTCGTTGCTCCATTCCTTCGACTGGACTCTTCCTGACGGGCTGAGCGCTGAGGAAATGGACATGGACGACATATTAGGAATTGTGTTGAAGAAGCATCAAGAATTGCAGGCAATCCCCACCCCACGATTGCCACATAATATATATTAGTAGCTGGCTAAATCCTCTCTGCATTAGCGACAATAAGGTAATTTTTTCATTCTCACTGAGATTTCTAACATGTGTTATTGTTCTGTAATATAATTGCTTTTTCTTATATTGTTTTTGCAGATCCCTCACCTCTCTGAAGCACAGAAACACATTGAATTAGATGAAGCATGATAGTTTAAAGAGAGTCTCTTTCTTTTTCTTTTTCTTTTAAAGATTACACTTTACTTCCAATATGGATGAAGCAATTTGTAATGTGATGAATATTTCGATGAGGATTGAGGTTCAGCATACAGTTTGTTTACATATTAATGGCGATGGCTACTCAGGGCATCTGCAATCATATGTTATTCTCAAGAAGTCTATTTTCCCATTTAACGTTGCTTTCATTTCTGTCAAATTTTGTAGATAGTCAATTTGAAACAATTGCTGCCTCAAAGACGTCAATTTTAAGCCGCCACACTAATTTATGTTCGCACATAATGTAAAATTCCTATGCGTTCATGTTTGTAATATTTAACTCTCTCCTGCGCTTAATGTTAAAAATGGTATGTACAAAAAACGAAAAATTTAACCGTTAAAAGATATATATTCCAAGATCTTAGCACTTGCAGTTTAAGAGGCCTAATGTTATGGTTTTATGTGGTTGCCTATTTAAACTTGTTATTTTAATTGGCCTAATTCAAGTTTTAGAGTAAGCATAAAAATATAATTTAAAATCTATTTTTTTATTATTACAAAGTCATTACATTTTAAGAATTGAAATGGTGTTATGAAATATTGAGTGTAGAGAGGGAAAGGTAGGCGATGGATGGAGTGGAGGGTTAAAATAATGTGGTTTATTACATAATGAAAAATATTTCGCATAAATGTACATATTTTATTGATGCATTCAAGACATCATAGATTTAAGATAAGTCATTCAATGTTGTTGATAAATGAAGAATTGCTTGTATATTGGTTACAAGGCTACTCTTAAGCTCACTTTAATGATCAAAGATGAACTTTGTTTTAAAAAATAGGGCAACCATTTATCATATTTTTTTTATGAAATAATCAATATCTAGTAGGAACTACAAAATGATGTTTTAGTGCACACCTCTATAACCTTCATTCAAGTTAAGGTGAATTCAAGATAATTGATCATACAACTATCATCTTTATTTTCTAATGACTTGACCACCAGATCTACGTCACTTTTAGATAAAGATGAGATATTAAAAATAAATTATTTGAAGATTATGATATTTAAATAAACTAGTGAATAATTAGATTAAAAAGACCGTATTAAAAAAAAATCAACTTGAAAAGAACACCTTAAAAAATCATAAGTTCGTTCTAGTGCCCTCTTTGATCGATACACTCCACAGTGGAACATTTGTCGGACTGCATCGAATCTTGACTCAGAAGCCTTCGGATAGCAACCTACAACGTTTTCAATTATATGAATCTTGACTAAGAGGCTTGCGTCGTTGAACCGGCAATGTTCTGACTATTTTAAATTATATCTAATCTTTACATGTAGACTTTTGTATCTGAATCGGCGAAATCTTCACTTCGTAGCGTAAACGGGAATGAATTGGTCGGCTCTGCAAGAAAATGGGTATGTAAAGGGAAGTGAACTTCAGAGAAAATGCTATGCTCGAGGACAATTCATTGATGACGCTTTGCTCTACGTACTCATGGATAACCAACAGGTATATTGGTTTCTGCTTGTTAGCAGTGTTTTGTTCTTGTTCTCTGTATTACAATGGAAAAAAAAGACGAAGAGGCTCCGTCTTCCACCTGGACCACCTGGTTGGCCTGTTGTAGGAAACCACTTACTGCTGGGAAAAAGGCCCCACCAGTCGCTGTTTGCCCTGTCTAGGCAATATGGCCCGTTAATGACAGTCTCTCTGGGCATGAAAACAACAGTAGTGGCCTCCTCTGCTGCCATGGCAAAGGAGGTGCTCAAAACCCACGACCATAACTTGGCTGGGCGGACTCTTATACAAGCAATGAAGATTCTCTCTTATCATAAGTCCTCAATGATATGGAGCCAATACGGACCCTACTGGCGGAAACTCAGGCGAATTTCGACAATAGGGTTTTTCTCTGCGAAGAAACTCCAAGCCTCTCAAAATGTCAGAAGAGATTTGGTATTCCAAATGATTCGATTGATTTTGGAGGAAAACAGTGTGAAGGTAAAGAGTGTGGCCATTGGGGATACAATATATCGGATGGTTGTGAGTCTCATGGGTAATCTGATGTTCAGCACAGAGGTAACCGATCGCAACAATCCCGATGCTGTGGAGTTCATCACCGCTCTTATATCATGGACAAAGCTTTGCGAGAAACCCAATTTGGCCGACTTTTTCCCGTGGCTTGGGTTTCTGGATCTTCATGGCGTGGGGCGTCAGATAGGGTCCCATTTGAAGCGAGCCCATAAATTTTTAGATCTGTGCATAAGCAATCGACTGGCAAGGAGAAGCACAGAGCTGAATGATGAGAAAGAGGCAGAGAATGATTTTCTAGACGATTTGCTAGACCTAAGCGATCAAAGAGAGAACGATCTCTCTCTGACCGAAATCAGAGCAATACTTTTTGTAAGTGTTAAGCTATATTTTATTTCGCATTCTGGGATGATTGAAGTTAATTTTGCGTAAAAGTAAACAATATAGTGACTGTTTAAGCTTTTCCATTTATTTGGGTATTATTTCTCATGTGGGTAGGAGCTGTTGATGGCTGGTAGTGACACCATTGCTGCGGCACTAGAATGGGCGATGGCGGAACTCATTCACAACCCCAAGACAATGAAAGAGGCTCAAGCAGAACTGGAAGAGGTCGTGGGTCGAGACAGAAGAGTGGAAGAATCTGATATAGACCGTTTGCCTTATCTCTGTGCTGTGGTGAAAGAAGTGTTTCGATTGCATCCAGTTGGTCCTCTTCTGCTCCCTCACAGAGCGGACAGTAATTGTGAAATTAAGGGATTTGTGATCCCCAAAGACACACAGGTATGGGTTAATGTGTGGGGAATAGGAAGGGATCCTGAACTGTGGAGGGAACCCTCCAAATTTATGCCAGAGAGATTTCTGGAGGGTGAGAAAAGTAAAATTGACTTTAAAGGCCAGGATTTTGAGCTCATCCCATTTGGAGCAGGAAGAAGAATATGCGCGGGGCTTCCTCTGGCTGATAAGTTGGTTCATTTGATTTTGGCTTCGTTGCTCCATTCCTTCGACTGGGCTCTTCCTGACGGACTGAGCGCTGAGGAAATGGACATGGACGACCTATTTGTAGTTGTGTTGAAGAAGCATCAAGAATTGCAGGCAATCCCCACCCCGCGATTGCCACATAATATATATTAGTACCTCGGTAAATCCTCTCTGCATTAGCGACAATGAGGTAATTTTTTCATTCGCGCTGAGATTTCTAACATGTGTTATTGTTCTGTAGTATAATTGCTTTTGCTTATATTTTTTTTGCAGATCCCTCGCCTCTCTGAAGCAGATAAACACATTGAATTAGATGAAGCATGATAGTTTAAAGAGACAGTCTCTCTCTTTTAAAGATAACACTTTACTTCCAATATGGATGAAGCAATTTGTAATGTGGTGAATGTTTTGATGAGGATTGAGGTTCAGCATAGACAGTTTGTTTACATAGTAATGGCGATGGCTACTCAGGGCATCTGCAATCATATGTTATTACTCAAGTAGTCTATTTTCCTATTTAACGTTAAAGACGTCAATTTTAAACCGTCATTCTAATTTATGTTCGCACATAATGTTACATTCCTATGCGTTTATGATATGGTTTTATCAGGTTGCTTATTTAGACTTGTTGTTTTAATTTTAGTATGGTTGCCTAATTCAAGATTTAAAGTAAGCATAAAAGATAAAATTTAAAATCATTTAAATTTTTTTTATTATGGAGTTATTACATTTTAAGAATTGAAATAGGTTTACCAAAAATGGAGGGTAGAGAGGGAAATGAAGGGGGTAGAAGGGGTAGAATGAGTGAGGTGTAGGGGATGGAGTGGAGGATTAAAATTATGGGGTTCTTATATAATGAAAATATTTCACATAAATGCATATATTATATTTCTTTTCTTTTTAGATTTTATATTTTAAATTTTATTTACAAATAATTTATTAATATCTATGTTATAAAACAATTACAATTCAAAATAACTACTTAAAATAAGTAGAAAAAATAAACCATAAAACCACTAGCTTCACAAAATATTAAAAAATTTGAATAGTGATTGCTAAACAAAATAGGCTAAGCAATTACATGGGACCATGATCTAAGGGATGTGTGCATAAAAATTTCAAGAAAATATTTTTTTAATTTGTTAGAATAATATAATAAATAAAAAATTAACTAATTATTAAATATACTATTAGCTTTGTTTTAATTTGCATAGATAGTTACATAACAATAAATTTATAAACTATTTTTAAATAAATAGAAGTCATGTGATTGTAACATTAATTTGAGATGAAATAAAGTGTGTAGACGTTTTGAGTACAACTTCCAATTGTAGTTTAAACAAGTAGTCATTGTATAATGGATTTGCATAAAGTCATGTATTTTTGTTAAATATTTTCAATATTTAAAGATGTTCCAATTGTCAATGGGCCCTTGATCTATTTGTGAAGTTAAACGGTTCTAAATGAGTCCACCAAGGATCAAGTCCTGTTGAGTGCAAGACTCCAACATCATAAGGGATGAGGTTGGGATCATTCCTTGAGTGTATTTGGTGGAATGATTACCCTTTAGTCCTTGGATCTCAACCAAAGAGGTTTCAACCTAAAAGATTGTGCTCTTGTATCTAGTTTCTAAAACATCTTTGTGGATAATATAAAATCCTCCATTAAAAAAGAATAAAGATCTTCAAACTTTTTGTATTTTTTTTTCGAAAAGAGGGGGTAAAAATTTTTTCAAGTAGAGAAAATGACCAAAAATATAAGGAGCCAAACTAGAACAAATAGGGGCTTACAGGCACATCCTACCAAAAAAAGACCAAAGTACATTAGATCCTCACAAGCAAAAAAATAGAAGCCCACTCAAGGACCATGTATATACTATTGAATCATGATCTTCATTTTTTGGAGATTGTCTCTAGTAATATAAGTTATAGTTTTCTTAAAATAAAATAAAATAAAATAAGAAGGTTTTCGTTAATGTTTTGTCGAGTGTAATTAGGAAGATAGACAATTGGTGATTTTTAAATGTTAATATTCAAGGCGACTTTTAGCCCCTAAACCTCCCATAACTAGTAACATAATGCCGTCATACTAGTAGCCCGCTTTAGAACCAAACACAAGTCACATATGACTTCACCCAGCTAGTGATTTTTAAATGTTAATAGTCAAGGCTACTTTTAGCCCCTAAACCTCCTATAACTAGCAACATAATGCCATCATACTAGTAGCCTACTTTAGAACCAAACACAAGTCACATATGACTTCACCCTAACCAATCACGAGAAAAAATCTAGCTCATTCCTCTCCATATTAATAAATTCAAAATGATCAAATAGTTCATAAAATATTATAAATTAGTTTACTTGTTAAGTACATATAACATTGATTGTGTCTTCTCTTTCATTAGAAGTTGTAAAGATTCCTATAAACAAAAATAGAATCTAATAACAAAGTAAAATAAACTATTTTACTAATATTTGAGATAATAAATATACAAATTAACAACTAAAAATTATCATAATTTTTCATTAAGAATCATCACATTAGAAGGAACTAATAATTGTACGTCTCACTCTTAAATATAAGTAAAATCTCACTTCCCACTATTAAACATATTTAATGGCATAAAAAAATAGCCGATTCAAACATGTACAAGAAAATTAAATAAATAGCATACATAATAACATTGTACATATTGACCTAAATATAAATAAAATCTCAATTCTAACTATCAAGCACATATAGTGGTATGAAAAGAATAATAGCTTAAATAAATAACATACGTAATAACATTGTAGTGAATGAACGATGCAAGCTTTCGCGTGTTAGTCTAAAGTTCTATTTTTAAAAAAATAAAAATTATGTACATAAATTACACAAAAATTTCATAACACTTTTGTTCATTCTGTTGAACTGTGAAGGTATACAAAAATTGACAAGAGGAAGAGTATTCTAGTACGTTTGATTTGGTAAGCATGGTGTGGGGATTATTGGAGACAGAGAGAAAGAAAAAACACACAGCATACAACTTAAAATATTAAAACGAGGACATAATTTTGTTTAAAAACATAAACAAAGATTTTTATATTATTGCCTTTTGAAGAACAGAGTTGCCGATGCTCTTACAGTCATGCCCTTTTGGTTTTCAAAATAGAGTTCTTTTTGTTCTACCAAAACAGAGTAACATAAGCCTTTTCTCTAAAACAGAGTTATACACAAGAAGCTTCCAAAATATGCCTCGAGGAAAGGGTGATCCCACAATAGTGGTTTACAATTTTTGGCCAAACTGGACACTGCAATTATTATTTTTAACTAAATCTTTATATTCGGGCACCTATAGCGACTAAACCGTGAGGAATTTTAAGATGATGCCAACTAGAGTCTCATCACATTTTGACTGTAGATTCTAAAAATATTTTTTTCAAAATTTTTGGAATTAGATTGCACTTTTTTTTCCATCTCCCACGAAAACTAGTTTTTTTTAGAAAACAACATTTTTAAAAAGTGACGCTCATCGTATACAACATAACTTTTTTTGTATGAAGGATAAAATTCTAATTTTTTTGAATTTAGATTTGCAACTACAATATCTAGCACTTTCATTTGGTCTCATAGTTTTTTATTGAATTTTTTTTCCTTAATCAAGTTTCAAAGTCAAACCAATTGCAATTCAGACATAGGCGGACTGTATACAACATAACTTTTTTTGTATGAATCGAAATTCTTTTTTTTTTTTTTAATTTATCAAGGACATCAATACCCAGCCTCAACGTATTTTTAAATTTTTTATCTTGATAATCTACTATTTTTTCACATGTGCAAACCAGAGATTTTAATTTTCAATGAAAAACCTATGTTTAATAAAACTAAAAAATAAAATACATAATAAAAGCAAACCATATTAAAATTATATTCAACGGATAGCTCATTCGGAGGACTATTATTATCTAGTTGGGTTTCTAAAGTATTCTACATTTTCATTTTCAAATTGAGCTTCGAAAGACAATTTTTTACAAAAAAAATCGATTTTTTGGGGAGATAGGGGAAAAAGGGTGTTCAGCCGAACCTCTTTAAAATAATAAAGGAAATTATTTTAAAGGGGTTCATTTGAACCACACAAAATTGGTTCAGCTGAACCCCCTCAGTATACATCTGAAAGTCAAACATCTTTTCCAAGGTTTGTTTGCGTTTTTCCGAGCTCCTGTGTAAACGGCAGTGACCCTCGTGCTTCCAAGCCTGTCAACTGAAAAAGACATTTCACAGGTTAAAAAATGATGAATATTTTGATAATGTTTGTTATTGTTGCATTTGTTTTTATTGTTGTAAGTTTTTTCAAGTTTTTTCATGTTTTTTAAGTTTTTTAAGTTTTTTCAAGTTTTTGTGACAATTTTTTTGCATTTTGGAGGAAAATTCTTGTTAGTTTAAATCAATCATTTATATTTTGAAGAAGAAAATGGGACAAAAAGAAAAAAGAAAAAACAAATCTCAACGAAATTTTTCAAAAGATAAAGAAGAAAATAGGCGCAAACAAAACTTGACAAATTATCATAGAAGCAAACAAGGTACGTGTTTATTTCTTCTCTTTCTCGTCAAATATGGGTAAATTTATTTATTTACAATTTAGTGGGTTTATCATATGTTTTATCTAGCAACAAGGAAAAGTGCATCAAATAATTGATATATAAGAAAATTGAAGGTTCCTCATTTCAATTTTTTGGAAATGAAAACTCAAATGCACATCATCAATGAGTTCTATAAAACTAAAATCTGCAAGTTATCTCTAGATTTTATGAATCCTTATACTAAATATTTTACTAGTTTTGATCTACAATATATTCTCTTTATTTGTATTTTTTTGTGGCACCCAATTTTGCATCTATCTATGTTTATGTCCTTTAAATTATTATATTTATTTCATCCAATTGTGCATCATCAATTATATAGATATGGTCGAAACACCATTTTTCACCAGTATTTCCTCCTCTATCTTGGTATCTCCCTTTGTATCAATACATGAAAATCAATAGTAGGGAAATCATTATGTATAACCAAATTGGATAAAAGAAGATGACACAAGATAATTCAACAAAAGAGAATTTGTAAACTCATCTAAAAAACCTAATAGTGATAATTAGTTGAGAAGGCGGGGATAGCTCAAACACCCCACAAACACACAAAAATTGGTAAAAATTATAAGTATTATAATAAATAGAATCATATTAGTTAACAATAACTATTTTTGGATTAGGATAGATTTAACAACAAGTACGATGAATATACACAAAACATACATTAACTAAATAAGTTTATATGCGAGGAACATATAATGTAGAAGAATGTATCTAAAATAATATTTTCTAAATTTTCTAACACATAATCTAACATAGAATTAGAATATTCTTCATAACAATGAAATAATTCATAAAGAAATAAACATATTGATAGTAAAAAGAAAAATTTATTGAATTTGATTACCTAAATAAAAAGTTGAAAGTTTTAACTAACTTTATTCCTAGATAGGATTAATAACACAAAAATACTATCCAAAATAGATAAATCAACAAGTGTAAATGGTCTTATCTAAATTGGTTTCACCTATATAAACTATGCAAGCTTATTTTTCCTATAAAAAAAAAGTACTATGTTTTTATTAAACAAAATATTAAAAATGGGATTATTATAAACAAAGAAAAACCTAGAATGAGAGTTGAGAAATAGATATCTTGAATGATGTGATAGGAACCTAGAATATGAATCAATAGAAGATAATAAGAATTAAATCATTTTTCCTAGATGGTAGCATGACTACATTAAGACCTCTATATGACTACATAGATTTTTGTCAAGTACATAAAAAATACCAGTTTATACAAAAAATTGAAAGTCTATAAAATAAGAATAAAATACACAACCAATAACAAGAAACTAAATAGTAGAATAACACATAAATTTTGTAAAATAAATTAAATGATATAAAATGGTCATAATGTTATTTAAACTGAGCTCTAAGATAATATAATTATGACAGATAGGAAAAGACACAAAACCTTCATATGAAGAGATTTCCAAGAATACATGTAGCTAGTGCCACAAAGGGAAAGGGGTGAATTTTGGTTATCTTACCAATATTGTCAAATCCCTAATTTGGTATTTTTACCTCCACAAATAATCAAATAAAAATACATTAGATTAATATGGTTGCACTCTTATCCTATGTGCATCTAGAACTAAGATGAGTACAACATAAAAAATAATATATAATCTATAGCAATAAGTGTATCCTTTAGATATATGAAAAAAGAAAATTTGAGAAGATGGATCAACAAGCATTTCCAAGAGAGATATGAATCTACAAGAAGAAATATGAAAATTTGTGATTATGATATTTTCTTAGGTAGCTTCCTCAATGAATATAGCCATCTAAATATGTCATCTTCTTCTACATCTCTTTATTTTGCTATCTTCTTATCATAATCATAATCTATATTCATATTCAAAGTTATATGCACTATCTAGCCCTCCATGTATAAAATGTTAATTCTTCTTTTTGGGAGTCAAAGATTTCATTACATTCTACATGAACCAATTTGAGATTAAAAAAAATTATAAGAGCACCAAAGAGTCATTTTGAATCTCAAACACCGCAAAATTTGTTTTTCCTTTAAACCCAATAGGTTGACCTTTATATTAGATACCATGTGCTAATGAAAATTTTGGATCTTCTCCCTCATCTAGTACTATATCATAGGGAGTATCATGTAAATTTGGTTTCCCAAGATCCTCCCAATTTATTTTAAGAATAATTTTAACATCTACTCCCAAGTTTATTAATATATTTTTCATCCATTAAAATGAGTTCTATATGATTGTGCCCATTTAAAAATATTAAGATGTGAAAGAGATGCATTTTGTTGTAATTATCATGTTCTTAGAATTAATGTCTATTCTAACATGCTCCAAGCCAAAAATTAAATTATGAGTGTTGAAATTTATATATACTTGTTGTTTTATAACTTGAAAATTAGATTTTGTTCAGTATTAATAGATAGGGATTGAAGGTTGAGACACAAATCCTAACGATCTCTCATAATGGGATACCTTATCTAGAAGAAAAATAAAATATTTAAATTTACTAGATCTTGACTATCTACTTAGGTACAAAGAGGCTCATAGTCTTACCACACTATCTAAGATTTTTGTCCCGGTTTTCTATCTTTTTTTTTCAGTTTTTTTTTCTTGTTTTCTTTATTTCTAAATTAGAGTTCTTTTTTTGTTTGTGCTACTAATCTGTTTGTTTTAACATGTGTCCAGTTGGAATTAGCTAAATGTTATTTTAATTGTTTTTTTTCTTTACAACTTGCATTTTACACGCATTGGTTAAAAAAGAACAAACATGCAAATGCATATGGGTTAAAAAGAACAACACAATTTGTTTTTCATTGGGTTTAAAATTAACTCTTAGATAGAAAACACTAAAAATGGTTAAAATTAACCCCTTTGGTTGACAAAAACTACAAATGGATAAAATGAACCTTCTGCATTCTATGTTTGTTCACATTTTGATTTTGGTTTAAAAAGAACACCATGCGAGTGTGATCTCAAATATTCATGTGCTCTTTCTTTGTTTTTAGACAAAGATCAATTGAACTATGAATATTTTTGTTTGCTTTTGTTAAGCCTTAGATCTCGAGCCTGCTTTGGTGGGAAAAAGTACTCACCCCAAAGCGACTCAAACCGGGAACGCGCTAAAGCCAAGCGACGCCCAACCAGTATATAAATTCGAATGTTAAGGAAATTTTGGAATTACACAACTTCCTGCAGACAATCAATTGACTTCCCAGTACCCTTGTGTGGTGTAGCAGCACCCATAGGTTGTCTAGGAACACTAGGAAACACTAGGCAATCTAATCTAGTTTTGCATTTTTGGTATGTTTCAATGAAGGTAATGTTGACCATTGAGTAGGTGAGATAGCTTAGGAACATGTCTTTCTCATTAGACTAATGTTTGGAAAAACTTCATGAGTTTTGGCACTCATTTGCTTAGGTTTCTAGAAATTGGCAAGTAGTTGAAAAAAGTTCCATTTTTGCAACTTTGCCACAATGTAACTGAAATACACGACCAAGGGGAGGCATAACTATTTTGGAGACCTATATGTGGTGTGCCTCAACTTGAAAGAAAGGTTGGAAGCATTCGAGTTTGTGTTGCAGTTTTGAAATCAAGAAAATAGTGGTTTTTAGTGTGAATTTCCTAGTTTTTGCTTTGAATTAGTGTGTTAATGGATTGATCATGGCACTGTGAATTGTGTAGGATGTAGTGCAATTTTATTTTAAGCATTGTGTTCCATTAGATTATTAATTATTTCAATTTCAAGTTCTATTTGTAGATAGTTTGTTTTCTTTCAGTTGCTGATCTGAACCAGACAGCTTGAGAAAATGGAGGGTTAGTTCACTTTCCCAACGTACAACTTGTACGGCCCTTTGGGAATTGTGACTAGACTCCATGAATATATAAATGGTAGGATTAGGAGGTCTTGACAGTTCTGTAAGCACCATGGGAGTCTTCTTCTACGCGAGCCAAGAAGTGTTCGGCTAGGGAAGACAAGAAGTGCAAAGCACTTGATTTGTAGGGGTGTTCATTTCCTGTCAAATCACAGTGTGGAGAGGGCACGTATGAGCCTTTCTAAGACATAGCATGGAGGAGGAAGCTCCACCAATCCATTTGGTGAGAGAACAACTTGACAGTCTGTTGTGTGGTCAGAAAAAGGGCTCAAAAAGGCCTAGTTTGCTAAATTGAGGGTTAAGGCTGTGTACGGACAGTTGAGGGATAAGACCCCTAGAATCTTTGTGTGGTGAGCATAAGGACCAAGAACCCCAAGGAAAGATTGAGAGTTATTTGGGAAACTATGGAGAACTGACCTGATTTCTCGGAGAAGGAGGTCTAAATGAACTCTTAGGCCTAGTAGTCTAAAACCCTAAATGAGGGTTTGGTGGAAGCGATGGAAAGATGGAGTTAGGTGGACCCTCAAGAGCCATAATGGGATGGAATGAACCTATTAGAGACACCTCCACACCCATGCAAAGCTAAGTTCTAGTTTTGGAGTATGTTAGCCTTTAAGGTGGATTAAGGGCTAAGGAAGAGTGGAAATATTGCACCAAGGTTGACTTGGTAGGAAGGGTTGTGATGGTAGTTAGGTTGGCAAGGAGAACCAGGGGAACCTAAAAAAGAAGTAGGTCCTATAGGTTAAGGTGGTGGAGAGAGACACCTTAGAGGTCTTCCAAGTAAGACCTAGAGCAGGAGTCAAGGATTGATTCCTCCAACCTCCCTATCAGATTGGTATCAGAGCAATAAAAGATTTGGGATAGAATCTTGTATGTTAGAGCTTGAGTCTAGTGGTTCAACAATCATGGTGAAAAATGTAGAATTGGCCAAGAAGGTCGAAGATCAAGAGGAAGACAATAGGAGATTGAGATAAAGATTAGCCCAACTTGAGGAGGCATTGAGTAATGTACAAATCAAGGCCGATGAGGTCAGTGATAAGTTAGAAGGTAGGGAACCCAAGATTAAAGAGGTTGTAGAGGAAGACAAGACCCCTGAACCTGACCCTGTTTTGCTAGAAGAATCGTTCTTGAAGGCATTTAAATCTTTGAGTGGGAAAGCACTTGAAGGCATACCACTGTTTAGTGGGAAATTGGAAGCTAATTTAGTCATGGATTGGATAGAGGGAATGGAAAACCATTTTGAGTGTGATGGAGTCACTGAAGCACAGAAGGTGAAGGTGGCTAAGTCAAGATTAAGAGGTTCTGCCTTGACATGGTGGAAGTTCATTCAGACAAAGAGGGAAAAGGAAGGCAAGAAGCCTATTTCAACTTGGAAGGGTATGGTTGCCAAAGTGAGAGAAGCATACATGCCAGATGATTATGAGATTCAGTTGCATAAGAAGAGATAGAGCTTGAGGTAAAGAGACCACGATGTGAATACTTACACTGAGGAGTTTCAGAAACTTTGAATGAGGTCTAATGTCTTAGAGGATGAAAGTCTTAAGGTGTCTAGATACCTTAACGGCTTGAAGTGGAACATTCAAGAGGAGATGACTCTTCTAAGTCCCAAGATAGTACACCAATGCTACCAATTGGCCATTAAGATTGAAGAGAGGAGTAAGAGGAAACAAGACCAAGCTTGTAAGAGTAGAGGCAAAGGTAGAGATCAAAGAGGACATAGAGGTGGATACCAAGGTAGAGGGACTGAATAAAGAAATCAGGGAGAGTCTAAACTCACAGAGCATGGGAGTGAAACAACTTCTAGAGGTAGAGGACCTCAAGGAGGATCAAATAGAGGAAGAGGAGCAAGTAGAAGCAACTCATACTTTGCTAGTATGAAGTGTTATCATTGTGGTCAACTAGGACATCCAGCTTATAGGTTCCCAGAGAAAGAATCTTCATCAAATACAGAGAAGAGAGTGGCATAGGCTCAAGAGGACACCATGAGTGCCAAATCACCAGAGGTTAGTCACATTGAATCAGAAATGGGGGAGAACCTGATGTTTAGAAGAGTTTTGATTAGACAACTAGTCAAGGAAGAGCCAAAGCAAAGGAGAGCCTTATTCAGGGTAAGATGCAAAGTACTTGGAAAGGTGTGTAAATTTATTATGGATTCAGGTTCAACTGATAACATCATCTCAGAGGCAGTAAGGAAGTTGAAGTTGGAGAAAGTACCCCACACTAACCCTTACAAGGTGACATGGTTGAACAAAGGGCAGAGTTTTCTTGTCAATGAGCAAACAACGGTGGAGTTCTCCATTGGAGGGTACAAGGATAAGTTGATTTATGATGTATTACCCATGGATGCATGCCATCTTCTATTGGGTAGACCATGGCAGTATGACAGAGGTGTCATCTATGATGGAAAGGCAAATACTATCTCATTCAAGAAAGATGGGAAGACATTCAAATTGTAGTCACTGTCAGATGAGGAAGAAGGAAATTCAAAGACCCCTAGTGTCTTATTAAGTAGTGGTAAGGAGTTCATTAACACCCTACATCAAGGAGGTGAAGTATATGTGATCATGGTACAACCTAAAGAAGAAGACAAGGCCAAGAAAATAGTCATACCGGAAGTAGTCCAGAAGTTGTTAGAACAGTTCAAGGACATACTGAATGATGGAACACCAACAACCTTACCTCCAAGGAGAGCCATTAGCCATTAGATTGACTTCATACCAGGAGATTAATTGCCAAACAAAGCAGCTTACAAGCTTACACCGGATCAGAACTTGGAAGTAGCTAGACAAGTGTAGGAGTTGTTAGATCAAGGACTAATTAGGAAGAGCATCAATCCGTGTGCAATACCAATGGTCTTAGCAACCAAAAAAGGAGGCAAGTGGAGGTTATGCATTGATTCTAGAGCTATAAATAGAATCACAATCAGGTATAGGTTCCCTATTCCTAGGATTGAGGACTTGATGGATTGTCTTGGAGGAGCTCAATACTTCACCAAGTTGGATCTCAAGAGTGGTTACCATCAGATCAGAACCAAGGATGGAGATGAATGGAAGACAACCTTTAAGACAAATGATGGGTTGTATGAGTGGAGAGTTATGCCATTTGGCCTCTTTAATGCCCCTTCCACATTCATGAGGCTCATGAAAGAAGTGCTCAAAGAATTTACAGGGATATTTGTGGTGCTATATCTTGATGATATACTCATCTTTAGCAAGACAGCAGAAGAACATCTAAAGCATGTGGAGTTGGTTCTTAGAAGATTGCAAGAAGATAAGTTAGCCATTAACCTAGAGAAGTGTGAGTTCTTCAAACAAGAGCTTGTGTATATGGGGTTTGTAGTATCCCAAGGATCATTGAAGATGGATCCAAGCAAGGTGGAAGCTATCCTAAATTGGCCTACACCAACCACAGGGACAGAGGTAAGTATTTTTCATGGATTGACTTAGTTTTATAGGAAATTCATAAGGAACTTTAGTGGCATATGTGCACCAGTCCTTGATACAATCAAAGGTGGCCTAAAAACTAAGTTCAAGTGGACTCTAGAAGTTGAGAACGGTTTTGAGAAATTGAAACAAGAAGTGGCAACTCAACCCATCCTTTTGTTACCTAGTTTTGACAAGTTATTCACTGTGGAATGTGATGCAAGTGGAACTACAGTAGGAGGATTTCTAAGCCAAGAAGGCAGGCCTATAGCTTTCTTTAGTGAAAATCTCAATGAAGCTAAGAAAAAGTATTCTACCTATGACCTAGAACTCTATACTCTAGTACAGTCACTTAGAAAGTGGAGGCATTATCTCCTACCTAAAGTTTACTGATAATCAGGCACTTAGCTACATCAACACTCAAGAGAAGTTGGGCAATAGACATTTGAAATGGATGGAATACATCCAAGCCTTTACTTTTCACCATCAAGCACAAGAAGGGACAGTTGAACAAGGTGGTAGATGCACTAAGCAGGAGATTGCTGATAGTGCAAGAGATACAGATAAAGAGCATTGGGATAGAGAGTTTCAAGGATCTCTATGGGGAAGATGAAGACTTTCGAAAGCATACAAGGTGTGTTATGACTTTGAGAATCACTTTTATAGTCAATTCTCAGAATATACATTGCAAAGTGGATTGTTATTCAAAGGGAATCAGTTATGTGTTCCAAGGGGATCAATGAGAGAGAATCTCATCCAGGAGAAGCACAATGGAAGTCTTAGTGGTCATTTTAGTATTAACAAGACAATGGAACTAGTGCAGAGGTTCTACTATTGGCCTAAGTTGCCAAGGGATGTTAGGAGGTATGTGGAGCAGTGTGTAGTGTGTATGAAAGCCAAAGGAGGAGTTAGTAATGAAGGTTTGTATCAACCCCTACCCATTCCTAATAGACCATGGGAATGTGTTAGCATGGACTTTGTGGTAGGAGTCCCTAAGACTAAGATAGGGTTTGATAGTGTCTATGTGGTGGTAGATAGATTCAGTAAGATGAGTCACTTTATCCCTTGCAAGACCACCCATGATGCTAGCTATATTGCTCACCTTTTCTTCAAAGAAATTGTAAGGATCCATGGATTTCCTTTGAGAATTGTTTCAGACAGGGATGTCAAGTTCATGAGTCACTTTTGGAAGACTCTATGGAGCAGATTAGGTACCAACCTGTCTTTTGGATCAGCTTACCATCCTCAGACCGATGGAAAAATAGAGGTGGTTAATAGGGTCTTAGGTAACCTTCTAAGATGCCTAACCAAGGAGAATGGACAAACATGGGACATGGTCCTCTCACAAGCTGAATATGCCTACAATGACTGTGTGAATGGGACCACAGGGAAGAGTCCTTTTGAAATAGTGTATGGAATGCACCCAAGAGGTGTGTTTGAACTTAGAGATTTAGGAGCTATGGAGCATAGGAGTGGCCAATCTGAGGATTTCTCTCAGACCATGAAGGAGATATAGGAACAAGTGAAAAAGACAATTACAGAGGCTACTCACAAGCTAAAAGCTAAGGTGGATCTATCTAGGAAGGATCTACAATTTGCAGTAGGAGACTATGTTATGGTCCATCTCAACAAATCTTGATTGCAGAAGGGAACATCAACTAAGTTGCAAATTAAGAGAGTGGGACCATGTAAGGTATTAGCTAAGTATGGGAAGAATGCCTACAAGGTGGAGCTACTTGCAGATTTAGGCATTTCACTAGTGTTCAATGTAGTTGATTTGATCAAGTATAAAGGATCAGTCACTGATGTGGATCAGACCAGTATGGAGGTCTTGAAGGATGTGAGTAACATAACCTTACCTCCTAGAGACAAGATGCAAGCAGAGAGGATCTTGGAATCCAGAGTGAAGAAGTCTACAAGGCATAGGGTGTACATGGAGCATCTCTTCAAATGGAAGGACAAACCAGTGTCTGAGGCTACATGGGTAGATGAAGCTCAATTCAAGAAGTAGGGTATTGATGTGTCACTGATCTCTCCTCACATTCCTTAGTGTTTGTGTAGAGGGGGGAGAATGGTGCAGGAGCACCCACAGGTTGTCTAGGAACACTAGGAAACACTAGGAAATCTAATCTAGTTTTGCATTTTGGGTATGTTTCAATGAAGGTCATGTTGACCATTGAGTAGGTGAGATAGCTTAGGAACATGTCTTTCTCATTAGACTAATGTTTGGAAAAACTTCATGAGTTTTAGCACTCATTTGCTTAGGTTTCTAGAAATTGGCAAGTAGTTGAAAAATGTTCCATTTTTGCAACTTTGCCACAATGTAACTGAAATACACGACCAAAGGGAGGCCTAACTATTTTGGAGACCTATATATGGTGTGCCTCGACTTGAAAGCAAGGTTGGAAGAATTTGAGTTTCTGTTGTAGTTTTGAAATCAAGAAAACAGTGGTTTTTAGTGTGAATTTCCTAGTTTTTGCTTTGAATTAGTGTGTTAATGGATTGATCATGGCACTGTAAATTGTGTAGGATGTATTGAAATTTTATTTTAAGCATTGTGTGCCATTATATGTTTAATTAGTTCAATTTCAAGTTCTATTTGTAGATAGTTTATTTTCTTTCAGTTGCTGATCTGAACCAGACAGCTTGATAAAATGGAGGGTTAGTTCACTTTCCCGACGTACAACTTGTACAGAAATTTGGGAATTGTGACTAGAATCCATGACTGTATATATGGTAGGATTAGGAGGACTTGACAGTTCTGTAAGCACCAGAGGAGTCTTCTCCTAGGCGAGCCAAGAAGTGTCTGGCTAGGGAAGATAAGAAATGCAGAGCACTTGATCTGTAGGGGTGTTCATTTCCAGTCAAATCACGGTGTGGAGAGGGTAGGTATGAGCCTTGCCAAGGCATAGCATGGAGGTGGAAGATCCACCAATCCATTTGGTGAGAGAACAACTTGATAGTCTGTTGTGTGGTCCGAAAAAGGGCTCAAAAAGGCCTAGTTTGCTAAATTAAGGGTTAAGGTTGTGTATGGATAGTTGAGCGATAAGACCCCTAGAATCTTTGTGTGGTGAGAATAAGGACTAGGAACCCCAAGGAAAAATTGAGTGTTCTTTGGGAAACTATCGAGAACTAACCTGATTTCTTGGAGAAGGAGGTCTAAATGAACTCTTAAGCCTAGTAGTCTAAAACCCTAAATGAGGGTTTGGTGGAAGCGATGGAAAGATGGAGTTAGGTGGACCCTCAAGAGCCATAATGGAATGGAATGAACCTATTAGAGACACCTCCACACCCCTGCAAAGCTAAGTTCTAGTTTTGGAGTATGTTAGCCTTTAGGGTGGATTAAGGGCTAAGGAAGAGTGGAAACATTGCACCAAGGTTGACTTGGTAGGAAGAGTTGTGATGGTAGTTAGGTTGGCAAGGAGAACCAGGGGAACCTAAACAAGAAATAGGTCCTATAGGTTAAGGTGGTGGAGAGAGACACCATAGAGGTCTTCCAAGTAAGACCTAGAGTAGGAGTCAAGGATTGATTCCTCCAACCTCCCTATCATTGTGGTGCGTTGAAACTTGCAGAGCCTAACCTCTATAGAGTGGGATGATAATGCCTCTCACGTGGCCTTCTGAATGGGTGCCAGAAATGAATCCTTTGTTTTAGAAAACCAAAAACCTTCTATTCTTTCGTGCGGCAATGGTCGTTGCCAAGGCACCCGCATTTGCGCATTTCTTAGTAGAAATGATCAATCTGCCATGGGAGTTTCATGGAGATTGGAAGCTTGGTTGCCCTGAGAAATGAGTGCAATGTAAGGGGGAGCCCATGGGGCTAAGCATTTTAAATTCATTCACTAAGGATATGCGGTTCGTGGTATTCATAAGAATACTGTCCTTGCAGCCTTAGGATTTTTTTTTTGTAAATGTCTTCTATGTGGTTGATTTTCATTCTTTACAACACCACATGTTTGCCAACTATTTTTAGACAACATGAACAAATGAACATCATACTCCAAATCTGAATCAACATAGTCAAACTATAGAGTCCCCTAACACCACCCATGACACTAAGTCACAAAAACCTTCCATTAGTCATACCCACCCTAACCTTGACAAGGGAAACCAACCATCCACATCATATCCTAGTCCTTCATTCATGTCATATCCTAGTCCTCCAATCATGTCATATCCTAATCCTCCATCGACATCATATCCTAGTCCTCCATCCACGTCATATCCTTGCATCATAGCCAGATTTGGACCTAGAGTTGCATTTGACCTCTTGCATTCTTAAGTTATCACATCATATCATACCATTTTCATATATCCCATCTTAAAATAATATCCTTTTCATTGCATCCTAGTCCTTAAATATTCCTACTCTTACATACATAGAATATATCATTTCACCTAGTTCTTGCATGTACAACCCCTTGCATATATATCAAGATGATATCGTGCCTAAGTTCCAAGCTGTATACATTCAATGAATTTAGTCCTTTGCATAGTCATCATTGATCAAATAGAACCCTTAGCTCTTGCACGAGTTCCACTACTCTTCATAGGTCTCAAAACCAATCCATTTTTTATCTATCGCCCACATCACTTAAGGTTTATCATGGACTTTCAAGTTAGGGAAAATACCATTATCCTTGCTTGTCTAGGGAAATCCTTTTGGAGTCCATCATCTCCTGCATACCCTCTCTTGATCATTGGTCTCTTGTGTTTATCCATCATAACAGAAGTCAAGCCTTGCTTCGTAACCAAATTTGGACCTAGAGTTGCATTTGACCTCTTGCATTCTTAGCTTATCACATCATATATCATACCATTTTCATATATCCCATCTTAGAATCATATCCTTTTCATTGCATGCTAGTCCTTACATATTCCTAATCTTGCATACATAGATCATATCACATAGTCCTTGTATACATATATATCATTTCACCTAGTTCTTGCATGTACAACCCCTTGCATATATATCAAGATCATATCGTGCCTAAGTTCCAAGTTGCATACATTCCATGAATTTAGTCCTTTGCATAGTCATCATTGATCAAATAGAACCCTTAGCTCTTGCACGAGCTCCACTACTCTTAATAGGTCTCAAAACCAATCCATTTTTTATCTATTGCCCACATCGCTTAAGGTTTATCATGGACTTTCAAGTTATGGAAAATACCATTATCCTTGCTTGTCTAGGGAAATCCTTTTGGAGTCCATCATCTCCTGCATACCCTCTCTTGATCATTGGTCCCTTGTGTCTATCCATCATAACACAAGTCAAGCCTTGCATTGTAACCAAATTTGGATCTAGAGTTGCATTTGACCTCTTGCATTCTTAGCTTATCACATCATATATCATACTATTTTCATATATCATACCATTTTCATATATCCCATCTTAGAATCATATCCTTTTCAAATGCATTTTTTCCATGGAATTCTTAAGTTTAAGAATCTTTGATTTCATTTGATTTCATATGTTCAACTCCACTTATATATCACCATCTCTCACTTTCTTTGCACAATATTTTGTGACATGTATAAATGGCTCAACAAGCAGGAAGTTCTCAAGTAGAAGTCGATCCCAATCTAGATATTGGACCAAATGAATCAGTTGAAGAACACATGGACCCTGAAGATAGGGAGGAAGCCCGAGTTCAAAAAATGCATGTTGGAGAGGGGTCGGGATCACTTCCTTCTACACTAATGGATGAGCATATAAAAGTAGCTGAAATAGTGGGGAAACAAATTTCTTATAGAAATTTAGATCATTTACTTGAAATGGATATGGAGAAACTGAAATGTTATACCGACCAACCTAAAAATACAAGTAAGAGGTCAATGACTAAATCTGTAAATAGAATAATCCATGATCATTTCAATCATCTTGAAACGCTTGAAAAAACCCAATTGTTATCACGTTTACTTCTTCATGATGAGCTGAAAGAGTCATTACAATTGTTAGGTGTACATTCTGCATCGAATAAGAGGAAACACATGAGACTGCAAAAAGATATTGTTGAAAATGTAAAAAAAGGTTTAGATTCCATTGGGAAAGGATCTCGATCAGTGGATAGAACCATTGCAAGAAAGGTGATTTTGACATCTGTTTTAAATAAAGAAATATCCAGATAAAGAAAAAATGTCAGCACTTTCCACTGAATTTGGTTATAGTAGAACCACACTAATAAAATATGAGAAAAAGAGAAAGGTTTTAGATGATATTTCTGAAGGCAATTGGGAAATTATGTGTAGAGCTCCCCATTCTGACAAGATTGAAGATGTTGTTAGGAACCTAATCTCAAGTTTTTGGAATGATCAGACCCCTCCGACATCAAATAATAGAGATGTTATGAGGCGTAGGATTGGACCTAGTATTTATGAAGAACATATTAAACATTGGCTAGATATAACACAGCTTGAGATGTATATGAACTTTTGTAATATGTATCCTCATATAAAGATTGGGTAAACAATGTTTGAAAGGTTAAAGCCATACTATCTGAAGATAAAAAAGTTTTTTGAAACTTGTTGTTGTCGTTATCACATTGAATTTGATCTCTACTATTAGGTGTTTCGAAAGATGAGAGAAGAAAGATATGGTTTTCAAAAGGCACCTCCTAAATAGGTAAGTTTGTTCATAAAGGATCTATTATGTGATCATGAAAATGGACTTCAAAAAAAATGCATAAAAGGACTCTGTGAAACATGTGGAAATTTGGAAATGGACTTCAAATAAAATGCATAAAAGGACTCTGTGAAACATGTGGAAATTTGTCTAACTTTCCTTCAACAAATGAAAATGCTGACCTAACAGAGATAGTAAATTGCAAAAGTTACAAGTATGTAAAGTTTCAAACAAATTTTGGGAAAGAATCCACAAGGTTAAACTATGTAGAAGAGGAGATACCTATTGGGAAATTTATAGAAGATTTTCAAAAATTGATACAACCATACATACATCATCCCCTTTATGCTAAGTGGCAAGCACATCAATTTCAAACATTAAGAGATACTTTCCCACTTGGAACAGTTCCATCAGTTGTTGACTTTGTAGAAAATTACTCTTTTGTACATTCAAAAGAGATTCAATCAAAATATTACTTTTCAAAGCAGGTCACTATTATGGTTCATGTGTGTTCTCGACATGCACAATTGGAATTAGATGGTGTTGAGAGTACAGATGAACAATGAGCCATCAAGAAAGAATATCACTTTTATATTAGTGATGATAAAGAGCATGACACGCTTTTTGTACAACATTGTTTTACAAAATGTTTTTTTGAGAATTTGAGAAGCAGGGGTGTAAAATTTGAAAAACATTTTGTATGGTTAGATGGATGTGCAACACAACTCAAATCATCACGGCCATTTTACACACTTTATAGATATCATAAAATTTAAAACATACCACATGTTTGGAGTTTCTTTGAGATTGGGCATGGAAAGGGTGAGCATGATGGCACAGGAGCTTGCATCAAACGTGCTTTAAGAAAGCATCAAATGAGTTATTCAGAAGATCATATAGACAATGCACATGATGTTGTTGAATGGTGCAAGAAACACTTTGCATCAAATGAGGTCGGCACATCTTCAAGAACAAACCGAAACATTCCACATAGAGTGTTTTGGGAGATATCAGGTATGTATAAATTACATTTAAAAAAATAAAATTATTTAAATTTAAAATTTACACACATATATATATACACACATGTTCAAGTTCACATAAGTTTTTTAAAATTACATTTATCTAGGTGTGGATAGAAGATCGATGCATGGATGCAAGAGGGTAGAAAAAACAAGATCTTTGCATTGTGTTATGAGTTCACATAGTCACCCTGGATGGACATTATATATGAGGGATTACTCTTGTTTCTGCACTGAGTGCATTACGGGAAACTCTCATGCATCCAACAATGAAGAACTTGAATATGTTAGTAAATGGGATATGGTGCCACTATTTGTTTCAGACACATACGATGAATGTGAGGATGAAAGATTTCAAGACATTCCTTTGATTTCAATTGGTTATGACCATATTTCAGGATTGGTTAGAAAAGGTACATGTGTAAGTTTTCAATAATTTAAATATTATATAAATTTAATGATCTTTAACTTGTCTAGAGACAATAATATTTTTTTTAGAATTTTATTGTGTAAATTTGGTGTACAGGAGATGTTTTTGCAGTTATAGCATAGCCTCGAAACATAGAAGGTGTTAGCTATTATTTAATGTGTTGCACAAAAGAGAGGAATAAGCTAACATGGCCTGAAACAAACGATGGAATGTTATTTACCACAGGTGAGTTTGAATTTAAAATTATATATATATACATTGTGTACATGTGTACATTACCTTAAAAACATTAAATATATATTGTACAAACCTTGAGCACACAAATGTTGTACACATGCACATGTATTACCTCAGGTTCATGTTTATCGTGCAAGTTCTGTTGTTGTGCAAGGGATATATCTAAAACAAGTCAAAGTTGTTCAACATGGGATTCATTTTGTGGACTATCAAGTTGATAACAAGGTATATCAATATAGTCACCTTATAATTTCTACCGCCCTACATCTTCATGTAGTTCCACATGCACGTGGACGAAAAAAATGGAGACTAGATAGTGATGACCATCAAAAAAATTTACATGTTATTCAAGAGCGGGTTGAACTAGAATGTTTGAGTTAGATTATATCCATGATTTTCAATTTCACTTGTACATGTACATACATGTTCAAGACGAGAACTTATAGTAACTTGTTTGAACTCTGGATTGTTTTAGTTACTTATAATATATGTTGATGACAAGTGTTTTAAATTTGGTTGGACACAAATTAGGGGTTGAAATACATCGAGAACCTTAAATTGAGTAGATATTTCCAATTATATATTTGTTCCATGGAATTCAAGTACTTGTTATGTACATAATGTGCAAACCTTTTCATAAAAAAATTCATTGGAAGAGTGATGGTGGGAGTAGAAGAAAATTTAGTGTTAGTTTCAATGATCCCCCAAATCTAGCATCTCAACAAAAAAGACAATTGGCACACAAGGAGATGTTATGACCACATCTCAAGATGTTTCTTCTCCTATACATCCAAGAAAAATCATTGATTCATTAGTCCATGTTTTCTATATATATAAAGTGAATGTTGTCTCAATCTTCTTTTTTGTTGTAGAAAAAGAAACTTAACATATTAAAATATGTGTCTTGTAGAATGTTGTACCAAACAAAAAATCCCAAAAGTGCCTAGTATGGTGTGCTTCATGTTAAGTCAAAACCCATAGTGTGTGTGAAAGAATTATATATAATAAATTAGGGAAGATTGATCTCAAACTCATTCTCTCATAGTATCCACCTAGGTTAAAGACCTTGAGATGTGATGGGAACTTCTATTTGTGTCTATTGGTTGTCCCATCTTAGACCCACTAAGAAAATCAAATGTCTTATTGAATACTAGGGATTCCTCTTGTTTATTATTTTATTATAAGTTATTACACGCATTGGATACATTTTAACCTCAATCCTACATAATTTGGTGCATAAAATCTACTACTATATTAAGATAAAGTTGATCTTCACATGCCAACATAACTAAGTATTCAAAAACAATCAATCACATTTTTCACCTAATTTTACTTTTCTTAAATCCTTTTCTACTTTCCTCCTCTTCTTTTCTTCCATCATCTTCTATATTTCATATGAAATTTTCCTCATAATTCTTCTTTTGAGAGCTAACTTGTGTATTTTTTACACAAATAATCTCTTGAGTCCAATCATCATCAACTACCTAATATTTTCTTATTCCTCCACCTAATTGAGGCATATCATTATTTTTTTCATCTCTTATAATTCGTTCTTCTTAAGTTCTTTTTTTTTGAAACAATGTTATTTTGAACATCATCTTGTAAGACACTAAAATAATTTTGTCGAACCACTATTATTATTTTATCATATGTACCATAATTAAGATCCATTATTATTCATTATCGTCCATTAATACTTTATTACAATTTAGTGAATTAATTCCTATTATTTATTTAAAGTTAATTAATTTCCCGCATTTAATAAATATATTAAATTCATATTGTCCATCTCTTATCCATCAAATAATTAATTATTTTATCAAACTCCACCTCAAATGCACACATTATCCATTTAAATAAAGAATTAAAATTTCTAGTTCCATCTCATTTAGTTAACTATTAAATCAAGATTAATTAACTCATTAATCTTGAATTAGTCCACTCACTGATCTATTCAATTCACTTCCTCATGCAATCAATCAACTGATCCATGGAATCAACTAACTCTTTCATACACTTAGTTAACTATTTTATGAAAATATTTGACTCCTCCTAACTCACAATCAATCTTGTTCACTCACTCACCAATTCACTTAACTCAATAATCATTAATTAAAATTTTAAATAAGTCTTAACTTCTCCATGATTTCCACTCCTCTTCATTAACTCCAAAATTAATGGAGTTACTCAAGATTCAATATCAAGTCTAGATCATCCATTCATCCTTTAAAAAACCTATAAATGCATCCTCAACATATTATCTTCAACATTGATCATTAATATAAAATCATGTTATTAATTTTATCATCCAAAGAATGGTAATATTATGCTAGTATAATGAGAACATGCATATCATTGTTATCTTGAGCACAATCATACAATGCTCAATAAAAGGTTTTCTTGAGTTAGTTAGGATTTTAGATTTTTTATTTAATGCCAAAAGTTATAATTTAATGCTTATATGAGTATATGGTTCTATTTTTATATGATTAAATGATTATATTTTTAAAATATTATATGCCTACATGTTGAGATTATATTTAATCCCCATGTACTATTGTTTCTCTTTTCTAGCAATTTCTTATATCCTATGAACGCAACCAATTTTTGAGAGGGAATATTCTATCACTAAGGTTTTCCTAGTTAGATCTATAAATAGTTGCAAGTGCTTATAGAGGTCCATCTTATGAAAAAATATACATAGAAGGAAAACATTCAAGATCACATATATCCAAGGCATGTGTGTGCAAAATATTTATTGTGATCAACATGTGAATGAACTTAATTATAAAGTGGCATTCATTTCCTAAAATTCTACTCTAGAGAGATCAAATGTATATATCATATAAGGAAATGTAAGTTGTAAGAGATCATCAAATAAGCAAATGTATGTATATTGAATATAAGAAAATGTATACATATATCATATAAACATTTCAATATTGATCAATGTATAAACATGTAACATGCTATAAGCAAAGTGCCAAATGTATGTATATCATAAAAGAAAATGTAAGTTAGAGATCATCAAATGTGGAATACTAAAGATCATCATATAAGGAAATGTCAAATACTAAAAGTCATCATATATAGCAAATGTAAGTTAGAGATAATGAAATGTCAAATACTAGAAAGATCATCATATAAGCAAATACATGTAGTAACGATCATAAATCTAATGCAAGGCCTAATACGAATGTCGACTCCTAGTCAAACGACCATCTGAATGAGAATGGTCCTGCTTTGATGGATGTGCTAAGCCCTGCAAATAAAATGGTGTACAAAATGTGTTAAATACATATAATTTATATTAAATATGTATCTAGATCTATGCATACATATTCATGTACATATACACATGTATATATAAAAATTTAAAACTCACATGTCCACTAGCATCAGATTCATCCACAGAGTCACGTCGATGTGCACAATCTGGAACAAGGCTAGGAGTGACATTAGGTATGTCCACCTACAAATATATAAATTCATATATATTAGTACATGAATATCTAGTTATTAAAACTAAAATTTAAAAATAATTATAAAGGAATTGAAACATGCACACGCACACATACATGCACATCATCTGATATCGGATGACCTGAGTCCTCTAAAATGGCTGCCTCCACCATATCAACTATACGATCAAGCGACGAATCAATATTTGCATCCCTCTGATCTATCTCATGTCATGCCAGCAATGATGAGTGGAGAAGACTATGTAGGTGAGATGGCATCGACAATAACGAACCGGCACCAACCAACATCTCAGTAAAACCCATAGTATGTGCAACTATCGAATGATCAGATGGTGGATCCAGACGTGCACTAGTGTTGGGTTGAGAGTGATGGGATCCTAGAAGTAAATGACCTCCACATTCCAAACGATCTCTAACATGCTCTATACTGATCCCATAGTCTGATGCAATGAAGGCATATGCCTCCAAGAGTTCCTCAGCCAAACAATGCAGAGTTCTACATGCCATATCTCCTATAAGTGCCTCAAGCTCTATGGGAGTAGGGATGCTTGCTGCTATGAAAAGATCCATGGTGGTCCACTGTGTTGAATATGGCCTGGGCTAGGGATGTCTATACATCAAATACTAACCTACACGATTAGCAGATATCCTAGTGGTGGCAGCTGCAATGTCACCTACAGTATCAATTGCTTCCTTTTGGGAAGAAATGACAACCTCATCTGCTATGGGGGCTAGAGTTGGGGTGAGAGCAGGAGACCTCTCACCAACCAATACCCTAAACATTGGGGTCAGTCTCTCTGCTCGATGATAAGTGGGTTTGTCAACAATCCTTCCACGCCCCTGACCAACATATGGTGGAATGTCCAGGTAGTTGACTTTGAGGCCCAAATGGACCTCAACATACAACTGCTGAACAAAATATAATGGAATCTGGTCATTGTTTGCGTATTGACCATGTGTTGTGAGAAATTGTGGGTAGATCAATGAGGCCATAGCACTATCAACACATCTAGTGACCTAGTATCCGCTAACCTTACGTGCATTTTGATAAAATGAAAACAATTGGTTTTTATCATTTCTTTGGTCACACTATCCTGTATTTGTTTAAGGGGAACCTCACCATGTGTAATACCCCTCCGTTTTGCTTCTTGTGTGTTTGCTTTATGCTATGTTTGGGATGTAGCTACTATTATACTGGACACACCTGGCTGTTTGTGTTTTGATCACTACTATTGAGCGACATTGATTATTATGTGATGTGGATTATCTGACTATTGTTAAACATGCATTATGGATTATTGATGTTAGTAGAGTTAGCATGAGATATTGTATTACGTGATTTCTGATTATGATGTAATGTCAGTCTTTGATGAGTGTATTGGTGAAGAGGACGGTCTGCATCACTCACCTGCGAGCGCCCTGCGAATCCGTGATTTCTTCTTCACGGTGTGTATTATATACTGGATATACTGTATTATGTTGTTTACTTGATTTCAGGTTGCAGGTACATGACATCGACTCCACCTGGTTTCATAGGTTTGAGCGTGTCGATCCAACAATTAAGTTGAACGGGAGATAGTAACAAGGTAACATGTGTCAGGTCTATGCCCTAGCCTTAGTGTGTCGCTATTCCTGATTGTTGAGTCATGTTTTACCTTTTTAATGTTATTTGATTATGTTGGATGCTTTATTATTTAATCAATATTTTAGAATTATTGCATTGTTGAAAGTAGAGTTTATTTTAATATTAATTGAAATCTATGCTTAGATGAAGTATATATGTTGATTATGAAATTGTATTAATTAAATTTTAATTTATTTAATTAATTAAATTAATCTTGGAAAAGGTTGAATTTAATTATTAAATAATTAAAATTAATTAATTGAGCTTATTGAAATAAATTTAATTAAATTAAATTAAAAGAATTGAAAGAAAAGTGAAATTACATTTTAAAATCAATTTGGGGTTTTCGAAAATGGAAAAAGGAAATAAATATCTATTTTCAATTTGCATGCGTTTGAAAATTAGGGTTGTGTAAGATATTTTTGGATATATGTGAATTGCATGTATTTGATTAAAAAGGAAGGATTGGAAAAGAATTCATGCACAGGAGAAAAAGAATTTTTGGAAAAAAAACTTGCACAAGGAAGGTTTTGAAGCAATTTTGGATTGTAGAGTTTGTTTGAAGAATAAATTGTTTGCAATTATCAAAGTTCTTGGATTGGATCTGTTGCACGTTTGAAGAAATTGCAGGAATTCTTGGGAGGAAGCTTGCATCAGATTTTCATCTTCATCTGTAGCTTTGGATTCCAGGTTTTGTCTTGTGTGATTCATTTCATATTATATTGTTTGCAAATTTGTTGTTATTATCATTTGTGAATTGGAAATTGTTTGTTGAATCTAGATTTAATCCATTAAAAATTTGGGGAAGAATGTTTAAATTTACTGTAGCTTTTAATTCCATAAATGGGGGAAATTGAAGAAACATGGGTTAAATTAAACTTCGAATTGTGTGGTCAACACTTAGGTTTTGGAATGAAGTTTTTACCCTTTTAATTGTTCAGATTTGTTCTTCAAAAGAAAATCAAACCCTTGTAGAAAACCTTCAGTAAAAGAACAAGATTTGTTTGATTTTCTATATTTAATTGTTTTTTGTAAAATTCAATGAATAGTGTTAAAAGAAATTTAATTTACACCTTTTTGAATTTAGAATGAAATTCTGGAAAATTTATCAATTTCATGATACTGGTTTTTTTTTTTAATTATTTTCCTTATTTTACCAGTTATAATATTATTCTGTGTAAATATATAAATATATTTATATATTTAATATGTATTATATTTGGATAAATATAAATACATAAAACATATAAATATATCTATTATTTTAATTGTTTAAGAGTTAAATTGTTGGCATGTTTTTGGAAACAGTCACCGTCGGCACAAATATCTAAAATTCTCGTTAATGGCGAAATTATAGTCTGTACCTATGTTTTTAGAAAATCCAAAATTTATAAAAAAAAATAATTAAAAATAATGTTATTGCGGCCACACCCATAGAACAGTGGGAGGGACGTTGTCATGGGACAGCGCGCCCACCCTTTGGGGGACGCGTTGTCACATGATAGCGTTGGCCCCCACGCAGCCTGTGGTGCGTCCAACCGGTACATAGTAACGCTGACGCCCACAGAACCCTGTCCGCGAGTACAGTAAGCTCGGCCCTTTAAAACTTTTTAATATATTTTTTTTAATTCATTTTTTTTTTAAATTTGTTTTGTTTTTTTATATTTTATTTATTTATTTATTTATTTAAAGTTAATCTGTATTTGGAATTTAAAAAAAAAATCATGATCGAATATATATACTGTAAATATATATATTTAAATACTGTGTATTTGTTATTTTTAATTAATAATTATATGTTGTATGAATATAATATAAATATATATATATACAGTAGGTATATATATAAATATATATATTTAAATATGTGCATGTTCAAGTGTTTGTAATTAGTATTTAAATTGTGAATTGGAAAGAATTAGATGAGTTAGTTAAGAATTTTAAAAGAAATATTCTTCCATGAGTATATTTGGTTTAAATGCAAATTTGATAGTTTGTATTGTTTAAATTGAATTTATTCTTTCCTTGTAAGAGTAGAGGTAATAATTCAGCTTATCATTTATCTGATTAAAGTAATTGACTATTTATTGAAAAGTATCAGATAAGAATATGGATTTAATATATCCAAATATAGCATGTTTCCTTGCTTGTGTTCTTTCGTTAATTAAATTCCTTTGTTATTGATTGCTTGGGAAAGGGTGAATTGTGTAATTATTGTAAAGTCTTCCAGTGTATGTGGGTCATTCCCATGTTAGTTGATGTTCGTTTTTCCTTGGGTAGATTTATTTGAGTTGTTTTCCTCCAAGTGTTGGAGTGAGATTCTTTATTTGTCATCTCCTAGATTAGGAGAGACTGAGTTATTTAGTTTTGTAATACTGGAGTCACCCTTGGAGTCTAGATTTGAGTAGCGAGTTATCCATTAGAGAAGTGGATTTTGTTAGGGGTCGGAGGCCAAAAAGGTAAACTGGGTAACCTTCGAAAGTGTTCTTAAGAAGCGATAATTAAATAAAAGTACTTAGATTACTAGGATGCGTTCGCCTTAACCAAGATAAAATTAACCTCACTCACAGACACAAGGGCTTGTTTAGACTTGGTGTAAGTGAGAAGGCCTGGAATGGCAAGATCAACTAGCTTTTCCATATGAGAGGTAGTTGATTTTGCTTGAGTGAGTATGAGGGCCGGGATTTGGTTGAGGTCACCAGGATTACCGGAGCCTATGAAGGATGCCCAGAGGAGATCTCATGACGCACCTTGCGATGACACTCTATCTAGGATAACCTTGATTATATGTTGTGTGTATGGTTTCTTTAGCACACTTGATTTTATTATGTCTAGAAGCAATGTAACCATGTTAGTGTTA
Source organism: Sequoiadendron giganteum (assembly GCA_007115665.2). Lineage (NCBI taxonomy): Eukaryota > Viridiplantae > Streptophyta > Pinopsida > Cupressales > Cupressaceae > Sequoiadendron > Sequoiadendron giganteum. Next base: position 119,113,631 of record CM021109.1, read on the forward strand.
GATTTATATTGTTCATATGTTTGGTTGAGTCAGTTTGTTCAGTTAGTCAGCCTTTGGTTAGAGGTAGTAGATTTCTTGTCCATGTTGTATTTTTACTATCTCCTAGCATGGGGATGGGCCTTCGGGTACCACTAGGTTGGGTGGAGCATGCACCAAAACCATTGGGTCCCCCTTGGTTCTTCAGTTCGTGGAAGCGAGACATCTAGTTGGACAACTTGCGGATATTGTTATTCTCTTCTTGTACTGTTGTAATTCTTCTTGTATCAGTTGTTTTTACCCCTCTTGTTGTTATGAGGTGGATCTTGTAATTATTATACTTATGTATTTTGACTCATTCTAGGAATGGGGATTGTAATCTTGTAATGGTTTATGTAATGGAATTATGTGATGGTTAATCTATTCTTATCTTGTATTTACTTATGTTAAATGAATGTCATTCTTGAGTTATTTAATGCAATGTAATTTAGATGATGTATGTTAATGAGAATTAAGTAATCTCGGTAACATAGCCTTAGGGGAGGTTGTCAATTATTAGGTGAACATGTATGTTTAATTCACTTAAAAAAAAAAAAAAAAAATTAGTACGCTTTTGTAGTGAATTGAATCTTCCTCTAGGGTTGCGTGGCGGGGCATTACACCATGTACTTCTTCCTACATGCGGGAAAGAATAGCAGCTACTCTATCTGGAGAAAATGCACTAGTCCTCTCAAGTTCATCTCTTAGTTTTTCAAGACTATGCAATATTGACATGCATGTTTTAGAATATATCCCTCGGTTTGCACTTTGCGCTAATGAGTCTTTCAATTTATTAATCTCATTAGTGGTATTTGCAAACAAAGATTTCAGAGGTGGAACATTTGCATTATCCATGTTATGTATGTATGTATGTGTACCTAAAGGAGCAATGAGACCTTAGTTTAAATAATATATCTAGATATAAGGAATAGAAATCTAAAACAATTCTAATATTTCATCTACTCATCAATAATATTTCCATACCATTAACAAAAAACATGTTCAACATCTATCATAGTTTTTAATAATCAAAACATTCACATTACTAGATTGCACAAAAAACACAATCTAAAACAATTCTAAAATTTAAATTTACAAGTGTGTGTGTGCACTCTAGTACAAAATGTGTCATTAAAGACAGTTTAAAAAACATTGATAAAGGTTGCATCTAAGATTTATTTCCTACAACTAGTAATAAAGGGAAAACATCATTACTTAACATTGGTGGTCATGTAAAATCAATTTAGTCATTATTGAAGGCACAAATAAGAGAAGAAAATGAGACAAATGATAAGCTTGTAAATATGATTTTTAAACTATGGAAGGACAACATTAGTGCTTCCCAAAAAAAATCTACTTCATGAAAATATAATCGTTTGAAATTGGATGGAAGAATCTTAATGCTTAAAGCTATGATCTAATACATTCTAATCTATATGATGTCATGTTTATTTATCCTCTTGAAGATCTCTCAAGATTTAGATAAAACAATAAAGAAATTATTATGAGGTGGTTCAAATGAAAGTAAGTGTATTCCTCTTATTAAATGGGACACTATATGTCTTCCCAAAGGCCTTGATGGCTCATGAACTAAAGTCTTATCAAAATGGAAATAAATGATTAATTACCTATTTAGAGCTATATGAATGTAAATATATCATAGAAGATATCTAGGGTGGTTATATGCTTAATTATTTGAGCCATGTGGATTATCCAAGTTTCTTATAGTGGACTTGGAATAATTTTGATTTGGCTCCCATTCCACATAAAATCAAAAGGATTTTAAAACATGGATGAATTTCACAAGTAAAAAAATTATATACCACATAGGACAATTATTTAATATTATATAAACCATTTAGCCATAATAAAAATAAAAATGTTGAGCATGAAAGGGAAAATGTTGCAAAATGTTATGAAACACATATATTGAAAAGAGTAACATCATAGAAAAATAAGAATTCAAATTTAGAAATATTTTTGAATAATGTAGAAATGAATCCCATGATATTAAAATTATACTCCATGATCCAATTGTTGATAATATTAATAAAATTGATAACACACATAAAAAAATGAAAGTCATTGTATCTCCAATTTACTTAAGAAAAGAGAGGACCTTTCCGAATAAGAATGATATCCCATATTCAAAATTTTCTAATGAGCTTGATAAAATTGTAATAATTCTAGAACCCAAAAATGGTTACTTAAAATTGATGAGAACACAAGATAAAGTCTTAAATTAAAGAGATCATCATGAACCATTCAATTTTGAGCTTCAAAAATTTTAAATGAATAATTTTGTAAAATTACTAAAGTTGTAAAAAATAAGACCTTTATAGAATAAATTAAATATTTAGGCAATCAAAATTTCTAATTAAAATAAAATTATTATTAATTTTTTTTTTTAATTCTCTCAATTCTATTAGGATTACTAGTAAGTAGAAAGATAAAAGAGCTACTTGTAGAGTAATGAAAACCTCAATAGTAAGAAATAAATTAAGAAAGGTTTTATTAATGAGGCAAACTCATCTTCACTTAAGCATAAATTGTAAAATATTGTGAAAAGCACTAGCAATAAGATCAAGACTAGATAGTCCTATTGAAAATGGTACTTGAGATTTTAATGGTAGGATTCCATGAGTTCATAAAAAGCTAATTAATAACACAAATGATGAAATTGAATGATTTTGGCACTTTAACTCTAGAGTATCACTCAATGTAAATGATGTTTTAAAATAAAACAATTGGTGATCAAGACCACACACCACATATTAAACATTAATTGGAATGTAGCCGAACAAAATTGTGTAAAATTTCTTGAAAAATATATTCATTTAAAAATATCACAAAGGGAATTTAAATCTTGTAAGCCTTTTTATTGTATGTCTCTTAAAATTTATAATACATATTGTAAATATGACATGTAGTTTTTATCTATCATAAACTATTATGTAATATTAATTATACTTTGTATACTAACCAAATTTTACAAGAGTGTGGTACAATTAAAATACCAAATTTATCCAAGGACTTATTAGATTTATTTTAATGTGTTAGATACAATGATTTTAGTTTTTGTAAAAATGTGTTTAAATGAGAAGCGTTTACAATGCGGCGGGTTATCAAAGTTTATATCATGTACCCATTATGGAAGAAAAATGATCTGGAAAATAAAATGTTTGAGAAAAAGAGATATGAGATAGTAAAATACAATTTGAAGAGTGGAGGTGAAGATTCTAGATGTGAGTTGGTCACAAGAGAAGCACTGCTAATTTTATTTCTTTGTGGAGGCATGATATAGTTCTTAAGGTGGCATCTAATATAATTTATATAATTTTAAGTAGTGATTCTTAATCTTCCAATATATTTTTGTAATAAATGTTAAGTTGTAGTTGATGTCAATTTTATTTTGCTTAACATTTTTTAATATTTATATGTAGGTGTTTTGGAGAATTTAAATATATTGTATATGAGGATTGTGATCAAGAGGTTAAATAATTTATCTTTCATCATGGATACTTTCAATATAATTTCGATACAATTTTAAAATATCTATTAAATCAACATTTTGAGGAGATATTATATTTTTTATATTTAATTTTTAAAAAGTGTGTTTCTTGGAAATTTTAAAATTTGGTAATGATGTTACCAAAATATCTATGAAATATGTTTGCGAATTAAAATTGTGCTATTGAGGCCTTGATAAATAAATGGTATTCTTGTATTATCAATATTTGATGTTTAAAATTTTGGTCAAGCTATATTTGATTGATAAGGTTGTGAGAAGATCTTGCTTATGCTTGAATACAAAAATGGATTGTATACCTTCCTTGTTTAACTCTATTTTCCTTCTTTGTCTATTGGAATTTCATATGGAATTTGTTCATGTGATTTTATGGTTATTTGATTGGTGTGTCGCATCCACTTTGTTTGTGGTTTTCTTATGGGCACTATTGCATTACTATTCAATCAAATCAGGTTATCAAATGGAAAATTTAATATTAAATTCCTTAGGTTGGGTTTCTAGATTGTGTTGGGGAAATCATGCCTCCCAAAAGCTAGTGCATTTTCCTTAGATGAAATTTCACATGAGAATACTTATAGGATATCTAGAAAAGTCACACATTTGTCTTCACATATCTATCTCTAGGGTTTCTACTATGCATGTCTACTAAATAATCTTCCAATCACCTATTACTCAACTATTCATATTCTTCTATGTTCTAGAATTAGAATTGTTGTGAGTTAGAATGGTCTAATTCCCTCTCACAATATCTCTTATCTCTATTTATCAATTGAGAATTTATGCTTATCATTTAATTCCACTTGGGATAGAATATGGAAGGCTAGCCCATTTAAGATGAGTTAGAATTTATGGAAAGAAATAAATTGATGAATATTTAATGATAGGGACATCCCATTTTATTCTTTACAAAATAAAATTGAAATCATCATTTATGAGAATATTTTGACCAAATTTAGAATGGTTTCACATAGAGCAATTGAGTTCACTAGCTAGGACAATAGGATGACAAATAATTAGTTAGGTTTCAATCTCCTATTGGGTTTCTTCTATTGCTTGAGTAAGGTGGGTATGATGGAAATCAAATGGTTGGAACCTCATTTTGGAAGATAATAAATAAATGTGGATGGGGCTTGCAAAGGTAATTGAACTCCAATTTGGGTTGCTTCTATAATAAAAAATGACAAAGGTAATCTCCTTTGAGTTGTATCTAAGATAATCCACCCATCCACACATAATGAGGTTGAGTTAGATGACTTATTTGAGGGGATAAGATTGTGCCAACATATCATTAAAGTTGTGGGTATTGAAGGAAAACCCTAAATTCTAATTAATTTTTCTCTTTTAGAAGATCACCAATTATAGGCTTAGCTCAAAGTTACAAAAAAATATTGTTATTTTTGGATTGTATGAGG